>OU026088.1:15665000-16265000 GCA_907269075.1 Idaea aversata | reverse complement strand
AGCGATCAAAGTCGTGTGGTGTCTTAATGTGACTAGGTAAGTGAAGTGATTTAAATACTATTCTTATTAAATGTGAGACAATGTATTTTTAACACGATTTTATTAGTTTCACCTGTATAATATTTGCTTGCTTGTATGTAACCGACTCTTTCAGGCTCGATTTTGCTCTACTTAGAACGATCAGATTTTATTCAAACTTTGCACACCCGTCAAAGACCGATGACAATTTAATGCAATTATTCGATTAAACAATCCGATTATCCTGATTAGTTTCGCCAAGATTCATCAATTTCTTTCCGTATCCTTTGCATACGCATGCGCGCAGTTCCAGACTCAGGCGCAGAACAGACGATTGGAAACCGTAAATCCATTGGGATAGAGTCTATATCTGTATACGCCCGCGTCACATTTTGTATGAAACGGCGATGCGCGGGTACCGCTTGCGCACCGCTACAAATATAGACTCTATCACAATGTTCTTACCAAAAAGCGAAAAATAAACTCTTTAAAAACTAAAACACGATTTTATAGAAAATTTAACTAAAAAATGAAAAATAAGTAATAGTTTAAAAAATAGAAATAATAAATAAACTGAGAATAGTGTAAATTAGAAATAAATGTATATTATTGTAAAAAAAAAGCGTAGGTGCATAGTGTCAATAGTTATAAATGTTTTATTCACAGATATGAGTAAAAGGCTTATCATATTAATAATATAAAAAAAAATATATATATATAAAAAGCACGCTTTTTTTACAATAATATACATTTATTTCTAATTTACACTATTCTCAATTCAAATTTATTAAATTTTATTTTCTATTTTTTAGTTTTTTTATTAAAGCGTGTTTTTATAGTTTTTTTAAATTATTATTTTATTATTAGTAGATGTGAGTGATTCTAAACATGTGTAGGAATTCTAAATTTTTGAGTTGCAGGATAAAAAATGGATGAAGAATTGCAAGTTGCTCTACCGGCCTACCATCTCTAACATTTATTATGAGTTATCCCATTTCAAACTAATAAATAATTTTCTAAATCGGTCCAGGTGTTTTCGAGTAATCGGCGAACATACCATAAAATATGGCTCACGATCAGAAAGTCTAAGTAGCAAAACGTCAAACAAAGCGAAAAGTCTAGTGAGCAATCTGCCTAGTTAGCTAATCGCCCATGTAGCAAAACGTCTAACTATCAAGAGGTCTATATATCAAAACGTCTATATAGGAAATCGTCAGTTTTTTATCATGTACACTTATGAACATAATTAAAATATACATAATATATTATACTTGTGTATGCGACGAATTGAGAACCTCCTCCTTTTTTGAAGTCGGTTAAAAACAGGGCAATATGTAATCTAACTACTGATTACTAACTACGATTACTTTAAGTAGTTAGTAATCAAAATGTTTAACTACCTAAAATAATCGTAAAAAGTAGTTAAACAATTTGATTACTAACTAATAATTGTAGTTGCAATCACGATTACTCGATTACTTTTTAACTACATTTACAATAATGTTGAGTATTAAAAAACCCGGCCAAGTGCGAGTCGGACTAGCACACGAAGGGTTCCGTACCATGTTGTGGGAGATCCACTTAACTTTTTTTATTTTTTTTATACCTGTCTGTCTGTCTGTCCGTCCGCCCGTCTGGAACTGTCTGGAACTGTCTGGAACTGTCTGGTACTGTCTGGAACTGTCTGGAACTGTCTGGAACTGTCTGGTACTGTCTGGAACTGTCTGGCACTGTCTGTCAATGTCTGTCACTGTCTGGAATTGTCTGGCACTGGTTGAAAGATAGTTATGGATAGACTATTTTATTTTGTTCGTTAGGTACCGTTTCAAACTTGACTCGTCTAAGTGCCTATTGTTGTTTGATATGTCATAAATATTGAGCGATGGACGAACTACTGAAAATATTTTGATTTTTTATTATTACGTTAGCTTTGCTCACGTTGTTATCGGTCTGGTGATAAGACATTTTCACGTTGAATGCCTTTTTTAATTATAAAACGTATTTTCTGGTCACACAATAATACTCTATTCTCCCCGCTTTAAACATTACTACGTTTTAAAGCGCTTTTCATTTAAAACACACCGGGGTAGATGACACTTGATTTGTGCCATCTACCCCGGTAAACGACGGGGTCGGCACTACCGGGGTCGATGAAACAATTTTTCCCAACGGCCCCGTTACCGGGGCGGGACCACCGGGGTCGATGGGATGCACTCGTGAATTTTCGGTAACTCGAACCTTGTGTCAAAATCCTCAGTAACTCGAAAAAAAATTGCATTCCCTTCCGCTAAATTTTTCTAAATTTTTGTGTCTGTTCAGACTATCGGTCTGAAGTAAACTCCAATCGTGCGTCGGAGCTGACACACACACTTTTTTTATTTTTATACCAATGGATAGTCTTGCTTATAGAGATCAATTCTTGGAAACAAACATAGTATGTCGAATTAAAGGAAATAGCTAATTTTTGTAGTTTTCACCAATATTCATCTTTCCGAAAATATTTTTTAAGGAAAAATGCATCTTCAAAAATTGCGACTAAGACAGTGTGCAGGCTTAGCACTTTAAAAAAATAAAAAAAAATAATATTCATCTTTCCGTCTTAAAATAATAGCATGTGAGGCAATTGAGGCATAGAGGAAGTAATATTTTTTTAAATTTGAATTATGTTCTAAATTCTCTACATCACTCAAAAATGTCATAAAAACAGTTCATGTTTTTTAACACGCTTTTATTAGGTCGACGCGTATGTAATCAAATCTGGCAAGTTTTTGATCAACTTCCCATTTACCGATTGAGCTGAAATTTTGCATACATGTGTAAATCGCGTGACAATGCAATATTATGATAACATGGTGCTGATCTGATGATGGAGCTGGAAGGTGGTCATAGGAACTCTATAATGAAACGACGAAACCCTATCGAGTTTGGGCTCGTTAGAATCGTCTTGACGAGTAGTTTGGCTTCCAATGGTGACCAGGGTCTGATGATGGAACTGAAAGGTGGTCATAGGAACTTTGCAATGAAACGACACAACCCCGTCGAGTTTGGGCTCGTTAGAATCGTCTTGGCGAGTAGTTTGTCTTTCAATGGTAACCAGGGTCTGATCTAACATATTTCGATAATAAAGACCAAAAAGTATAAAATAAATTAATAGTTCAAAAAAACTAAAAAAACACGCTTAAAAAAAAACCAGCTAAAAAAAAAAAGGTAGCACTCCGGGAGTGCCGACAGAAGTGAAAACTTAAAAATCTCATCTGTCGCGAGAACGGCTGAAAATGCTCACCCACAAAAAATCTCATCTGTCGCGAGAACGGCTGAAAATGCTCACCCACAAAAGTGCCCAACGCGCCATAAGAAGTCTTCACTTCAAAAATAGAAAATAAAATTTAATAAATTTGTTTAAGAATGTTGTAAATAGTAAGCGTGTTACATTTTGATTGCAAAAGAAAAATAATAAAGATGTAGCATCACAATGTAACACGCTTACTATTTACAACATTCTTAATACAAAATTAAATTTTATTTTCTATTTTTTTAGTTGGTTTTTTTTAGAGCGTGTTTTTTTAGTTTTTTTAAACTATTAATTTTTTGTGTAGCAGTTTGTTACGGCATCAGACATACCTCCTCACTACATTTCTTCAGGGACAGTGGTATGAAAATTACAGAAGACTACAAAAAATAGTTTTTTATTTTAATTTGACATACTATGTTTGTTTCCAAGAATCGATCTCTATCAGCAAGACTATACATTGGTATACATATAGGATGATTATTATTTGCAAAATCAACAGGTTCGATTCCTGAGGATAATGACTTTTCAAAAATCGAATGATGCAGTTTTAGTTTTTATAAAAAAGCGGGCACGCAACTCCTTTCAGCATTTTCGCTATCTCTTATAGTTTAGGATATAGCCCTGAAGGCCCACATAAAAATTCACCCTGTATACTGACATTTAATTCCATTGATTTCATTCCATATTATCATTATCGCAGATTGTAATTCTCAAAACGACTTATAATGTCATATTTCGTAGAACAGCTACTTTGACAACATGTAGGTATGTAAGTATAATCTTTATATATAAAAATGATCGAATTTATCTTCTTATCTTCTTATATATAAAAATGAATCGCAAAATGTGTTGGTAAGCGCATAACTCAACAACGCCTGGACCAATTTGGCCAATTCTTTTTTTAGAATATTCCATAAGGTACGAGGATGGTTCTTACGGAGAGAAAAATTAAAAAATTGCCTGAAAATGTCTAAAAACAACACTTTTCTATACTCCATACCATACAAACGATTCGTAATAATACAAGTCAATAAGAACTTTAATACCATAACATAAAGTTCAAGTTTTAATGGAGAGGTGCCGGGAAGGCAAAACAATTGAGTGACGTATAAATATTGATGTCAATCGTGTCGCGGTGTTAGTTGCCAAACTACACCTAAACGGCTGAACCGATTTGTATGATTTTTAACCCCCGACGCAAAACGACGGGGTGTTATAAGTTTGACGTGTCTGTGTGTGTGTGTGTGTGTCTGTCTGTGGCATCGTAGCTCCCGAACGGCTTTTGATTTAGTTTTTTTTTATATGGCAAAACAACGTTTGCCGGGACAGCTAGTAATACTATGTAATAAAGAAATATGGTGCAAAGCGCCCCGGTACCTCAATGAGTAGAAGTCTAATTGTAGGTAGGTAGTTATATAAAACGGCATCATTTTTTTTTTTTAAAGATAGGTATTCCTGCTACACACACACACACACACACACCTATGTATTGTATTGTAGCTGTACCTGTTTGAAGTGTACGATGTACTCGACGGTGTGGTCCACCTGCAGCGTCAGCTCCTCTCCCAGCGTACTCCTGCGACACACACACACATATGGCTTGTATATGTATACAGGGTGAATTTTTTATGTGGTCCTTCAGGGCTATATCCTACCTTAACCGTAAGAGATAGCGAAAAATGTTGAAAGGAGTTGCGTGCCCGATTTTGATAAAAACTAAAACTGCATCATTGATTTTTTTAAACTCATTATCCTAGCAAGGAATCGAACCTGTTGATTTTGCAAAAAAAATAATCACCTATAGTTTTTTACCAATCGATAGTGTTGCTGATTGAGATTAATTCCTGGAAACAAACTGGCAAATCAAAGGAAATTGCTCCTTTTTATAGTTTTCTACAATTTTCATATTTCCGTCTCTGGCAAAATAATAGCGTTTGAGGCATAGAAGGGAAAAAATATTTGTTTAACTTCTTTAAATATGTTCTAAATTATTTACAGCACTTAAAATTTGTAAAGAAACAGTTTATGTTTTTTGTGCAGCAGTTTATTACGTCATCAGCCATACCTCCTTACTCCATTTTTCAGGGACAGTAGTACGAAAATTACAGAAGACTACAAAAATTAGTTATTTTCTTTGATTTGCCATACTAACCCCCGAATACTGATCAAACTGATAGAAACAAAGTTTGTTTCTAAGGATTGATCTCTATCAGCAAGACTATCAATTGGTATAAAAATATAGGTGATTATTTTTTTGCAAAATCAACATGTTCGCTTCCTGGCTAGGATAATGGGTAACTTTTCAAAAGCAGTTTTAGTTTTTGTCTAAATCGGGCACGCAACCCATTTCAGCATTTTTCGTATATAGTTTAGGATATAGCCCTGAAGGCCCACATAAAAATTCATCCTGTATATTATATTAGTTGCCGTATGTCCCGTAGGTAGGCCCCGTGGACGTAGCCGGTCGGAGATAACGTTTCCTCGTAACCCCATTTCACTGGTAGACAGACACAATACAGGGTGACTATCTATATGGGCCTTCAGCTCTACTTATATCCTAAACAAACCGGCCAAGTGCGAGTCGGACTCGCGCACGAAGGGTTCCGCGTACCACTGGTATTCTGTTTTTAATCCCGACGCAAAAACAAATGCAAAAAAAATGATGGCGCTAGTGGTAAAAATACATGTATGAAGGGTAAATAGCGGTTTACGGTTTATGACGTATTAAAAAAAAACTACTTACCAGATTTCGTTCAAACCAATTATGGGTGGAAGTTTGCATGGTAATATACAGGGTTATTGGAAATTAATTGACACGGACGGCGTTAAGGGCTTCTTCTGTGCACCTTAACGATCAACTTTTGTTCTACGACTTTTTGAAATTCAATATAAAAATATTCCATACAAAAATAAAAAATTAAATCCAACAGTTCAAATAATACTCAACTCTACGTCTACGTCACAGAATCAATCATAGTAGGTATGGTACAACCCGATCCGTGCCGATCGCGCGCGCGCACTTGTCGCATAGACATAGAAAATTACCAGACAGTACGAGAAACACTTAAATATTTTTTTTGGGATATGTATTAAGTTTCGACAAAAGTCGTAGAACAAAAGTTGTTTGTTAAGGTGCACAGAAGAAACCCTTAACGCCGTGTCATATAATTTCCAATAACCCTGTATATCATATTAATATATTTTTTTTAGTTTCATCATTCTCTTATTTTAGAAGTTCCAGGGGGGGGACACTTTTTACCACTTTGGAAGTGTCTCTCGCGTAAACTATAAACTTTAGAAAAAATTTATATTAGAAACCTCAATATCATTTTTAGACCTATCCGTAGATACACCACACGTATGGGTTTGAAGAAAAAAATTTTTTTGAGTTTCAGTTCTAAGTATGGGGAACACTAAAATTTATTGTTTTTTTTTCTATTTTTGTGTGAAAATCTTAATGCGATTCACAGAATACATCTACTTACCAAGTTCCAACAGTATAGTTCTTATAGTTTGGGAAAAAAGTGGGTGTGACATACGGCAGACAGACGTGACGAATCTATAAGGGTTCCGTTTTTTACCATTTGGCTACGGAACCCTAAAAAATAGGTACGACAGCGAAAAATGGCAAAAGGAGTGGCGTGCCCGACTTTGACATAACTTAAAACTGCAAAAAATTCGGCCAGAAATCGAAACTGTAAATTAAAAAAAGAACAACCTACTTAAACATGATAAATGCTTTGTTCTGAATATGACGGATTAATGCAAAGCCCAAAACCGCTGATCCTAGGGACCTGTGGAGGGTGTGTTCTTTGTGACGTAGGCATCCGATAACAATGGATTTTCCGAAATTCTAGCCCTTACGGGCATGGATGAAGAAAAAAATAAGGTGAATATTGGGGGGCAAAGTTTGTATGGTCCGTAATAAACAATTTAAAACCATAAAACAACCATTTTCGGTTTGTACGCGGGCGCTGTCGTGTGCTGTCGTGTCGCAAGCAAAAGTTATTATTCTATGTTTTTGTATCGATCGATAGTGTTGCTGACTGATAGATGCCAATTATAAACAGAAATCATAATATAGTAGTCATATTTTTCGAAATGTTCTAAATTCTCCATTTTACATAAAATTTGTAAAAACAGTTCATAAGTAGGTACTTTAAAGTTTAAATGCAGCAGTTTGTTAGGTCATTGGCCAAACCTCGTCACTGCATTTTATTCGGGAAAGATGCAAGGTATTGAAATTAAAACAGAAAATTGCAAAATTGGCTATTCCTTTAATTTACCATTGTTTATGAACAACACTATCGATCGATACAGAAAGAGTAATTATTTTTATAAAAGTTAATTGGTTCGGTTTGAGGCTAGGGTAAAGACTTTTCGAAATGATGCACTTTTAGTTTTTGTCAACACCGGGCACACAATTCCCTTTAAAAAATGTCGCTATATTTTAAAGTATAGGATAGTCTAAAAACCCTTCTAAAAATTCAACCTGTATGTATACGAGTGTTAGGTATATTATTGATAGTAATGTATGGTAACTTCTAGAGGTTACATACCTAGGTATGTATTACTACTTCTCCAATATTTGTTGTAAGTGATATGATAACACGTGGTGACCACGATCATCGTTATGTACCTACCTACATCTACAGCCTACAAACAAACAGTCATCATGTTCTACTTCTATGTAGGTAGGTATATGATATTGCTTTCAAACCAATATATTATGGCAACGTACTATCTTAATATATATAAATCTCGTGTCACAATGTTTGTCCTCAATGGACTCCTAAACCACTTAACCGATTATAATAAATAACTTTATATATATAAACAGTAGCAATGTGTGTGTGTGAGTAGAGTTAGAGGTAACCTTACTGTATGATCACAACGGAGACGGTCGGGGTGTCGTCCTGTGGTCGCGTGCGCGCCGAGCTCGCCAGCAGCGCGAGCAGCGGGAACATCGCCAGCGTCCCGACCATGGCGCACTACACGTCGCGTCGGTCGCTACTGATAGCGTCGCGCTCCCCGAGCCCGAGCCGCTATAGATACCGGTACAGAGATACCGATAACACATCGTATATATCTATACAACATATACCTATACATACTTATACATATTATGGTATTAAATGAAAGGCGGAAAGGTGATACGACACGTTTTATTACAAATATATCGTAGGAGCTAGAGGTACGCGGGTAGCTAGGTGCGAGTGGGAGACGGAGACGGTAGACGCGAGTAGGCGAGCCCGAGGTCCCGGACGACGTCCCGCAGCGCGGCGAGCGTGGCGTCGAGGTGGTCCCGCGTGTGCGCCGCCGACAGGCAGAACCGGATGCGTGCGGCGGAGAGCGGCGTCGCGGGGAACCCGACGCCGACGGTGGCCAGCCCGCGCGCCATCAGCCGCTCCACCGTGCCCGTCATCTTGCCGAACGTGTACACCAGCAGCGGCACCACCGGCGAGTCCGACGCACCGAACGCTACTACACCCATCTCACGCAACCTGCAACATTTATATATGTACTTACTTACATCAATATATACTCTCTAGGTACTCCTCTACACACTTGCACGTGCACATAGGTATACTCTCTAGGTACTCCTCTACACACTTGCACGTGCACATAGGTATACTCTCTAGGTACTCCTCTACACACTTGCACGTGCACATAGGTATACTCTCTAGGTACTCCTCTACACACTTGCACGTGCACATAGGTCATTATTACTGGTTCGGTTCCTAGCCTAGTAATGAGTAATGACTTTATCAAAAAATTTATGATGTACTCTGAATTTTTATTATCTCTTGAGATCGCCCTGAACGCCCATATAATAAGTTCACCCTGTATACGGGTTCAGTAAGCAGACAGCAGGTCCTACAATGGAGTTAGTGTGGCGCGAAGAGTGTATGGTCTGGCCCCTGCCATTCGAAACCACATCGATTCATGTACTTATTAAAATCGTTTTTTGCAACATGTCATTTTCTTTGGTAACAACACTAAATTAAAGAATGATATGGAAATGTAACTTTTCACACCTGCAGCACTTTACTCACGGATTAAAGCCCTTAACTTAAAGCAAGACTTTATTCCCAAGGGAGATAATGTTGTATGAAACTCCCAAGGGAATAAAGTATGTCTCAAAGACTTTCGCAAGAATGCAGAGCTTGGAAATAGGCCTATAATTAGCTATTTCCGTTTTCGGTCCCTTTATAGGCACCGGTGATATAAAGGCTGGCTTCCAGATACTCGGAACCACACAACTAGATAAAGATTTAATAAACAAAAGAGAAACCGAAAGAGCAAACTGACTTAGCACACTTTGTTAAGAACTTTGGCGAAATCCCATCCGGTCCTGCAGTTTTTGAGCAATCTAGTTTCAACAAAAGCTTCTCAACCGACTTAACATCTACATTAATTGAACATACATTATTTACCATCATGCTACCATCTCATTGCAATTGCCCCATTTTTTTTTAAAGTGGATTTTTTTTCAAATAGGGAACTGGCCACCACAAGAATTTAAAAAAAAATTGGACTGACGGTATGAAAAGTAGAGTATACACCTCGGGATAAAGCATGTCTTCGTCTTGGGCAGCTTGAACACTTCGCTTCACTCAGGACTCTACTTAACTCCCTCGCATCGCTCAGGAGTTAACCCGAGAGTCCCTCGTTACACTCGGGGTTCAATATGCCACCCACAACATAGGACATTGCTTTATGCCCTTGATGCATAATCTACTATAATAATTAACAACGTAGTACGTAGGTAGGTATAGGGTATAGGGTGTATGTATGTACATACCTCTGTCGGAAGTATCTAGTGTTGTCCCTGAGCGCGAGGACGCGGGCGATGCCGGCGCGCGAGTCGATGGCGCGCGTGGCGGCCAGCACCTGCGCGGCGACGGGCGGCGCCATGGCGTGCGCGTACGGCGGCGCGTGCGAGGCGGCGCGCACGCAGCGCACCAGCGCCGCGCTGCCCGCTATGTACCCGCCGGCCGCACCGAAGCTCTTCGTGAACGTACCCATCAACACGTCCACGTCTGCCGCAACAAACACAACCATTCTAATGTACACTATCTCAATACACGTTACACACGACACATTCATACTTGAATTATAAGCACTCAGTGTGATTATTGTTTGTCAACATGTTAGTCTTGTCTTTAGTTGTGTGAGTGGTATAGGGGGCCACCCGCTACACCATGCGGTGGACTTTTGACCGTTGATTGTACACACATACATCTGAGTGAATTTGTGAATTTACCTTCAGGACTATATCCTAAACTACATAAAATTATCATTTGTGCCTCAGCCTCATACATTATTGTTTTGCCAGAGACGGAAAGATGAAATTGAAACTGCGATATTTTCTTTGATTTCCCATACTATGTTTATTCCTAGGAATTTATCTTTATGACCAACCAATCAATCAAAAATCAATCAATATAAAAATATAGAATGATTTTTCGATTCTATTTTATATTATAATTGACTAGGGTAATGGCTTTTTCAAAAATCTAATGCTGCCCTTTTAGTTATTGTCAAAATCGGGTACGCAACAAGTATATGCGTCCGTCGCGTCGTTCGCTATCTATAGTAGGTAGGTATATGGTATAGTCCTGAAGAAGGTATGCATGCATACCTCTGGGATCGACGCCGGCGTGTTCTGTGACGCCGCGTCCGGTGGCTCCCATCGCGCCGATAGAGTGTGCCTCGTCCAGGTAGATGTAGAGCCCGAGCCGCTTCTTGAGGGCGACGAGCGCTCGCAGCGGACACACAGACCCCTCCATGCTGTACACACCTTCCACTACCTGCAATACACACACACACACATACACATTGCTATACTCGTATACTTACTACGGTTATATATACCTACTATAACATGAGTGTAAGTAAACTAACTCACAATAACAATCTTATCCCATTTGTTTTCCTTGATAGCGTTTAGGGCGAGTATCTCGGCGTGCCTGACGTCGTTGTGCCGGAAGAC
This sequence comes from Idaea aversata, assembly GCA_907269075.1. NCBI lineage: Eukaryota > Metazoa > Arthropoda > Insecta > Lepidoptera > Geometridae > Idaea > Idaea aversata. Next base: position 16,253,694 of record OU026088.1, on the reverse strand, counting down.
GCGCACGGTGGCGCCGGAGAGCCGCAGCCCGAGGATGAGGCTCGCGTGGTTGTTGCCGTCGGAGAGGGCGAGGGTGCGCTGGGTGAGCAGCGCGGGCAGGCCGAGCGCGTTCGTCGCGAACCCCATCCCGAAGACGGCGGCGGCCTCGACCCGCAGGAAGGCGGCCAGCTCGCGCTCCACCTCGCCGTGCAGCGGCGTCGTGCCGAGCTCGGCGCGCGGCGAGCACGTGGCCAGCCCGTACCGGCGGACGGCCGCTCGCACCGCACCCGAGGTCACACCCTCGCTGCCTCCCTCCGCGAACCCGAGGTAGTTGTACGAGCCGAGGTTGACGCACCTCCGCTCCCGACCTGTGAACCTGTCGACCGCACCGTCACCGCCGTCATCACCCCGCACCCCGCCTCCCGCACCGCCCCGCACCACCCGTATGTCACTCAACCAACTATATAGTATATTATGTAGGGGTACCTAACCAAGTCAATACTGCATCCTACACCTACACTGCAAACTGTATCAGCTAGACAGCTGCTAGCCTACAACAGCTGTTCGATCTCATCATCACGACACAGCATAAAACTAAGCCGCTTCCGCTGTCTGTCTGTCCCTATGTATTCTTTCATCTTTAAAACTACGCATCGGATTTTGGTGAGTTTTTTTTTAATAAATAGAGTAATTCAAAATTTTATAAGTATAATACATGCATAATATAGTAGAGGAACATTGATAATTTTAGAGGTTTCTAATGTGATGTCGTAAATAAACACATTTTTATGCGCTTACATTGCAAACGGTGCTGGCTATTTAATTAGACCCATCCGGAAAACCCCCTACCCAGAACCGACATGGATAGGTTAGGCTAGAACTGCGAGCACAACGCACGAGCCGAGCGAGCGGCCGACGACTGCTACAACCGAATTATACCTATTTTACTCGGTTAGGGCATTAGTATATTATGTAGAATAATAAATGTGTTTTAATTGTTGTCATTTGAATAGTATAGTAAATGAGCCCGTTGCTTGATAACCCCACACCCCCTGTTACCGACCGATTGCTGTTTAGGAAATATATACTTACATGTTTATTGGTACCTATTTATACTAGCAAGCGGTCGAGGCCCTCTTCTGTGCACCTATTGTTCTACGATATTTGGAAATTCGAACATTTTTTTGAAAATGTTGAGTTTAGGTTTACCTCTAAAGTTACATTCCAAAAGTCTGTGAACAAAAGTTGTTTGTTAAGGTGCACAGAAGTAGCCCTCAACGGCTTGCTAGTATAATTACCAATATACACCCTCTATAATGACAGATAACATACATATCCGGTAACGTTATTTAGACATTCCGTAGTATATTATTTTAGTATCAGCATTGCACCCGTGCGAAGCCGGGGCGGGTCGCTAGTCATTCAATATAATATGTAAAATTGTCAGAACTTACGTGGTAAAATATCGAAACATACTGTAAGAGTATAATAAAATATGTTTAGTTGTGTAATTGTATGAGAATCATGTAGGGTTGGGTTGGGTTGTGTTGGGGTTGTGTTACCTGAACGTCCAGTTGTTGTCGGTGGTCTCCCGTTCCTTGAGCGTGAGGAGAGCGCCGGGCGCGGAGCATATCGGCCGGTTGAAGCAGTGCTTCACACGACGGTACACGCAGTGCGAGAAGAACTGCTCGAACGGATCGTATAGCACCGCGTAACCCTTCAACACACATTGCTCGTTAATAAATTATCTACAATAATATACCTAATATAGAGGAATGATTTTTGTTTTGTTTGTTTGTAACGAATAGGCTCCAGAAGTACTGGACCGATTTCGATGGCACTCGGTATGAGGGAGGATAAAGTGGGAATAACATGGCTGCTTTTATCCTGATATAATGTCACGGGATCGGGAGTTACACGGGTAAAACCGCGGAGCGCTGCTAGATAATGTCACGGGATCGGGAGTTACGGGTAAAACCGCGGAGCGCTGCTAGATAATGTCACGGGATCGGGAGTTACGGGTAAAACCACGGAGCGCTGCTAGATAATGTCACGGGATCGGGAGTTACGGGTAAAACCGCGGAGCGCTGCTAGATAATGTCACGGGATCGGGAGTTACACGGGTAAAACCGCGGAGCGCTGCTAGATAATGTCACGGGATCGGGAGTTACGGGTAAAACCGCGGAGCGCTGCTAGATAATGTCACGGGATCGGGAGTTACGGGTAAAACCGCGGAGCGCTGCTAGATAATGTCACGGGATCGGGAGTTACACGGGTAAAACCGCGGAGCGCTGCTAGATAATGTCACGGGATCGGGAGTTACGGGTAAAACCGCGGAGCGCTGCTAGATAATGTCACGGGATCGGGAGATACACGGGTAAAACCGCGGAGCGCTGCTAGATAATGTCACGGGATCGGGAGTTACACGGGTAAAACCGCGGAGCGCTGCTAGATAATGTCACGGGATCGGGAGTTACACGGGTAAAACCGCGGAGCGCTGCTAGATAATGTCACGGGATCGGGAGTTACACGGGTAAAACCGCGGAGCGCTGCTAGATAATGTCACGGGATCGGGAGTTACACGGGTAAAACCGCGGAGCGCTGCTAGATAATGTCACGGGATCGGGAGTTACACGGGTAAAACCGCGGAGCGCTGCTAGATAATGTCACGGGATCGGGAGTTACACGGGTAAAACCGCGGAGCGCTGCTAGATAATGTCACGGGATCGGGAGTTACACGGGTAAAACCGCGGAGCGCTGCTAAATAACGTCACGGGATCGGGAGTTACACGGGTAAAACCGCGGAGCGCAGCTTGTCAATAATAAGGTAAGTGAGAGCTCTGTATATTCAGCCCTTTCAATAAGTACCATAATTGTCAAACTTTTATATAATATCAATTTAGGTAATCAAAATACATCACCGAGTGAGGCAAGTAATGATTAGTTTAAGGAGCGAATGTTGCTTGATTAGTGATCCATCAATGACGTTACATACATATACCGCTACTATGTGATATTTGATTGTTATAGTATACACGGTGAATTTATTACGTGGCCTTTCAGGGCTATATCATAAACTATAAGAGATGGCTACAATAGTAGAGGAGGCGGTAGAGACAGTGATACTGTTTGAACTTCTACATTTTGAACTCACACTATTTGTATTCATAGTAATTATTTACCCGGGTTTAACGAAAATAAATACAAAAAAATGGTAGCCTGTAAAGTCGATTTTTTTTTTTCAAAAGTCTTCTATTCGTCACTCGTTACCATAACACAAGCCCAGATGAGCGATATTATCATTAAACAAATACAAGACGCGTGACGTTCACCATAACGCCGCACCGTCATGGTACCAGAACATGACGGCGTCATGGTGCCGGAACATGACGGCGTCATGGTGCCGGAACATGACGGCGTCATGGTGCCGGAACATGACACTTTTTTGTGGTTCCATCTATATTTATTAGACGTGTTGATCGCGTGTTTTACCCACATTTTTGACGCGATAGTCAAAAAAGTGGGTAAAACACGCGATTAGGATCTGAGAAAATAATGAGTAATGTCAGAAGTTAGTTGTAGTTGAATAGTAAGTAATCTGTGTGTAGGTAGGTACTGTATATACGCTAGATCGAGTGTATCGAGAACACGTGGTAGGTGTACCGGTCGGTGGGGCAGTGAGGCAGCGAGCAAGATACGAGATGTAGAGCCCGCGCTCGCACCCGCGCCCGCGTACTACGTGTTGATCGAGTCAGTCTGTCTGTTGGTGTTGGTAAGTAAGTAGCAGGCCGCAGTATCTAGTCCTTGACGCGGTCGTCGCGGTCGCCACCAGCCCGGCGGCCCCTGCGCCTGCAGGCAGCGAGGATACATTGAACGCAATCAATAAACATAGCAATGCTTTCTTTATCTAAACATTTGGTTCTTATAACGTGTTATTTGACATAAATAAATCATTATTAACAATGTACAAACCTACTGAAATTATTTCAGTATTTATGTAGGGTCTACTAGATATTACGCACCTAACAAGTCCAGTAAAGTCGGGTATATGCGGTAGCACAGCGGGCAGCATGTATGTCTAGACAGTACGCGTGTAGTACCAGCGCACAGCACAGCACACAGTACAGCACAGCTGCAGCCTGGACGTGTGTACTACTGCACTAGTGTAGTATAGCGTGTAGGGTACGTTCATTCTACCAACTGTACACGGAACACCGACACGGTACGGCTTACACATTCACCGATAGATAGAGTCGAGTGAAACGTTTCCGACATAGATTGTTGTATAATTTCAACACTAATACATATCTCGTGTCATTTATATGGCACAATACGACTCGCTCACTCAGCTATTCTATTGCAGCATACACTTAAATGAGATGATTCGAGAGATCACTCAAGGTTTCCTTGGATAATATACGCTCCGCTGTTTCACCCGCGTAACTCCCAATCCCGTGGCCATATCAAAATGTAAAGCCTTCCAAGATAAATGGACTATCCAACACAAATATTAATTTATTAATTTTTCAATTCGAACCGAATTCGATTCGAATTTCTTAACATAGGTATTTTATTTAAATTGTTACTATAACATAGTTGTAAGTATCTACAAACATTGATGGATCTATGTGTTAATCTATTGAATTGAATTGAACCAGAGTTTCTGAGATTAGCGCGTTCAAACAAACAAATTCTTCAGCATTAGGTATAATATAAGTATAGTACAGGGTTATTGGAAATTATACTAGCAAGCCATTGAGGGCTACTTCTGTGCACCTTAACAAACAACTTTTGTTCTACGATTTTTGGAAATTCAATTTATTTGTTATATTTATTTTTAATGAAACTTAATTTATTTTGTATTAATGAATTCAAGACGAGATGTATGTAACGATGTAGATCGGGCTCGGGACTAGGTAGGTACGCGAGGGCAACCGCCGAGCGCAGCTAGTGTAGCGTAGATATGGTAGCGTGTCCCGCCCGCGGTTCCACTCGCATTCGTCTCGATGTGTCGCGAGTGAATGACTGAGTCACTGAGTGAGTAGTTACAAGGTAGGTAGGTACCTAACAAATGAAGTATACAGCTATAGCTCTGCACTATATATAGGTACATACATACAGTGTAGGTATATAGTGCATTGCAATCAGGTATACAGTAGGTAACTTACTACTATAGTTGCTGCTGCTGCAACATGGGCAGGGGTAGGGGCAGGGGCAGGTACCTATGTATAGATAGATAGATAGGTAAGTACTCACAGATATTGTAGTGAATATCCCGAGTGTAAGTAGTTGAGTACTACCACTACCACAAGTAGCAGTAGTAGGTATGTATGTAGGTAGTGTCCAAACAATATACCTATTTAATTATAATTATATTTTTACATATTTTTATTAATGTTACCATTATAGGGCGCTGCTATCGACGCGGGCGAGGCGCGGGCGCACAGGGGGCGCGTGATATCGTCTACGTCTCAAAGGTAAATATTACGTTAGTTACATACCTATAGTATAGTATAGTTTACCTCTCTGTTCTTCTCCGTAGCAACTTTAGGTGTGAACAGCAGCTGGTTGAGGAAGCCGAGGAACATGAGTATGTAGAGGCCGAGGTTGGTGAGCAGCGAGGTGAGCAGGGAACACTTCTCGAAGGTGCCCGGGTACACATCCTGCTCCGACCACACCGACGGCTCCAACTTGACACGGACCGTTCTCCTGCCCCTCGCCATCGTCGTCGTCGTCGTCGTCGTCTTGCTACATGGCTCCACATACTTCTGTAACACAGATATATACATTATTACATGAATGGTAGCTACCTTGTCTGTCTACGTACGACAGGTACTACGAGTACCTACAATTACTACATTTACACAATACTAGCAGCGCTCTACGGTTTCACTCGCGTAACTCTCGATTCCGTGGGAATATCGCAATAAAAAGTAGCCTATAGCCTTCCTCGATAAATGGACTATCCAACCTATCCAACCAAGATTTTTTAATTCGAACCAGTAGTTCTTCAGATTAGCGCGTTCAAACAAACAAACTCCTCAGGTTTATAATATTAAGTAGGTTTAAATTATTTCAAACTGAATATTTAACATTATTATTTTATCACAATTTGTTTTAACTTTCGTTTTAACCCTTTATCAGGCCTCGGACAAATCCTGTAATATAGATATTTTTCAAATATGATCTATAATATAAATTGTAAAAGCTTGAGGCACTGATGTACGCTATCCGTTCTACACTCACATATTAAAATCAGTGCCTCCAGCTTTTAAAATGTATATCATAGATTACATTTGAAAAATATCTATATTTATTTATAAACGTCCCTAGAATCTACCTATTATAACATTTTATTTATATTGGGAAACTCGTCCAACATAGAAAGAAAGAAAGAAGAAGAAAGCATTTATTGAGTACAAAACATACATTTTTCAGGTTGATGTAGGTATAGAGAATGTGGGTGAAGGGATATTAAACGTTCAACGTTATATCCTGTGTATGAATAATGTCACTAAAATTTATTTTTTTCTTTTTAGTTCGCGTTATTTTTTCTTTTTTTCATGTTTAATTTTTATTTAAATATAATTTGTGGGTTACGTTTTTGTTCTAATAAAAGCTTGTTTTTAAAAATTATTTTTTATTTTTTAATACCAAAACTGCAAATGAAGGAATGATTCCAATCTGTTTTTGAATAGTATTCCAGGATAAATGTGCTATCGAATACAAACAATTATTTTTATGACACATCGAAAGTTTTTGAAGTGAAAACTTCTTATGGCGCGTTGGGCACTTTTGTGGGTGAGCATTTTCAGCCGTTCTCGCGACAGATTTTGACGCGACAGATGAGATTTGACGCGACAGATGAGATTTGACGCAACAGATGAGATTTTATTTGTGTTAGTCTTTTTGTTTAATTTATACTGCCATCTATTACACAAATTGAGAAACTTAGTTTCTAGAAAGACCGCTATTCGAATGTAGATGGCGCTGATTTAAATTTTTTACTGCCATCTAGCGAATAAAAAATAAACTTCATTTGTTTAAGTGAGTGCTAATAGATGGCAGTAGCAGATCGTTTCAAGAAATATTCTATGAGAAATAACAAGTTTATTGTTTTCACTTCTGCCTGCACTCCCGGAGTGCGCTGTTTTTTTTTATCTATTGATCTAAGTTTAATAAATGCACAATGTATTTATGGTACTAAATTGGTTATGGATTAATGTTGTATTGTTTAAAATCGCTTCGTAAATAAGCCATTATGGTTAATTGTTAATATAAAAATGGTTATTGTGAGAGAGAGACATAATATACCATCGCGGACTTTTTTGTAGACCTTTTTAAGGTGTAGTACATTATTTTGATCTATATCGTAGGGGTATAGCCAGCGTTTGCAATGTAAGCGCAAAAAAATGTCTTTATTTACGACATCACATTAGAAACCTCTAAAATCATAAAAGTAGGTATCAATGTTCTTCTACTATATTATGCAAAACCTTTCTCTTAAATCACTTTATCTATTAAAAAAACCGCATCAAAATCCGTTACGTAGTTTTAAAGATCTAAGCATACCTATATACATATATAGGGACAGACAGACAGCGAAGCTACTTTGTTTTATACTATGTAGTGATAGTGAGGTAAAAGGACCGGGATCAAACCAAAAATGGAATCCCCTAGTAAACAATAAATATTTCAATTCATCGGGTAAGTACCTAACCTCATGGACATTAAATAACTCCTGCAATAATCAGGTCTTCACAGGCACAATTAACGGCAACCATGCCGTCCGCAAATTTGACAATAATTGGGCTCGGAGTGACAAAGAGAAAGCGGAAACGTTTGGTATCCATCTTGAAAAGGTATTTGTACCCAATGATATACATGATAGACCCCCGAATACTGAAAGGCTACTTAATCTTAAGTGGCGTTTAAATTGTAATTTGAGTGTAGGCTTCAATAGAAAACATACACTTAACGTCAATTTAAACGCCACTTAAGATTAAGTAGCCTTTCAGTATTCGGGGGCCAGCCTCTGAAAAAGATATAATGAAGATTTTCGACGAAATCCATCAGCTTGAACCACCAATTAAAAAAATCACAAAGCGTGAAACACTAGCAGTCATCAAAAATTTAAAGCCCCATAAAGCACCTGGCTATGACTTAATTACAGGAAAGGTAATGAAAGAACTGCCTGCTAAAGCGATAGTATTTCTTACACAACTTTACAATGCCATCGCTTTCCACCGCAATGGAATGTTGCAGAAATAATAATGATTGCGAAACCTGGTAAACCTACTGACCAGGATACCTCATATCGTCCTATCAGCTTACTGCCCATTATGCATCTAAGGTTATGGAAATACTAATCTTGAGAAGACTAAAGATAGTGATAAAAAATAGTGAAATCATACCGGACCATCAATTTGGTTTTAGAGCAAAACATGGTACTATCGAGCAAGTCCATCGATTAGTGGAAAAAATTCATGAGACTTTTGAACAAAAAAGATACTGCTCTGCAGCATTCCTAGACATTTCACAAGCATTTGACCGTGTATGGCATAACGGCCTCTTGCATAAAATTAAAAAGCTTCTGCCGCTGAATTACTACCTGCTACTTAGATCTTATCTAGACGAACGTCACTTTTTTGTGAAACAAGGCGAAGACAGATCTAACCTTTACAAAATTAATGCTGGCGTACCACAGGGCAGTGTTTTGGGTCCAACTCTATATCTTATATATACATCTGACCTACCTACAACTGATGAAGTTGTTCTTGGTACTTTTGCAGACGACACAGCCGCCTTGGCGACACATGAAAACCCAGAACAGGCTTCAAAATTACTGCAAAAAAGCTTAGACCAAATATCGGAGTGGCTTAAGACCTGGCGCATAAAAGCAAACGAGACTAAATCCGTGCACGTCACTTTCACTACCAGACGGCAAACTTGCCCACCAGTCATCTTAAACGGAAGAGAAATTCCTCAAGCTGACAATACACGTTATCTGGGTATATATCTGGATCGAAGGCTGACCTGGAAGACACATATTTTCACCAAGAGGAAAGCATTGAGCATGCAACTACGTAATATGTTCTGGCTCCTTGAACGAAAGTCAAAACTATCGATGGAGAATAAATTACTCCTCTACAAATGCATCCTAAAACCAATTTGGACATAATTATGGCATCCAGCTCTGGGGAACAGCTAGTGATTCAAACCTGGAAATCCTGCAAAGATTCCAATCTAAAATGTTGAGAATGATTACAAATACTCCTTGGTACATCACAAAAGAACGACTCCATCATGACCTTAAAATCTCAACCATACAAGAAGAAATAAAAATTTCCCTAAAATCTTATAAAAAAAGGCTAGAATCGCACCCAAATAGACTGGCAAATGAGCTAATGCAAGATAACACAAGCTTCAATCGGTTAAAACGAACAGCTCCAAGAGACCTTTTGGAGTGAAACTAATATGGGTTCTTCACTGGACGGACACCATGCATGACAAACTTACAAACCCGCCTAACCAGTTGCTGAATGTCTTAGGGACAGATTGCAATGTAAAATAATTAAAAAAAAAAAAGGTCTTCACAGGCTAAGGTCACCTACATGTTTTATTTTATTGAGTAAGTATTTACGTACAATTTATGCATAAGATTGTAATTTTAATATTGTACTTATGCCCAGTGTGGACAGTGTGGTGAACTGTTGTGAGTTGTGACTATTTTATAGCATTATCATCGCCTCAAGTATTACCTACAAAGTTAGACAAAAAATGAATTCTATTTTTATTTCACTATATCTCAAATTCCTATCAAAGAATTGTACGACTTACCTTTCTCCATTTCGTCATTACGAATAAATAAGATACGCTACACTTTTTACAAGAACACGTGTTCAACGAACGATCACAGAAAAAATGCTTGTAAAAGTGACATTTGAGTTTCGTTCAAAGTTTTTGTTGTTGTTGTTGTGTAATATTTATATATTCACGTTTTTGACAGTTTGTGGTATACGTATATTTTTACCATTACCTGTGAAAAACCTCAAAAAATCATATGGGAGAAGGTCAATCCATAGCCTGTTAAGAAAGGGTACCGGGACCGGCGGGGGCTCTCTCCATACAAACTATTACAAACGTAGTCGACTGTTTTCTCCCTGGATAATGAAACTAGAGCAATTATTTTTGTGCATAAAACTTATAACTGCCATGACCATGCCCCTATTTTTATTTTTATTTTATTTTTTAATCTTAATTTCTATGATAATTAGAAAATCAAAAAAGAAAACCAAAACATAGGGGCATAGTCATGGCAGGATTTATGGCACAAATATATTTGTGCTAGTGTCATTATCCAGGGAGGAAACAGTCGACTACGTTTGTATGGAGAGAGCGCAGGAGGATCATGAGTTTTCGATACGCGGCGCGTGTGGGTATTTAAAAAAATGACCCGTATCGTGCGATAGAGAGAGTTTAAGTTCGGACGTAATTGCCTTCATTTTGCTTTCAAATAATGTTGCGGGCCGTAACGTTTTTACCTCCATTATCCTTCACAAAATGAAATTTGGTCTCATTTAATTCACTGCATCTTATTCTAGGTTTATACGTTCGTTTCGTTTTTGGTAATTCAGTTTAGTCTATTAAAAAACAATTGAAACGCTCGATGAAGTTTTAAAGTCAAAAATATAGATAATCAGATACTAATAACTTTTATCTTAGGCAATATTTCTTTAAAATAAAAAAATTATCAAAATCGGACTTCGTTTATGGGGGGGGGGGGGTAAACGTTACCGCTTTTTGTATGGAAATTTACAGCCTCACACTGGCCTTAAAGTTAAGTACTTACCTACTTATGTAATGAAATAGGTACTTCTTTTTTTACATTATCATGATAGGTCAGCATTTGTTTGACCACTATCACAATGCGGTCTAAGATATTATATGTACCTACTTATAGCACGCGCTTCTAGAAGATACCTTGAAGTCGTGACTTGAAGACTCATACGCGTTTCGTAAATCCGCGACAACATCGTTGCTAACGTAACGTGTGTTAGTCGCATTTGCAACGCGATACAGAAGCGATGCTAACTAACGTGCTACTGCATCGCTACAAAAAGGCGGTGTGGGCGAGGGCCCTAAATTGTACGCATCAGGAAAGACAGACGCAGGCACCTGATTTCATTCTATTGTTGTATGATACGAATAAGGAATGAGGAAGCAAAATGCTCAGTGCGGAGAGAAGTTGAATTGAACATAACTTGAGGGCATCGATTGACCTTCCGCGTCGATCGTTGAGAGAGAGAGAGAGAGAGAGTGTGTGTGTATGGCAACAATACTTGTTATATAGTAGGTATGTGTAACGTGCGTGTGATATGTAGGGCAGCCTGGCCTGGCGAGGATGGCGGCGAGCGTGCTTCATTAGTATCTCATCCATTACCACTGACAGTGCGTGCTGCTTACATACTTGCTAACTGATCTATTCTAATTTCTCACAACACACTTGGTAGCCATAGCCACTAGTAGCCAGTACCTACCTACGCTACGTAGGTATACATCGGTACATTCATACATTATCACATAGCAAATTAATGAACAAATATGAAACATTAACTAGTTCAATATGTACCTACCTATAACAAGGATATAATATGTACTTACAATAAACTATTATACATACATACATACATAGTATAAGTAAACAATCAAATGATAAAACCGAGTAAAACAGGAAAACATCAAGTCGTATAGATAACAATGCTTATCAATACACCTATACAATGCATACCTGAGAGATAGGTATACATACAAGTGACAGCTGTAGTATACCTACCTTATAGGTAAGTACATACATACAGACAAGTTATCTTAATATATATAAATCTCGTGTCACAATGTTTGTCCTCAATGGACTCCTAAACCACTTAACCGATTATAATAAAATTCGCACACCATGTGCAGTTCGATCCAACTTGAGAGATATGATAGCTTACATCCCGATATTCCCACGGGATCGGGAGTTACGCGGGTGAAACCGCGGAGGGCAGCTAGTTGACTATAAATAACTATAATATGTAATCATATGTTACAATTCCCATGAACGTTCCGGAGGCACCACGCGGGCGCGGGGCGACACTACGCGGGTGGCACCACGCACGGTACAACCACACCACACTGTGGTTGTACCGTCTCATCAGTCTGTACTCTTGATCGCCTTCAACACTTGCTTATATAAATGTACCTACTCATATGCTCCAACTGATCCTTACTTGTGTCTACACCGTCACGTCACGCGTCATGGCGTCCTCATACAACCAAATCACTGAGATAGATTCATAATGGTTTTTGCTTCATCATTCCTTATCCGTACTGAGAAGATAGAACCACATTACCTTACCTGAGTCTGTATTTCCTGACGTGTACGTACACTGTATGTGTACGTTATCCTGGTTATGTTGATACAATGCAACGTGACAACAACCCCCAGCTTCTCTCATCGTATCACAACTATTGTATTGATGCTGACGGTAGGTACAACAAATATTCAATCCATATTGTAACATATAAATGTTACAATTTACATTAATTATGTATATATATACTTACCTATGTATTATTATATTTATATTATATAGTTTTTGCACATTATAAATAAATAAATAAATAAATATTGCAGGACATTCCACACGTCGCCATCTAGCCCCAAGCTAAGTAACTAGACTTGTGTTATGGGTGCTAGACAACGGATATACTACTTATATACTTTTCTTTTGTAAATATATACTTATAATACATAGAAACAACCAGACCACAGACAAATATCTAAGCATAAATACTTGTCTGTGGCGGGAATCGAACCCGCAACCCTGTGTTTGGCAGTCCGGCATGGTAACCATTGTGCCAACTGGGTCGTCAAAACCAATGTTAATGTATAAGAACATGTCCGTTACGCTTGTCGAAGCAAAAAGGTTCATGTTATAGATATACATACATATTACTCATCCACTGGAACTGAATTACCTAACTAATTTACATAACTACCTACATTTATCTTATTTATTATTTGATTATAATGTAAGTACTAGCGACCCGGCCCGGCTTTGCACGGGTAGCATATAGTATGCAAACATTTATTTTTATCTTCAATTTTAGTCAATTTACACAAAAACTTAAATTATATTATCACGGAGGTAGAAAGTATAATATAAGCCCATATCTTCCTCATGAATCACCCAATCTATTGGTAAAAATCTGACAGACAGAGAGACAGACGCAGATGGGGGATTTTGTTTTACAATAAATACAGAACATTCTAGCCCCAAGTGCCCCAAGCTAAGCAACAAGCTAGGTGTGAGTTATTGTGGTCAAACAATGAATATTATACTTTATACTTTTCTTTTGTAAAGCTGAGTTGTACTTTAATAAGCGCTATAAACGTTTCTCAGCTAATGTTATATTATGATGTATGTTGCAATGTTGCACTATATGCAGGCATCTGGAGGAGAGCCGGATTAACACATAGGTTCCGAGTACAAACAGGAGTGACGCGGGTGAAACCGTAGGTCTCAGCTAGTATGTACCTAACTTAGTAATCCGTTGAATAGGTATGTATTTGAGTGGTATTTGACTTACCTACTATATTTATAACGTTGATAACATTACTATACAACCGACTATTGGCCGGGATTATATTAAATATTATAGTTTACATTTTAACTGCACAATATATACCTACCTACCTTACACATGCATTATATGTACACATACATTACAATATTTTATCAAAAATAACTTTTATTAAACATATCACATACCTACATACATATTATTCACTATAAGTAAGTACATAGTTTATTAAAAAAAATTATATTTATTATTTCAAATTAAATGGATTTATGCATTGAAAACTAATAAACAAATGATAAGTTCCAATAATTATGTACCTACAATAGACAATATGTTAGAGATATAATATTCAACTACCTACTATATGCTTGAAGGTATTCTATAATATTGATTGTATACTTAATTGAAGAGTCTTTGAGATATTTGTCTGTGGTGTGGTTGTTTCTATGAATTATAAGTATATATTTACAAAAGAATAGTATATCCGTTGTCTTGCACCTATAACACAAGTTTAGTTAGCTTGGGGTTAGATGGCGATGTGAGGAATGTCCTGCAATATTGCAATATTTATTATGATACACAAGACTTGCACATTATTATAAAGGTACCTACTTAAAAGTAAAGTATTTTAAACTTTTAAAAATTCTCTCGGCATCGAGATATACTCCGGGATAATGAAACCATGACGTTTATAGTTTATTTAATACTAGCGACCCGCCCCGGCTTCGCACGGCTATATTATGCATGTATTATACATATAAACCTTCCTCTTGAATTAGGTACTCTATCTATTAAAAAAACCGCATCAAAATCCGTTGCGTAGTTTTAAAGATCTAAGCATTCAAAGGGAAATAGGGACAGAAAAAGTGACTTTGTTTTATACTATGTAGTGATTAATAAAAAACTATATCATAGACAATACAAACTGATATCATACCTAGTATGTAAGTGATTAAATTAGTATGCATGAGACAAGACATGAGAGAGATGAATGTGAACGATGAGATGACCAGTAATAGGAGTGAATGAAAGAAGAAGACATACTGCGCCGACCACAAATATATTGGGTTATGGGCAGGAAGAAGACTTACCGAGATAATAATATATCTAAACTATTTCAGGAGGTCAATTGTTGTCGAAATGCGGCAGTAGGTCAGTGGATCGCAATCATTGCCTCCTACAGAATAAGTTACGGGACCGAATCAGATATTAGACCCACAAAATATATTACTACAGAATTATTACAAATCTTGTTTTCACCTTTAGAGAGGTAACGCAAATAATTAACTATCAAACGACCGAAGGGCGTGTCTACGGGAAGATTTTCGGCAATATTACCTGTTAGTACAAACAAATGACTAATATTCCTTGAGGTTAGAAACTTAATTCAACTAATTACTCACATTTACACCGTTATTTAAATGGGTGGATTTCATAAACCCATTTTTGTGGTTGCTTGTTTTTTCGTTGCAGAGTATTTCTAGTTTTTCGTAGCAATTATTCTGTTTCAGCGTATTTTTATCACTAGAATCGACACAACCACTCACAGTTGCCGCCGCCATCCTTGTGTTATACTGTTCCACCAGTGTTGCTGACATAATTACAAAATCGGACCAAACGCTCAATCATTAATTATTCAAATAAACACAAATAAAAAATTAGGTAAGTATACATATTAAATTACTTAAACAAAATAAAAAAAATCATTACATAGTATAAAACAAAATCGCTTTCGCTGTTTGTCCCTATAATATTCTTAAATCTTTAAAACTACGCAACGGATTTTGATGCGGTTTTTTTAAATTAGATGGAATGATTCAAGAGAAATGTTTTAGTATATAAAACAAAACTACCACGCGTACAAAGTCGCGGGCAACAGCTGGTAAAAAATAAATTCGACACTAAACTAAAATTACGCCTATAAATACCCCCACCCAGAAATGAAATATAACGGATAAAATAATTTAATGGAAAGAGTTATTTAAGAGGAAGGTTTATTTGTATATAATATAGCCGTGTGAAGCCGGGGAGCGGGTCGCTAGATAAAGAATAAAAGTTAGAAAACGAAAAAAAATCTAAACATTTTGAAAATGAGAGATTCTTTGTTCCACAAAACTTACACCAAGTAACTCAAAAAGTTACCACAATTAACAGTAGTTTATAAGATGGCAGCACTTTCTCTATAAATGACATTGGCAAATCTTATCAGTTTTGCCAATGCCAATGTCATAAAAAAATTGTGTCAGCCATAAGGCTATATGCACAAGTCGTGCGAAACCATAATTATTATAAAAAAAATACAAATGCCAATGTCAAGCAATGATTTACTTCATAACCGGAATCCTGAAAAAATATAGGTATGGTTGCTAGTTTGGATTGAAAAGATAGGGAACTTTAATTTTGGTTTTTGAACCGCAATATTAGAATGCTAAAAAAGGGTTAAAACATTAAGATAGCGTTTTTACAACTGTCAGCACTGTCAAACTGTCAAGTTGTTACAGTCGTCACATCCTCCCGTCCACCACACCGCAGCGCAGCTGTGTGTCGGTAAAACAGCACAGCAGGCAGGCAGTCGGCACAGGCGCAAAAAAGGTTGGTGTACAAAGTCAATAATTTCTGAATTTTTAGAACTATAAAACATCTCGTGTGTTTTATGAGTTTCTTTTACATTGGTTGTACACATTGAAGTAAGTTATCTTTCTTTTATAATTTTTTTTCGTTGGGTTTACGATAAACTAAATTCAATAACAAGGCACCTCGCGCCGCCGCCCCCGCTGCATCTGCCAGTTCGGCTCTGGATATGATGAGTAATACCGTTTTCCGTGGTGAGTGACGTCGTGCAGCCGCTCGACGCTCGCTCGCTGCCGGCCGCGCCAACCTTCCGCAGTTGAAAGTGGCGAGGAGTCGCGACCGGACCCGCCCTCGTACTTTCCACACCCTATCGATCATTCGCGTCGTCAACTACTCACCTACCCTTATTAGGTCCTTTTATGTAACATTTTATTATTGTTTTTGTTGTAAAGAAACATGAATAGCGTCGACAACTTACTGGGAGACTTCGCAAGCGGCGACGCGGCTGGTGCAGGTAGTACGCACCCGGCCCCGCTCCAACCGAGCCTGAAACGCGACCAGGAGTCGACGGACGACTTCGAGCACCTGGAGCGCGAGCGCGACGGTCGACAGGAGGGTGAGTCTCCCGAGCACCGGCACCGCACCGCCACGCAGAGCTTCCTCGAGATGGAGCGCGACGAGGGTGCGCCGCTCGTGCCTGCAGCCACCGCGCCGCCGCCGGTGGTCGCCGCCGCCGCAACCGCCGTCGCCGACGTGATGGAACATCTCGCGGACAAGTTTACCGACAGCGAGTCGGATGCGGATACAGCGGGCGAGTCGCCGATGCACCGGCCCGCGCCGGCCGCGCCATCCCGCGTCGAACCCACGCCCGTTGTACCGCCGGCGCCGTCGCCCGCGCCCGTCTCCGCGCCCGCTCCGGCACCGGTGCCAGAGACCGAGCCTGAGGTGAAGCCGGCTGCAGCGCCAGCACCGACACCCGCTCCCCCGAAGCCGTCGCCGCCGAAGCCCGCCGAGCCTGCGCCTGCGCCTCCGAAGCCGGCGGCGGAGCCCGCCCGCCCCACCGCACACGTCATCGAAGCTGAGGTCATATTCTGCCAGATGGGACTCGGTGAGTAACCTTACCTATGTATACTGTTTTATATACCTATAAGAGAAGAGATACTTACCTGTCTGCATTTTATTTTGGTACATTGAAACTTTCTTATTTCGTACCTACATTGATTGCGTCCGCTGATGATAATAATATACACATGATAATATGATATTTAACATATTTGAATAGATTTCATTATATTATTTGAAGGATGTGTTTCTAGTGTAGGTACGTAGGTAAAGGGTCCTCCTTAAATAATATGATTCCACTAAGTAGGTACTTACATGAAACGTATAGCTAAAACAGTCGCATCATACAGTCATCTTATCTTCACCTTGCTTCATTTTAGTGAACGGCCGCCGCGCGCCGCGCCGTAAAGCGGTTATTGTACCTACCAGTGCTTATTTTTTGCATTATGCTTAGGTAGAATATGCTCCAATTTGTGGCTGTTTTGTGTATTTCCCGAAGCGTGAAGAATCACGTCTACAGGTGGACAATGCACCCGGTTACGGTGCGCGGCGCGACGAGACGCTCGGTGAGGTGAGGGAAGTCACTCGAGGTGAAGTGACGTCATCCTCGACTCGATATAGGTACGACCGCGACGCAAAGTGTGCGGGATCGTAGCGCATTCTAGTTATTATTTATCTGAGTTACTGTTAGTCATCGATTAATGAATCATATACCTACTATATTAGGATAAGACAGACGGCGCACGTCTAAGTACCTATTACAAATGTGTTGGGAATGACAATGACAAAGTGAAGAGGATGTGGCTCTATGTGGGAGAGATAGCAGGGAGGCTGCCACCGCCGCTGTCGGAGCGGCAAGAGCGTTGACCGGCTAGGTAGCGGGTAGTGAGCGGGTGCTAACGGCATCGTCTGAACTACTAACATCTTTTGTTACTAGTTTTATATATTGGTGTCAGAAACGTTACGTTCACTGTTCGTCATCATCGTCGTGCATCTTTGTTGTTCCATTTTTCACGTTTTCATTCGACACAAAGGCTTAGAATAGGTACAATCAACGTTTAAAAGTCCACCGCCACCGTAACTTTTACAATCCTCTGCAGCACTATTTGAACATTATAACAACGTAACCTGTGAATCGATCCCACGCGTCTCGGTTGGTGTAGCGGGCAACCCCTTATACCACTCATACAACTAAATACATAGCTAACATGTTGAAAATAATAATGTGATTTTAATTCAAGTATTTATGTTTGTGTGTAACGTTTATTAGAAGAAGGGCGTAAGTCAAATACTTGTCTATAGTATTATGGTAGCAAACTGATAGTGTACTTATGACGCATACTGTAGGTAGGTACCTCCCTCCCTACTCATACATACATACATGTGATACTGGAAGCAAATAGCGACGCAACAACAAAATATCGATTGCACTACCTATGAACCCTTCCATTCTGGTTCTGTACACGTACCGTAGCTACTAGCTATAGATAGAGATACCGTGTGCGGTCTGCCCGCGCCGTGTGACTCATACACTTAGATCATTATAGGTAAATACAGGATGAATGTTTACGTGAGCCTCCAGGGTTATATCCTGAACTATAAGAGATAGCGAACAATGTTGGAAGGAGTTGCGTGCCCGATTTTGACAAAAACTAAAACTGCATCATTAGATTTAGCCACCTTTAGAGACCCTAGCCAGGAATCGAACCTGTTGATTTT
The DNA here is from genome assembly GCA_907269075.1 of Idaea aversata. Taxonomy (NCBI): domain Eukaryota; kingdom Metazoa; phylum Arthropoda; class Insecta; order Lepidoptera; family Geometridae; genus Idaea; species Idaea aversata. The sequence continues at coordinate 16,234,734 of OU026088.1, read as the reverse complement.
GTAAAAAAAATAATCACCTATATTTTTATTATACTAATCGATAGTGTTGCTGATACGAGATCAATTCTTGGAAACAAACATAGTATGGTAAATCAAAGGAAATATGGCTAATGACGTTCCAAACAGCTGCACAAAAAAAATGTACCTAATCTGTTTTTACTTAAGTAATGTCGAGAATCTAAAACATTTAGAAATAAATGCTGCTCTAACCAAGTAAAATTCGTTTATAGTTGTGTGATCATAGAAGAAGAAGAAGAAACGATTTTTTTATCTCTTTACTGAGGGGAAGGGACATTTTGAACCTTTACGCTTTAAACTACCCCTAATAGTAGGTACAAGCTTTCATTTAAGTCGGTTGAAGACAAGTTGGAGGTGAGCAACCGCGCTAATAAGCGTTGCTTAACCCACACGATCACTTCAGGTAGCATATGTTACTTTTGAGCCCTCAACTATCCATAGGTACTTACTACCCATAAAAATTCATCTATCAGGTGAGTTAATTCACGTTGAAGACCCGAACCCGGAACAAGGTAAGTCGCGATCCCGTGGAAATGTCGGGATAAAACTTAGTCTATGTACTAATCCAGGTTCTCAGCTTTTTACTTACCGAGTTTTATTGTTATCCGGTCAGTAGTTTTTGCATGAAGAAGTAAGCAACAAACATACTAACACCATTATCGAGTGAATGCAAGCAAATCAGTGAGCAACAGCTAGTGCAATATATATATTTTTGAAATGTGCTAATTAAGCCCTTTCATTTGATACCCCACACGGTACATTTTAATTATTTTTATTTTTTAATTCATGTCTATGTCCTCTAGAGGGCGCCACATTTAATTTATTGTGACGTCATGTAGCCTATAACCAGCGGACCATTGAGACGCTTCTTACGATACCTCATTTGTTCAATTATAATAAGTAGTTTCGAAGTTAGGTGGGAACAGATGAACATACATACATACAGGTCAAACACATAACCCTCCCTTTTGGCTTCGCCGTAGTCGGGTAAAAACATTACTTCCTCTCTATTACTCATACGCTATTATTTTGCCAGAGACGGAAACATGAAAATTGTTGAAAAATACAAAAATGAGCTATTTCAATTTGCCATACTATGTTTGTTTCCAGGAATTAATCTCTATTGGCAACACTATCGGTATAAAAAAAACTTGGTATAAAAATATAGGTGATTATTTTTTTTGCAAAATCAACAGGTTCGATTTCTGGCTAGAGTTAGTGACTTTTTCAAAAATCTAATGATGCAGTTTTAGTTTTTGTCAAAATCGGGCACGCAACTTCTTTTAGCATTTTTCGCTATCTCTTATAGTTCAAGATATAGCCCTGGAGGCCGGCATTAAAAATTCATCCTGTATATTGTACACGTATTGGTTAGATAAGTAAATTATATACAGGGTGTCCGATAATGAATGGATAAACAGGCACCTACGGATAGAGGACACTGTGCCGGTTCAGATATTTGAAAGTTATGTTCTATGAAAGTTTCTCGGTTTTAGAGATATCCGCTATTTTAAGAAAATTAAAAATTTCACTCCTTTCTCCATGTTTTTAACCGACTTCAAAAAAGGAGGAGGTTCTCAATTCGTCTGTATGTTGTTGTTGTTGTTTTTTTTGTGTGTATGTTACGCGATCATTCGAAGACGGCTCAACCGATTGAGATGATTCTTTTTGTGTTCGGAAGGTGATACCTCAGGGGTGGTCCCATAAAAATTTGGTGGGGATCTGATGAGAATCTTCGGAGTGATGAACAGAATTGCACCTCGAGAGTGCAGCAAATTGCTCAGTTTTCGATTTCCACCAGTAGAATTGGCTCATAAACGAATAGTTACCGATAAATGTAATATCTGAAACCACCTTCTCATCAGAAAACTCTTCAATCGGTTACGATTACAGGTTACAATTTGAAGAATTTAGTCGCCGGACTGGGTTTGAATGAATGTTGATAGAGAACCCTATCTTAAATGAAGTTCTGATGAGGATCTTCGAAGTGATGAACAGAATTGCACCTCGAGAGTGCAGCAAATTGCTCTTTTTTCGATTTCCACCAGTAGAATTGGCCCATAAACTAATAGTTACCGATAAATGGAATATCTGAAACCACCTTTTCATCAGAAAACAGGTTACAATTTGAATAAAATATTCGCTTTTGCCTCGCCGGACTGGGTTTGAATGAATTTTGATAGAGAACCCTATCCTAAATGAAGATCAGATGAGGATCTTCGGAGTGATGAATAGATCTGCACAGCGAGATTCAACAAATTGCTCAGTTTTCCATTTCCACCAATAGAAGTGGCCCATACAAATTTCAAATTTCTTTATTTCTTTCGATGCTTATGTATAGGTATACACATGATCACTTGAAATAGTCTTAAAAACTAAGTTAGGATGTGTGCCTTCGGAACGCGCCCACCAATGAGAAGAAGGCACAAGAAACTCATGGGGTTTTTTTTTTATGTGATCACGCTCACAAAGGTCAATATTACAAATATTTGAAGGTATTATTTGAAATGGAGCAATTAAAGTCACATCCATGGATTCTTATCATTAAGGTACGAAGAGGTATCATAGTATGCCTTACCGCATAATTTATGCTTTATAAAAGTTTTGAATTTGTTAATGGACATGTCATATACATCTTTAGGTAATTTATTATAATAGAGCACACAGGTACTATTAAACGACCTGCTTATTTTCCGGAGCCTACTACCGGGCAATGTCAGCTCATCCCTGTTTCTTAAGTTGAAATTATGAATATCGCTATTTTTGCGAAAAATATCAGGATTTTTGTGAACGTAGAGCAAGTTTTCGTAAATATATTGTGAATAGAGCGTTAATATATTTATCTCTTTAATTTTTTCTCTAAGTGATTCCCTGGCGCCCATTTTATAGATAGCTCGGGCAGCTCTTTTTTGTAATATAAAAATAGCATCAATATCTGCAGCACACCCCCACAGCAGGATGCCATACGACATGACACTGTGGAAGTAGCTGAAATAGACTAGACGAGCAGTCTCAATGTCCGTGTATTCGCGAATTTTCTTAACGGCGTAAGCGGCAGAACTAAGTCTATTGGATAATGCTTCCACATGCGGGCCCCACTGAAGCTTAGCATCTAAAGTTATACCTAGAAAGACAGCCTTACTGACTAATTCAACTTCCTCATCATTAATCTTTACAACGGTTTTTACTTGTTTTACATTTGGAAGTGTGAACCGAATTAATTTAGTTTTGGATCCATTAAGTAATAAATTATTGGAATTGAACCAATCAACTATTCTAGAGAGAGCATTGTTCACATCATCAACGTTGGACTGACGCCTTTAAACCTTGAACACCAAGGAGGTGTCACCTGCGAACAACACTATCCCATGGTTGTCCCTTACAAGGTAAGGTAAGTCATTTATATAAACTAAGAACAGGAAAGATCCTAATATGGATCCTTGAGGAACCCCCATTGCTATTGCAGATCCGAGGGATCGTTTTCCGTTAACATCGACACACTGGAGCCTACCGCTCAGATAAGAAGAGATAAGACCCAGGGCGCCGTCCCTAATACCGTAGTGGTGTAGTTTCATGATCAATGTATTATGCTGAACGCAATGAAATGCTTTGGATAAGTCACAGAATATGCCATACGCATCATGCGAGCATGCATCCCAAGCATAAAATATATTTTTAATTAACGCTATACCCGCATCAGTAGTCGAGCGCCCCTTACTAAAACCGAACTGTTTACTATGTAAAATATTATTATCATGAAAATGTTTAAGTAGTTGATTTAAAATAAGTTTTTCAAAAATTTTACTTAACGTGGGTAGCACTGATATTGGTCTAAAATTTGAGGGGTCTGAGGTACTACCAGATTTAAACAATGGAACTACTTTACTCAATTTCATTAAATCAGGAAACACACCACAATCCATACATCTATTAAATACAATGACAAGTTCCGGTGTTATAATATCATGATTTGTAACATATACACAAATAGGTACCGATGAATGGAGCATCTGAAAACACCTTCTTATCACCAAACTCTTCAATGGGTTACGATTAGGTACAGGTTGCAATTTGAAAAAACAGTCGCTTTCGCCTTATGGAGTAGAATTTTCAGTGACAGTGGCACTAAAAATGGTTAAATAAAAAAATAAATTAAAATTAAAAAAACCGACTTCAAAAAAAACCTGAAAACAAATAATTAAAAAAACCTGAAAAGAAAAACCAAAAAGTGAAAAATAATCCATTTCGGGTCACAGACAGCAGGTAACTTAAACATAAGTACTTACTTGGAAGTCGGACTGGGTGACACCATGTTTTCTTTATACCTCTCAACATTCAATCTAACCCAGTCCGACTTCCAAGTAAGTACTTATGTTTAAGTTACATGCTGTCTGTGACCCGAAATGGATTATTTTTCACTTTTTGGTTTTTCTTTTCAGGTTTTTTAAATTTTTGTTTTCAGGTTTTTTTGAAGTCGGTTTTTAAAATTTTAATTAATTTTTTTAGTTCTATAGTGAATTCGGGGAATTTCTAAAATTATTTAGTAAATTTTGGTACTTTTATTCACAAAAAGTATGCTCTGGCTCATTAAAATAGAAATTAATTTGGTATAAAATGCTGGCAATAGCACATAATATTATTTATACCTTTTCAGAATCTCAATGAAATATGCAACTTTTTTTAAAATTTGGCACTAGGGTGACCATACATTTTTTTACACCGTGAAAGGTTAAAGTTCAAGTTAAAAAATCAATTAATTCATTTAAAAAAAGTTTGAGTTAAATCTTAGTTTTAAAAAAACTTTGAATGTGGCATAAAAATTATTGTTCGCATTCGATAGCACATTTATTCTGGTATACTATCCAAAAAACAGATTGGAATAATTCCTTCATTTGTAGTTTGGCATCAAAAACATGGAGAAAGGAGTGAAATTTTTAATTTTCTTAAAGGTGTTCATCGTTTTAAAAAGTAGTTCTGACTATTTGAGGTTCATTGCTTTCTTAGAATGAAACTAAGCAATTGACCCCGAAATATCTCCGTTCCTCTGAGTAGGATATTTTTACCTCTAGAGTATAAAAATAAGTACTTATTATGACCTATCAAATGAGGTACGCCACATCAAAAAGTGACAAAGTGGAGGGGCGTTCTGGCCTGGACTGGACACGTAGGTAACCAGCGCAGTGCATCAAACTCGGGTGAAAAAGACCTTGCGAGGTGTTGTATTTTGGTCGTAATTTTTAGAACAATTTAGAAATCTCAAAGTTTGAGAAATACTACGAAAATTACTTATTACCCAATTGTTAATCTAATTTAAATATTAATCGGGTATATTGCCTAGCAAACGTATTAGCTTTAGAAAAAAACTCAAAAAAAATCCTTTTTTTATAATATTGTTGAAAGTATAATAACTACAATAAAAGTGAGTTCGGTTGTTTTATTAGAAATTTTACTATCTTTCATTAGATACCTAGTTTGCTCAAATCGGATGAATGATTATCGTAATAATCGACAAAATCGAACCCATATTTGTGACGTCATAGATGGCCCCCACCACTTTAGGAAGCGACAACATGCATTTTGATAATCGGTAAGCCACACTGACTCCAACGATACCTGTTGTCGTTATAAAACTGTCCAGTCCTACGAACTTCGTAAATAAGCGACTTTTTGTCAACTGCACGGAGAAAGGAGTGAAATCTTTATTTATTTTTAAATAATGGATATCTCGGAAACTTAGAGACTTTCATAGAATATAACTTTCATATATCTGAACCGGCACAGTGTCCTCTATCCGTAGGTGCCCGCTTATCCATTCATTAGCGGAAACCCTGTATACTACCGTAGCGAAGAGGTACAGTACAGAGCTATGTAATGTGTATACTTCTATCTACAAGTAGTTTAGGATCGTTGGAATAGAATACGTAACCTATGCTGATAGCGCAAAATTTTGCACATGAACAGTAGGTGTTAACATGTATTAAATGATTGTCTCATTTCATCGTGTCCGTGAAGTCCATATTATCAGCATGACGGTGTGTAGATAGATAGATAGATAAGTGTGTGTATGTAGTCTCGATAAGATAACACCTAGGTATATAGGTACTATCGCAGCATACTGCATTGTAGGTAGGTACTGCATACCCACCAGTCGGAGACATTGTTTACATTCGCTGATATGGTGATGATATACATGTACCTACCTCTACTTACCTACTATTACCTACCTCCGCTACGACTTTAGCTATGCAATCAAAATGAAAAATCAAAAAGCTTGCACAATGAACATGGAACCAGCCAGCCAGCCAACCGTTAAACATTGGCTTATCATTTTTATTAAACTAATATCTGTCTTTATTTTCACCTCTCCTTTCGGTCACTAACTATGCAATGAAATAGCACTGGACCTATAACATTTGATTTTCTCTGTTGGATAGTTAGGTAGAGCCCAGTGAAGCTGAGTATGTATGAGTGGAGATATCGTTAGTTGGTGTGTCTGTGCTTTGCATGTGCTGTGGTAGAAGCGGTCGGGAAGAGAGTTGTGATGGGATGAGGAGCGGCGCGTGCCGTGTTCGAGCTTCGGGCGTCGGGCGGCGGCGGCGCGGCATTCGGTCGCCACGTATCGCTATAAATAGCAACGTTGCGTAGAGTGCGAGGGCGGGCGCGCCTCGTCGGTCGGAGAGAAGTCAGTCGGTCGGTTCGGTCGCGTCCATGCTGTAGTCTAGCCAGTTGTCGTGCTCGTGCTCTTGCCGCGCTCTATCTATGTTATACGACGAGGAAGCACACGCTCTATGCTGTTTACTCTCACATCGACCACTACATAACCATGGGTTCTGAAAACGGAGACGCTATCACGCGTAAGTCCCACAACATCAGCTACCAATACTCATTCGGTATCAGCCATCAGCTCTCTGCTATATATTGCGATGCGATGCATGTAGGTATGTGTGTGTTTGTGATGGAACATCAAAGGCAGAATACAGATATCCGATGTCATAATAATATGATGAATTAGTTATGTAGCTACCGTACCGACACTACAGAGTACATCGGTACCAGTAGTAACAGCTAGTACTAATGCAGTGCAACTTCGATGTTTAATGATCGCCGGTTATGAAAACTTTGAGGAGAATATTTAGTAGGTAAATATAGAATACGATAACGATAGTTTTTAAAATAGTCTCCAAACAGTTTACATTTCGTGGAGTTGACGAACTACCGACCGAGTCCAAGCAACTGCCGCATGCCACATGCCGCATGCCGTGCTTACCGCATATACTCGTGTGTATAACTGTATCTAGACTATAATATGTATTGTTGACATCAATATATATTTGTTTGTTCGCCTTCTATTTCAGTAGTGATTGTTCAAGTTATAGTAAGTCGTCACTGTATAATATCACACAGTTGGGAAAGGAGAATCAACAGGAAGTCCATGAAGTTGACACGTTGCGTCGCTACACGACCAAAAAGAGTCAAAAACGACTATTGCCGAACCAAAGATTTCCTTTCGCAGGATTGTTCTTTGTGTTCTTAAAATGGAATTCCGAAGTGGAGCCACCTGAATTTTTTATGTGGGTAGGAGGTAGGGGTGAATTAGCTTTAACGAAGTTCTTGGTAAATGACTGCGTAAGTTTAGGTAGGTACTAAGCCATGTTTTTTTTATCATTTTCGTATAAATCGAATGTCTGGAATAATATTTGGGGCATTACAAAAATGCAAAAACATACGAAATTTAGGTAACTAGCCCAGTACATCAAACTCTGATGAAAAAAACCGTGCACATTTTCGTCATGACTTCGTTATTTTTATTCAAAGTTTGACAAACACTACAAAAATGTAGGTAATTACCCAACTGTTAATCAAACTTAAATAGTAATTGGGTATATTGCCTACCAAACGTATTGTGTCTAGATTTTTTTTTTTAAATATTGTCTTCAGAATCAGAATCAGAATTATTTATTTGCATTAAATATGGTACATAGTGGTGTTACATAATAGGATAATGTTTCTTCATATTTAGCCATACAATGGCGTACAAATAGTAGGTAAAATAATAATCAATCAATACATAGTCAACTTCCGAAATATTAAATAAAAAAGTTAGTAAAAAATTATAGCTATTAATGTATCATGTCAATAAAATAAAATAATGTCAAAATTAAATAAAAATTAAATTATGTCAAAATTAAATTATGTATATCAAAATTAAATAAAATTGAATTATGTTTAAATTAAATAACTAGTTTCATTTGTATGTCTTGCTTAAATATTCATTAATAGTATAAAAGTTCTTATGTATTAACCATTCCTTTAGGCGTTTGAAGAAAATAGGGCCATTTTCATTAAGCAGACTTCTTGGCAAATTATTATAAATTGCTGGTGCCATATAGAAACAATTTGTTTTAAAAATAGCTAATTTAGATCTAGGTAATGCAAAAGAAGGGTGATCTCTTACTGATCTCTTACCTGAATGATCAACTTTCACAAATAAATGAGCGTGTTTCCTCACATTTTTACCATCTCGAAAATGTACATAGATGGTAACGTTAAAATTTTGTTGTCTTTGAATATCGGACTGCAGGACTGTTTTTGTCTGATGTTCCATATAGCTCTAATACATTTTTTTACTAATACATTCACTATCACTACATAGTATAAAACAAACTCGCTTTCTCTGTCCCTATTCCCTTTGTATGCTTAAATCTTTAAAACTACGCAACGGATTTTGATGCGTTTTTTTTAATAGATAGAGTGATTCAAGAGGAAGGTTTATATGTATAATACATGCATAATATAGCCGTGCGAAGCCGGGGCGGGTCGTAATATAATATTACTTACCTTTGATTTCGCATGGTTATCTGAGAAATTTTACTACCTCTCATTTGATATCTAGTTTTCTCAAAATTGGATAAATAGGTAGTTATTGCAATAACCAAATAAAATACAATGGCCCAAATGATGAGGCTAAGGGTGAGCGCACACCTAGCCGCACCGCACGCGCCGCAGTCGCCGCAGCGAAGGAAATCCCCAAGGCCGATGCTGATGACGTCACCAGCCGGAGCCGCGCGTATACAAACGGTGACTGCGGCGCGTGCGGTGCGGGTAGGTGTGCGCTCACCATAAGTGCGGAAACAGCCCCGTAAAACTAAACTAACTAAAATAGTCAAACAAAATATAAACCTATTAAGCGCCATCTTTGTGACGTCATAAATGGCACCCCCACCACTTTTGGAAGCGGCCATATGCTTTTTAATAATCAGTAAGTCACGCTGATTCCAACGATACATGGTATAGCACTTTCCAGTCATACGGAAATTACAATTTTTCAACTTTTTCTCTCTACTAAAAAAGTAAAATAACTAACATAAAAATTTTGGTGTCTCCACTTCTTAAATCCATCCTTAGGTCCTAAGTAGGTACCAATTCTACCAAAGGAAATCTTTGGTTCAGGAAAAGCTGTATTTTTTGAGGTAGACACCCGACTAGAGGTAACCTATAATTGCCCGCGCCGCGCGTTTAGGATGTGTATTTACGAATTTTCCTCGATCCTGTTTACTTGTACAACAGAATAGGATAAAAGAATTACATCATTATTATGTATCTAGTACCAACCTACAAGTAGATCCTTGGGGCCAATTCAATGCTTAGTTTGCGAATCTTCGAAGAATAAGTAAGTTGCCAACGCGACTCTGCGCGCCATTGACCCAATTCTCTGTGTAAGAGTTTGCCCCCTTGCCCTATTTGTGTCAATAGATGCACGATCACGTCATGCGTGACGTCACCTCTCTCCCTTCACCCGCTCGCTGCCCGCTATTGATGGCGTGTAACTGCCACCACCACCACCATCGACGTCGTCGTCGTCGTCGACTGGTAGCAGCAGTTACGGTTGTAGTCCATGTTACCTACTTCCAAGGATGCATGATCAGTTGACGCGACACGTATCTTATATAACCAAGTACCATCTAAATCGATCCTAATCGTACCAAATAAACAATAGTACATTGTTATCCTAGGTGTGAACGTCACTCATTACAAGTCCCGAGACGGAGTTTGGCGCCCGAGCGTAGCGAGGGCGCTAATAGTTCGAGGGACTTAATGAGTCTTTCACCCGAGGTAAACACTGTGCTTTTCATTACGAATAATACATAAAATTCTTCCTAACAACGAGAGTGAATGAGAGACTTCATACTACCTAATCCTCTTACAAGGTTGGGATCAAAGAGGTTGTATACATGTAGTGTTATTCTTTGGTGTTACTTAAAGCAAGGAGGTTAGGTTATGAAGTTCCTAATGTATAATGATACTGATACTGGCTATATGCACATTGCACGAGTCGTGCGAAGCCATAATTTGACATGACAGCTGTCAGTGAAAGCGATTTTCCCTAGGGCTGGAAATTTTATTTTCTACACGCTCTTCACGCATCTTTAGACCTACTTTCGGAGTATGAGTAATGAAAAAGAATAATTATATCTTGTATACTATAATATTAGTGTAGGTATATTTGTTTATATATAGGTATATTGAATGTTGTATGATGATGTTCATTCCTTTCTCGTTTTAAATAAATTTGGTATTATAAATACATTAGAAGCCAGTCCCGGCGAGCTCACACATATAGGTATTAATTTATGATAGTGACTGCCAATCAAGGCACATATATACAGGGTGAATTTTTTATCTGGGCCTTCAGGGCTATATCCTAAACTATAAGAGATAGCGAAAAATGCTGAAAGGAGTTGCGTGCCCGATTTTGATAAAAACTAAAACTGCATCATTAGATTTTTGAAAAAGTCATTACCCTAGCCAAGAATCGAACCAGTTGATTTTGCAAAAAAAATATCATCCTATATTTTTATACCAATCGATAGTGTTGCTTTTAGAGATTAATTCCTGGAAAGAAACATAGTATGGGAAATCTAAGGAAATAGCTCTTTTTTTAGTTTTCTTCAATTTTCAGCTTTCCGTCTTTGGCAAAATAATAGCGATTGAAGCATAGAGAAGAAGTAATATTTTTTTATATTTTTAAAAAAGTTTCAAATTCTCTACATCACTTCAAAATTGAAAAAACACAGTTTATGTTTTACGTACAGCAGTTTGTTACGTCATCAGCCATACCTCCTCACTACATTTTTCAGGGACAATAGTATGAAAATTACAGAAGACTACAAAAATTACCTATTTCCTTTAATTTGCAATACTATGTTTGTTTCCAAGAATTGATCTCTATCAGCAAGACTATCCATTGGTATAAAAATATAGGTGATATTTTTTTTTGCAAAATCAACTGGTTCGCGTCTTGGCTACGGTAATGACTTTTTCAAAAATCTAATGATGCAGTTTTAGTTTTTATCAAAATCGGGCACGCAACTCCTTTCAGCATTTTTCGCTATCTCTTATAATTTAGGATATAGCCCTGAAGGCCCACATAAAAAATTCACCCTGTATATAGGAATATGTATCTACTACCAAGTAGGTAAGTATATGTATTATGTAGATGTAGCTCGTACCTACACAACATAGATCTATTTACCTCTCCTGTCTGTTCGTCGCGTCGCGCGTCGCGTAGTTCCCTCGCGGCTATTTGTACTCGTTTCATATTGAACTTTATACAGGAATGCGTCTCCGATAATTGTTATTTCCTTATTGGATTAAATTAAATTGATGGTTTCCTTAAGGAACGATCATTTTGTTGTACTTATTTTGATTAAAAGTACCTATAGGTAGCACAACCTTCCCAGAATATAAAGACAATAGTGAAACAATTGCACAGGAAACGGAAAAGCCAAGAGTCAGACATGTTCCAGTAGAGTAACTAATTACCTATAAGTACCTACTACATACAGACTTTTTGTCTTCTCATAATAAACCGATTAATGGTTAGGTATGTATGTATATCGCGGGCTTCAGGCCAAAGGGGCGTACAGTAAAACCCCTACTTTTCAGGAGACACAAAAAACTTAATAACTTTTTTTATAATAGACCTACATGATTAAAAATTGGTATGTGTCTATAAAAATACTTATTTATTTATGGGAAATGTTTAATTTTTTTGTAAATATATTAAAACCTGCAATAATGCATTTACGTCTATTTGGCTCGACAATATTAGAGAATACAGATGTTATATTTTCTCAGAAAATGCTTTTAGGAAATGGACGTATAATACAAAACTTTTGTATGCAATGCGATATTTAAAAAAACATTTGAACTTAGTAAAAGTATTGTGAAATTTTATATTAAAGTAATTTTTACGTAATTAAATCCACTATTTCTATCATTTTTGATAATCATACGTCCATTTGGCCTGACAAAAATAGAAGAATAGTTTTGTTTTAACACAGACGTATAAGTCTATTTAGGGTTAATTTATCTGATTTTGAAGTAAAACAAATACTCAAAAATAGTTCAGTATTGTTATTTAAGAACCAACTTCAAAATTTAACAAATTTTACAAATTAATAGTGTAACAAAATTTTACAAATACAAACACAGCTTAATGAACCTTTCTTTTACCTGTGTATCCTCGCAAACGCTATTGTTTCTTTGGTGCCGTTAATTTAGCATTCGTGAATTGCAGAATTCTTGATAATCTTACCGCTTAGAATAATATTTTTACAAGCCCATTGACAGTCCACTAGAGACGACGCCAATGGAGAATAAATTGATATTTTAATTAGATGACAGTAATCAAACAAAAAGAGTAGTTTATTTTAATTGTTCAAACTGAAGTATATTTTGAATGCATCAGAATCACGGGGTATCATCATAGAGTACAAAACCTCATCACGATAAAGTATCTCGTGACAAAACGAGATCTGTTCTTCCAACCAGACGAATACCAGCCCACAACATAATTATTCCACCTTGGTAAGGATGAAATTCCTAAAAATTCTGAAGTCAACTCTGGCGATCAAGAATTTTCATACTCTGTATGCCACGTGTATCAGCCGTTTCTAATGCCATGGGTGGACCTATAGTATGCTTTAGTTACTGCGTAAGTTACTAAGATAATATTTTTCACTTGAAACTTACAATTAACCCCAAATAAGAACACGGCTTCAGGTTGCAGACGAAGTTAAATACCTGGGTGTAGTTCTAGATAATAAACTCTTCTGATGCTACCACAAAAATAGACTATCTTTTAAAGGAAGCCTGCGTCTCGTTCAGGCAATGTCATTGCATTATCGGTAAAACCTGGGACTTATCCTAAAATTGGGCTATGGCTTTACACATCTGTGATCAGTTCATGCATCAGCTACGGCGCTGTCGTTTGGTAACCCAGAACGGAATTAGTATCTGCACAGACTAAACTAACTAACTAACGATGACTTGCGTGGCAATCACCGACACATCACACCCACGGTGGCAATTAAAGAAATACTCAACATCCTCCCCATTCATTCACCTTTACGTTTAACAGGAGGCGGTGCAAGACCGACCACACTAAACCTATGGAAAGAAGATGTGAAGCCAAATACACTTTGGTCCCATCTAAACTCTCGGCAGAACAGCCCTCGCTGAAAGCAATTATAAGTGATAGGATCACTGTTCAACGCATACTCTGGTTAACGCATGCATGGAATCAATATTTCAAGAAGCCTTCGAAAATGTTGATATAGAAGTGAAAGTGAATAGTGAGATTGTAAATAACATCAGACACGCTGACGATACAGCACTGCGTACTCGAAGCTTAGCTGGCTAATGGTCAAATGTTATATTCTATCCATAATGATGCATGAGGGCTGTACTTTAAACAAAGTTGAATGCATTTGAGATGTGGATGTCTGGACGAATGCTTCAAATTTACTGGAGAGATAGAGTCAGAAACGAACCCCTTAAAAGAATGTTTAACAAAAAGAGAAGGAGAGGAAGACCATGCAAAAGATGGAGTGACGACATAACAAAGACGGCGGGCCAGACATGGAGTAGAGTCGCTAGAGATAGACTGAGATGGAGACAGATGGAGGAGGCTTTTACCGCGACAGCGGTCCCTACACAAAACTAACAAATACTAACCTAACCTAATAAATACATAAATTTAATAAACATACCAATAAAAACTAACAAACAACACTAACATTTTATTACTAAACTTACCCACACACAGCACTAAATAAACAACTCCTAGAAAAATAAACATACCTAAAGTTAAAATACTTTACATAAGTTAGATATAAGTAGGTTCATACGAATATTGTGTAAGGGAACAATAAAGCTATTTTATTTATTTATTTTATTATTAACAAAAAAACTAGAAATTTTCACCACAGTTAAGAGAAAAGTCGCATATTTCGGCCACATACACGGATATGAAAATTACAACGTACTCAAAACTATAATTGAATATGTTGTTTTGAGTACGTTGTAATTGAACAACGTACTCAAAACTATAATTGTATAACTATAATTGGTTTGCCTGGTGTGACAATATAATTTCCTGGACCGTTATTGTTGAAGCGGCTGTTCTAAGCAGAGCAGCTTAGGACAGAAAAGTTTTTAAAGCGGTGGTCGCCGACATCCATCCAAAACAAGAAGAAGAAGACAAACTTCTTCTCTAGCTTCTTTTTTATGTTTTTTTTCTGATTTTTTTAATTTTAAATGGCTCTACTGTAAAGTTCAGAAAATGGCGCTTAAACCAAATAGCCTGCCCATTTTACTGGTACCTAAATAAACATGTTGGATGTCGTATGCACATACGTGTATATGGCGCGACATTATATTGCAGGTCTTATGAAAATCGATAGTCGTATGCGCATACGTCTATATGGCATGACGTTATATTCGTAGGTCATTAAAAAATCGATAGTCGTATGCACATACGTCTTTATGTCACGATATAAAAGTCGGGCCTCGTGGTTACGACCGCTGTACGCCTTTTTGGCATGAAAATAATATCTGACTGTCATCTTACGTCTAAAAGTATTTTATTTATATCTTTTAAAGTAATTTACCAATTATTACAAAAAATTGGGAATTGTTGTATTGATAAAATTAGAAAAGATTGGCATTATAAAAAAAAATCGCATTTTTGTGGCTACGACCCTTTGGCCTGAAGCCCGCGATATGTGTTGGATTGCGGTACCTTACCGTAATGTCCGTTTGTTCCCTGTTCCTGGAGCTGGTGGTGTATCAGGTCGACATACGCGTGTAGTGGTAGGTAGCGGTAGTGAGGGAGACACACACACACCGGCTCCGTCTCCCTCTAGGTCCGACCTGGATCGATACTATCCACCCCACCCCACACACCACAGACGTAGTTACCGTCTACTTAGTGTTTGTTGCTAACCCGACGCTACGTGCAAGGTATATACAGACAGACAGACACCTCTATCTACGCACCGCACGCAACTCGTGCCGACCGGCGACCGATCGATATCCGATTGCAATCTCTACACCTATACCTACTTTGTAAAGCTGTTCCGTTACCTATATGAAGCTAATGCCATAGAACAGGCCCTGGAAAGTCCGATGACTCATCATACGTATCCGATAGGGACGAGACGACGACACGCAGTAACTACACACACACACACACACACGCCCGCCCCGTGGACTACCCGCACTACTACGACCCCTCCCTCGCCATAACATTCTACATTCATTTAAACTTCAATCAATTCCCTTCAATATGTTGCTTTATGAATATTAGGTACCTATACCTACCTACCTATAATGTTTGAATTGTAATGGAAACTTGGAACCTGACTTGTGTGTGTATGTAAGTATTGAGTGAGACGTGTTAATAAGTAATCGTTAGTTAGTAGATGGTTCACAGACAGTAGGTACACGATGACTGTCTGCCTGGATGACGTAACGTTGCGTTCGTCCTTGAACGTTGCTTACCAATATTGTTCATAGTTTGATGTAACTAAGTATATATGTGCATGAAACAATAATTTGGCTGTATGTACAGTCGGCTGGATAATTGCAGACCCACCGTAGAGCTCGAAAACGGCTGTAATAAGAATGTTTTCACCACAAGCAAGTTTCTAGACACCTGCTTTAGTTGAAGTTTAAAGTCTTCTAACTCATCAATTAATTAAACAATTTTTTTTAGAATGCAAACATTCCAATAATAGTAATTTGCGAACTCTACCGAGGGCTGCAATTATGCAGCCGACTGTACCTATAAACGCGTGCGCCCGCGCCGGCCGCCCGCGCTCAGTCCGCCAACCAGCGACCCTCTATTCATAGATCGCCACTAACGTCATGTGTTACTATTCACTAGGCATGCATGCATATAATATTATCTAGTTTTGTTCTCTGCCTATATGTGATGTGATGTCGAGAGATCCTCGCATCTCTCATCTTCCTGTTTCGTAGCCTGTCACCTCACCCCTTTCACCCCTTTCACCCTACACCTATATGGTGACTACATCGTCGTCGGTCGGAATCTATATTATAGAAAGGAAAGGGGAATGTTTATAATATTGTAAACATAGATGTAGGTACATAGGTACACTGGAAGTAGGTAGATATGTACGTGTATCTAGCTAGATCGAGTGATCGTCAGTGAGTGGCACTACAGGCAGCGAGCGATCCGCGCGCGGGTCGCTCGCTACCACCCGCTACGCTATCGTCGTCGTCGTCGGCCGTATGGTAGGTGTGAGGTATCGCCTTCGATATTCGCGCCTGCGGCCGCGACGCCCCGTGCTGCACGCCCGGTGTCTGCGCCGTGTCGTGTCATGTCCTTCTACATTAAAGTACTCTCCTCAATCTGTCGCTCGCTATCTATCCTCGTATAATATAAAATGGATTAATTCATGATCTTGTAAATAGAGTGTCTGTAGAGTGTGGTTGGTTGGTTGCCCGACGCACGCCTGAGGTTGTTACAAACGTTTGATTGAATCGGTAACTGAACTAGTTGAAGTGTTTGGTGCATCAAACATCAGTTTCCATCATATACCGAGTACCGGCCGCACCGCGCATCGACTCGACGACTGACTGGCTGGCTGCTAGAGGTAGAGCTACCCGTTGAACCGTGAAGGTACCTACCACAGCCGACACAATCTACTCGAAGGACATTATTACTTACTTGGTTTATTTCATTCTTTGTTCAGTTTTTGTATTCTGTCCTATTGTTGTAAGTACCTACATGTTTTCAATCAAACGTCTACAAGTTGAGGTCATTGTTTTATATTGTACCCACTTATCACGGAATAAAAAGGAAGTACTTATTGTGTTGATGTAGTCCCTCCCTATCATCGACCACTACCAATAGACTCCTAATGAAGGGCAGGGACTTAAATACCGGTAAAATACAGTAACGTTATCTGTGGAATTGCAAGATAACGTTATTTGTGAGAGAAACGATATAACAAAACGATATTATTCAAAGCTTTGAATATGTATAACGTTATAATAACGTTACGTTATATTGTCAATTTAACGTTATTAAAAATATTGTTATTCATATAATAATGTTATAATTATTGTTTTTATGCTTTCTCTTTTACTCAAAGTAATGTTTACTTTTTCTTCGTGTGAACTATCGAACGCAGTGCTCTCTCTGGCTACGTAAGGGTGTAATCTATAGGTACATGTACGTACTATGTAATAGTATAAATGGGAGAGATTAGATTTTTGTTTGTTTGTTTGTTTGTATTGAATTTGCTTCAAAACCACTGGACCGATCTGAATAATTCTTCTAGTGTTGGATATCTCAAATATCGAAGAAGGCTAAAGGTTACATAACGTCCTGAAATTTACTATTACTTTGGTGTTAGATATATGTTTAGTAGGAATAGGTAAAATTTCCGAAACACATTTTTTTATCATAGTGAATCTACGATTAAAAGTAAAATAAACCAATCAATAATGTAGCGATAAATTTTCACAGTGCAATTAGTATATACCTAATACCTACCAACCACCTCTTCTGCGGCCAAGCAACGTTGCCGCTGCGTTCGAAACCGTGCGCGAGCGGTAGTACCTACCAGGTACCACCGCTCGCGCGCACACGGCGGCAACGTTGCACGTGCGCGCTGCCGCACAGTGGCTCGAAACGGCAAATGATGGACATAGGGCTGTTTTTGATGCAGATCGTAAGCCGTCAAAATATGAAAAAAATGTATGAAACGTCACATGTTTTGGTCTCTAGGTTACAAACCAGAGCAGCTTACGCACTCCAACTTTTAGGCATGTTAGTTCAACTCATATCTCTCATTTGACACCACAAAAAGCTTGCTATATCGATGACTTTGGAAAATAGAAGCCATTGAAAATACTCTATTTTCAATTGAATTTTTTATGACCAAATCTTTAACTATCGTGGTTTTTTTTTACTAATCGCTAGAGCTTCTTTATAAAAACATAAAATATTTTATAAAAACATTCAAAACATTAATATTTTCCGAAAAAATCGGCATTATTTAAAAAAGTACTAGAAATTTTGGCCTTTAACATCAAAACCAAAGTCGATAACTTTCATCACTGAGGCGTGTTAGTTCAACTCTTTACCTTTAATAAGGCACCACAAACCACACACAAACAGCTTGATCCATTTGCGACTTGCGGAGCATTTAATTTTTTAGAGTAAAAAAATTATGAGCAATCTTTAATATTTTTTTTTATTGCTGCCTATCGCAAGGGCTCTTCGGAGAAACATAAAAGATTCTATAAAAAAATTGAAAACATTCATATTTTCTAAGGAAATCGGCATTATTGTAAAAAAATAAATATTAATAAGCCGATTTTCTTAGAAAATATTAGTTTTTTTTTTAGAAAATACTACACATTACTACCTACTTCTTTCTTAACTTACCTTTAAAACTTTTTCGCAAACTAAACATTTTGAGGTCTTCTTATTCTTCAATCCTCAAGATTGAAATATCTGTAAACTTTGTTGATTTTTTTTCGACCCATTTCGCTTTTACCAACTGATGCGCAAATTCCGCCGCGCGTGGCGCGGATTTGTAAAATGAATAAGTTTGGCAACGTCGCGTATTTATCGTTATAATAACGTTATTTTTGCAGTTAAAATTTCGTTCTGTTACTCGTAAAACGTTATACAAAAGATCGATAACGAAATGTTTGCTGAGATACCGATACTATTATAACGTTTTTATAACGTTAAACATTCTGTTATGGATAACGTTTTAAGTCCCTGATGAAGGGTCTCTAATGTTCACCACGCATAGTAGATTTGGACTCTATCTCAAAGGACCCTTTCGAATACAACTTTAGTGTAAACCAAGGAGTGGTGAAGTTCGTTACTCGCAGTTTTTATTATTTTTTGCTGTTGTCGTCGCGAGAATCGGTTTAGAAATGGTGTCATGTTCAATAAAATGGTGTGGGGAAAATAAAAAAACATCCAGCTACTAGAAAGATGGGATAACTTTCCATCAGTAAGTGATTTAAACTTTCATTTTGACTGTCCCAACTGCAAAAGATATCTTGGTAGAATTTGTTCGTCTAAAAAAACAGGCTCGCGTTGAAGTCTTTTTGCAGTAAAACCAAGAATTTTTTGCGTGTAACAAAATAAAAACTAACCAAATTTCGGTGCGAAAATTCGGTTTTAGTACAGACACTAGCGCCTCCACTCAACTGCACAAATAAGTTGGTTTTAAAACAATTTTATTTTTTTGATGCGGTATACAGGCAAACTAATTGGTAAGAAACAAATTTGTTTGAAATATCGATACAGCGCCCTCACTCAATGGAAAACTAATTGTGCTATTTTATCAAAAATATTAAGCACGTGTCAGTAGTGGTGGGGTATAAACAGGGTATAAATGAAAAATTAATATCGATTCGATAAAACTTAGAACTGACATGTTTTGTATTTTACATTAATGAATTTATTTGTCAAAAAGTAAAAAAGTATTTTAACTGACTTTAAAAAGAAAGAGTTTACGACTTGCGTATATTTATTCGTCGATTACTCGAAGACAGCTTGAGGATAAGGTGGGTCCATAAATAAATTATGTAAGTCGGCTCAGTGGTTAATTATTTATATTTATTTAAAAATAATACATTCGTTGCAGTTTTTTTTTCAATAATTTTATAATACAAACATCGATAAAATCTATAGTATCGATATTAAATAATTACTTATTACCAACACTAGACGTCGGCAGTTTCGCCCCCCGCTACCTCATGGTTTGGTGAACTACGTCCTAAGCAAAAACGAAGCGATGTTGTATCTATTCGGTTAAATGATCGATGCTCCCTATACAGGGTGATTTTTTTATGTGGGCCTTTAGGGCTATATCCTAAACTATAAGAATTAGCTAAATGCTGAAAGAAGTTGCGTGCCCGATTTTGACAAAAATTTAAACTGTATCATTCTGTACCTACTGCTAGCCAGGAATCTGTGGGACGGAACCGCCAAATACCAGCTTGAGGCTCTTGATTCCATTGACAGGCGTGCCAAGAGGGTGATAGGCGATGACGCGCTCGTCGAGTCACGCCTTCTAAGTCGTGAGGTCGCCAGCTTGTCGGTCTTCTATCGGATTCACTTCGGTGAGTGCTCTCAGGAACTCTATGAGCTCGTTCCATCCTGCCCTTTCTTCCACAAGACAACGAGGTGTACGAAGGCTCGCCATCCACACATGGTGAAAGTTCCTATTTCGCGCACAAAGCGTCATGCATCCACCTTTCTCGGACGCACTGCTAAGAAATGGAACTCTCTACCCGCGTCGCTGTTCCCACATAACTACAACCTTGGAGTCTTCAAGTCTAGAGTGAATAGGTACCTTCTAGGCGAGCATGCTACATCTTCGACCTCATCTTCGCGACACCATCAGGTGAGATGAGGTCATATGCAAGCTTATTTTGTTTAAAAAAAAAATCGAACCTGTTGATTTTGCAAAAATTAATCAGCAACACTATCGATTGGTATAAAAATATAGGATTTTATACCAACTGATAGTGTTGCTGATAGAGATTAATTTTTGGAAATAAACATAGTATGGCAAACTAAAGGAAATAGCTCTTTTTGTAGTTTTTTACAATTTTCGTCTTTCCGTTCCTGGCAAAATAATATTGTGAGGCATATTATGATAGAAGGGAAATAATATTTTTCTAACTTTTTTAAAAATGTTCTAAATTTTCTACAACACTTAAAAATTGTAAAAAAAAACAGTTGATGTTTTTTGTGCAGCAGTTTGTTACGTCATCATCAGCCATACCTCCTCACTATATTTTTTCAGGGACGTACTATGAAAATAACAGAAGACGACAAAAAGCTATTAGTTAGCTTATCTTACTTAGCCATACCTACTTTATTTGCCATACTATGTTTGTTTCTAAGAATTGATCTCTATCAGCAAGACTATCCATTGGTATAAAAATATAGGTGATTATTTTTTTGCAAAATCAACATGTTCGCTTCCTGGCCAGGATAATGACATTTTCAAAAATGTAATGATGCAGTTTTAGTTTTTCTCAAAATCGGGCATGCAACGCTCCTTTCAGCATTTTTCGCTGTCATAGTTTAGAATATAGCCCTAAAGGCTCACATACAAAAATCACCCTGTATATATACCTAAACCTGTACCAAAAGTACATTACCGTATTTACATTAGGTGCAGTTGCTATTACTAGAACGTTTTTAAGGGTATTTAGAACTATCTTCCCCTTTGTGCCATTTTCCTAACTTACTTACCAAATACATACGTCGATGCAGTAAGTGTCTTAGTATTTACAATACAAGGCCTACTGCAAAGTGATAACAAGACAATATGATTGTACCTACAAGCTACGCGACGCGACGAGTGAACGCTAGACGCCTCCTGCCTGCCTGCCTGCCTGACTGACTGACTGACTGACACCAACCAACCAACCCTCCTTGACGGACGGTAGTGTCGTTGCGACGACATCGACACCGAGACACGGGCACGGGGAGCGGGGACACGACGACGACGACGGACGGGACACATGGGGTACATACATTGTTGGCTCCTATAACCGTCCCGGTCGGACACTACACTTAGCACTTGCACTGGTCTGGTACCCTACCTACGTAACATTCAATGCTTACTGTAAACTACTCACCCACCTACCTACTACAGGTAAGGTAACTAACTAACAAAAGGTTGCAGGTACCTACTTACCTGTACCTTACTCGGTTGCTACCTCTAGTAGCAGTCGTTAGGTCACGTTAGAGGCCTCAAGGCGATCTGAAAACTCTAACAATAGGTGAGCCACACCACTATACCAGAAAAAGAAGAACCAACTTATCTACTATACCCAGGGACTTAAATACCGGTAAAATACAGTAACGTTATCTGTGGAATTGCAAGATAACGTTATTTGTGAGAGAAACGATATAACAAAACGATATTATTCAAAGCTTTGAATATGTATAACGTTATAATAACGTTACGTTATATTGTCAATTTAACGTTATTAAAAATATTGTTATTCATATAATAATGTTATAATTATTGTTTTTATGCTATCTCTTTTACTCAAAGTAATGTTTACTTTTTCTTCGTGTGAACTATCGAACGCAGTGCTCTCTCTGGCTACGTAAGGGTGTAATCTATAGGTACATGTACGTACTATGTAATAGTATAAATGGGAAAGATTAGATTTTTGTTTGTTTGTATTGAATTTGCTTCAAAACCACTGGACCGATCTGAATAATTCTTCTAGTATTGGATATCTCAAATATCGAAGAAGGCTAAAGGTTACATAACGTCCTGAAATTTACTATTACTTTGGTGTTAGATATATGTTTAGTAGGAATAGGTCAAATTTCCGAAACACATTTTTTTATCATAGTGAATCTACGATTAAAAGTAAAATAAACCAATCAATAATGTAGCGATAAATTTTCACAGTGCAATTAGTATATACCTAATACCTACCAACCACCTCTTCTGCGGCCAAGCAACGTTGCCGCTGCGTTCGAAACCGTGCGCGAGCGGTAGTACCTACCAGGTACCACCGCTCGCGCGCACACGGCGGCAACGTTGCACGCGCGCGCTGCCGCACAGTGGCTCGAAACGGCAAATGATGGACATAGGGCTATTTTTGATGCAGATCGTAAGCCGTCAAAATATGAAAAAAATGTATGAAACGTCACATGTTTTGGTCTCTAGGTTACAAACCAGAGCAGCTTACGCACTCTAACTTTTAGGCATGTTAGTTCAACTCATATCTCTCATTTGACACCACAAACAGCTTGCTATATCGATGACTTTGGAAAATAGAAGCCATTGAAAATACTCTATTTTCAATTGAATTTTTTATGACCAAATCTTTAACTATCGTGGTTTTTTTTACTAATCGCTAGAGCTTCTTTATAAAAACATAAAATATTTTATAAAAACATTCAAAACATTAATATTTTCCGAGAAAATCGGCATTATTTAAAAAAGTACTAGAAATTTTGGCCTTTAGCATCAAAACCAAAGTCGATAACTTTCATCACTGAGGCGTGTTAGTTCAACTCTTTACCACAAACCACACAAACAGCTTGATCCATTTGCGACTTGCGGAGCATTTAATTTTTTAGAGTAAAAAAATTATGAGCAATCTTTAATATATTTTTTTTATTGCTGCCTATCGCAAGGGCTCTTCGGAGAAACATAAAAGATTCTATAAAAAAATTGAAAACATTCATATTTTCTAAGGAATTCTTAGAAAATATTAGTTTTTTTTTAGAAAATACTACACATTACTATCTACTTCTTTCTTTAAAGGTAAGTTACCTTTAAAACTTTTTCGCAAACTAAACATTTTGAGGTCATATTATTATCCTCAAGATTGAAATATCTGTAAACTTTGTTGATTTTTTTTTCGACCCATTTCGCTTTTACCAACTGATGCGCAAATTCCGCCGCGCGTGGCGCGAATTTGTAAAATGAATAAGTTTGGCAACGTCGCGTATTTATCGTTATAATAACGTTATTTTTGAAGTTAAAATTTCGTTCTGTTACTCGTAAAACGTTATAGAAAAGATCGATAACGAAATGTTTGCTGAGATACCGATACTATTATAACGTTTTTATAACGTTAAACATTCTGTTATGGATAACGTTTTAAGTCCCTGACTATACCTGCTTACTTGAATAATGACTCATTCATTATAATGTATCTCATGTACCACATGATCTTGATTGCATCATTTAAATGACTGTTCATATACATTTAGTTTCTGTTGATTATCGTGATGAGGCTGACTATAGTAGGTAGGTACCTAGTCGCGAGGCGAGCGCGACTTACGCAATAAAGGTACCTACAACAACAGTCCAACACTTGCACTCGCACTTGCAACACCGTGCACTTGGATCCAAATGTTTGGCCGAGTGTGACCTGCGACCAGTAGATCGACACTCGTACGTACGTACACCATGCTCGTAGGTACACTACACATACCTACGCTGTCAATAGGTCAACCATCGAAGTAGTAATAATGAGTACTTACAATATTGTCGGATCCCTTGCGTCTGTCTGTATCTGGTACCTGATCAATGTCACCATCTCTAAATTTAATATTTAACTACCTAGGTAGGTAGGTACTTGGTCATTATTTGATAAGTATGTTATAACTTACATTTGCCATCAAACTTATAACCCGTTGTTTTTGCGTCGGGGGTTAAAAATATAGGAGACGTCCGCGTCGTCGCTTGTACACGTAGATATAGGTAGATGTACCTACTAGCTACATGACGTAGGTAGGTATACGTGCCGTTTGTAAATAAATAGTACCGAGCAACTAAGTTGTGTACAAGAAGGAAGCGAGCGCGAGCGGAGCGCATTTAGCGGGTCACTGCATTCTGTACGTGAAATGTAGGTCGAGTGCGTCCGTCCGCGTCGACACCACCTTCTGTAGGTAATGCATGCATGATCACCACTGACCCTATTAACATAATTATTATCCGAACATCATCATCATCGCGTGGGGGGGCTCCGGGAGTGCATCGCACGTGTCGCGTTGCGCGCGCAGCGGGCGGCGGGGCGGGGCGGACAGCGCGCAGGGCTGCGCCGCGCGCCGGCCAGTATCGACGCGAGAGTCGGGCGCGGCGCGCGCTCCCTCCGCCGCTAAGTTGGCTCGTGTGTATACGTATTACGTAAAGTGCGACGACGACGATGGCGGAATCCGGACCCTCCCTTTGCAGCGTCCTCGACCCGCGTGAGTCTACCCACCCCCCTCCCCCTCGTACGGCGACGGCTTCGCTTAGCCAGCTTGTTTCTCTTTCTGTCGCGACTAACCCCGCTAACGCGCAGCCTTCTATTCCAGATGCCTGGTTCGACCCGCAGAGGCTTCACCCCGAAGGTGAGTGGGGCGCGCGGGCGGCGAGCGCTCGGCCCGGGCCCGCGGCGCCCTGCCCGCTCCGAGCCTCGCCCCGGGCTCCCGAATCGCCCGTATTAACGCCAACCCGAGATGTAATCGTGCGATATATCGGTCGCCAGGTCGCCATCGCCAGGTCGATACAACAATAATAGTGTCAAGGCGATCGCTCCCTCTCTGACACTGCCCGATATTGTTCTCGATAAGGCGGTGCAGCGCTGCAGCGCGAGAGGGTCGGGGTTGCCTTGACCTGTGACTGTACTCCTGTACCAAGTAGTAGAGCGTATATTTACGTCTTGGCTTGGCCCTATACCACCTACATTACGAGAAGGTACGAATACCTCCGCAATGCGTAACTGTAGTAATACCCAGTAGGTAATGTGTCGTCACGATCGCGACAACGAGACGGACAAGTTTAATTTAGATCTGTATTAGATTCTATTGTGGAGCGTGTAGTGTTCTCAACGCTCGAGTCGAGAGACGCTCTGGGCGCGCGTGTATCGTCGCCTCGTGCCTAGGTAGGTAGGTAGGTAATTGAGGGTTTGTATACGCATGCGCGCCGCCCGCCGCCGGCTGCACCCTGGCCACTGGCCACTGGCCTGCTCGGGTTCAATTAGACGCAATATGATTGGCGGTAACAGTCGTCGTCGTCGCCGCGCAGCTCGTAGCTAGGATCCCTATCAGTAACGTGTCCAGCACGTGGTCGAGACATGCGCGACTCGAGCTACACGCTACACTCCCACGGTTGTACTGTAGACGATCGATCGACCTCGCGCGTACCATTAGGTAGGTTAGGTACGTGTCTCGCCCCAACTCCTGACACCTAGATATACACTCCTAATTCAATTAGATAGTGAAGTAAGTAACGTATAGATACACGGTGTAACAAGGAGGGTGGATCATCGGTTGTTGGGGGGTAGGGGACCTCAGTACCTATCGATTTAACCCCCATGTATGTTCTGCAATATTCACTGGTTCAAAAGTTATTTGGACTTTAGTAAAATTTTAATCAAAATCAGATTTTAGCCTGAACTTCGCAATTGCAGCCAAACCATCAGATCATTGGCACTTTTTGGACTATCAAGTACATTTTTCAACATGACGCCCTAGTTCTAGCCGAATGAAACTTTCAGGGTTTATTCTTCATGAAAGCCAGTAGTTTTCATGATAGGTTGCAGAAAAAAAATATCTGTTGAATTTTTTTTTACAACCATTTAAAGATAATGTAAAAATTAGATTTTGGAAAAAAAAATTTACTTAAGTGGAATTATTTGGAGTTTTATAAATCTAAGACTTTGATTGGTGTAGCGGTATGAAAGGTCCACTATTGAACTTGTTTTAACAAAAAAATCAGAATGGCAGACCTGATAGTTTGGCTGCAATTGCGAAGTCCAGGCTAAATCTGATTTTGACTAAAATTTTACCAAAGTCCAAATAACTTTTGAACCAGTGAATATTGCAGAACATACATGGGGGTTAAATCGATAGGTACTGAGGTCCCCTACCCCCCAACAACCGATGATCCACCCTCCTTGTTACACCGTGTATATAAACGCACCGCGCTCACTGTGCAGTGCACACTGGCTGTATGTAAGTATAACGAGTGTAAGTATGTGATTGCGGTCGGCATTGTTACCTGGCCGGCTTGTACTAGGTATAGCCTGCAGTAACACGATCGGTTGTCAGAGGTCGCACATGTGTATGCATGCATCCTTCACCACCTACCTGCCTACCTATAACGTCTCCTAGGTACATGCGCAGCGCAGCGCACACACACCACACCTACCTAACCAACTAACTACTCACATATTGTTACAACTCGTTTCATTGTTACTTACAATAACACACGACGCGACGTAGGTACTACTGTCACGTTCACATTAGATATACGGTAGATGACACCAGCCAGCGATGCAGCCTCCACTCCATTGTATGTAGGTACACTCTACGACCGACCTCTCCTCGTCTCTACGATGGTAGCAAAGTGTTCAGAGGGCAATAGTTAGCCAAGTGACAGATGACTGGTAGTGACGTCACCCCAGCTCGCATTGTTTGCTACCGTTTGTCGGACCACTAACTAATGTACCCTTGATACTATATTAATTGTTTACTAATGATACTCTAATCTGAATGTCGATTACGTTGAGAGGATGATTATTACAGTGATTATGTAGTGATGTGGTATCTACCTAGGTTGGTTGGTTGGTTGGTACTGGTGATCCCTCTGTAGAAAATAGTAGTTTGGGTGCTTGAGGTCCGCGGTATATTACCTACGTCAATGCATGCACATACAGGATGATTTTTTTATGTGGGCCTTCAGGGCTATATAAATAATAATAATAATAATATATTTAATCAAAACATATTTTACATAGTAAACTTAGAACTAAACATACAAGATATCCTAAACTATAAGAGATAGCTAAAAATGCTGAAAGGAGTTGCGTGCCCGATTTTGATAAAAACCAAAACTGCATCATTAGATTTTTGAAAAAGTCATTGCCCTCGCCAGGAATCGAACCTGTTGATTTTGCAAAAAAAAATTGGGTGCGTGTACATATGTACGCGCGTGAGAATTTATACTTCTTTGGCATCATTAAGAAATAGTTTTCCAGTCAAATAATATTTAAATAAATAATTACATTAAAATAATTATGTAGTAGTACCTCTTTGAACTAACCTCATTTTCAGTTTCACGTAGGTAGCTATTTGGTTTTATGACAGCTGTCATCTTGCGGTTTGCGGACAACTTCAACATGTGAATTTTCCGTGCGCGCGCATCATAAAAATTCACTCTCATCATTTTTTCATAACGCGGCTAAAGAAGTATAACTTCAAAAATAATCACCCATATTTTTATAGCAATACTAGATAGTATTGCCGATAGAGATCAATTCTTGGAAACAAACATAGTAAGTATGTCAAATCAAAGGAAATAGGTAGCTAATTTTTGTAGTCTTCTGTAATTTTCATACTATTGTCCCTGAAAAAATGTAGTGAGGAGGTATAGCTAATGACGTAACACACTGCTGCACAAAAAAACAAACAGTTTTTTCCAATGTTTGAGCGATGTAGAGAATTTAGAACTTATTTAAAAATTTAGAAAAATATTACTTCCCCTCTATGCTTCATACACTATTATTTTGCCAGAGACCAAAAGATGAAAATTGGTGAAAATTACAAAAATTAGCTATTTCCTTTGATTTGCCATATTAAGTTTGTTTCCAAGAATTGATCTCTATCAGGAATATTATCCATTGGTATAAAAATATAGGATGATTATTTTTTGCAAAATTAACAGGTTCGATTCCTGGCCAGGGTAATGAGTTTAAAAAAAAATGTAATGATGCAGTTTTAGTTTGTATTGAAATAGGGCACGCAACTCCTTTCAGGATTTTTCGCTATCTCATATAGTTTAGGATATAGCCCTGAAGGCCCACATAAAAAAATCACCTGTATAATGGATGCTTCATTGCTCTTATGATTAACTAATTAAATTAATTGGTGTCTAATGGCGCAGAACATATTGAAAGTGAAAGATAACATTCCACCGCATCGAGTAGATACAGCTGATGTGTAGGTATATAGCTTGTTGCAAACATCGCGTCGTGACTCGCACGAGATAACACTAATCTCGTCTAGTGCAAGAATTAGGGACACGATCCGCCTCTACGATTGACGGAATGCCGCAACCCGCAACCTGCAACCGATATCGATATCGATACAATAAACAAATGATAAGATTATTGATAGGTAATAGTATATATGGCACGTGGGATAATTACAACTTGATCATCCAGATACATTGGTACACTTTCGGTTTGATTATAAAACCAAACATTCGTTTCTTTTATATTATGAATAAACATTAACGAATCCATAGGAAAATGTTATTATCGTCTTTGGTTTGGTAGCACCTCGCCTCGCCTCGCGCCTCGCAGCGATCCGATAGACATAGAGCATGCAATATACGCGGTGATTTTTCTACGTGAGCCTTCAGGGCTATATCCTGAACTATACAAAATAGCGAAAAATGCTGAAAGGAGTTGCGTGTCCGATTTAGACAAAAGCTAAAACTGCAACATTAGATTTTTGAAAAGTTAGCCAGGAATCGAACCTGTTGATTTTGCAAAAAAATAATCATAAGTAATAAATAATAATATTTTTATACCCATGGATAGTCTTACTGATGGAGATCAATCCTTGGAAACAAATATAGTATGTCAAATCAAAGGAAATAGCTATTTTTTGTAGTCTTCTGTTATTTTTATACTACTATCCCTGAAAAAATGTAGTGAGGAGATATGGCTGATGACGTAACAAACTGTTGCACAAAAAACAAACTTTTTTTTTACAAATTTTAAGTGATGTACAGAATTTAGAACATATTAAAAAAGGAAAAATATTACTTCCCTTCTATTCTATTCATTTTACCAGAGACGGAAAAATGAAATAGCTATTTCCTTTGATTTGCCATAATATATTATGCACATAAAACGTACTTAATCTGTTTTACTTAAGTAATGTCGAGAATCTAAAACATATTTAAAACATTTAGAAAAACATTACTTCCTCTCTATGTCTCGTATGCTATTATTTTGCCAGAGACGGTAACATGGAAATTGTAGAAAAATACAAAAATTAGCTATTTCATTCAATTTGCTATACTATGTTTGTTTCCAGGAATTAATCTCTATTGGAAACACTATCGATTGGTATAATAAAAATATAGGATGATTATTTTTTTTGCACAATCAACAGGTTCGATTCCTGGCTAGGGTAATGAATTTTTAAAAAATCTTTTTATGTAGTTTTAGTTTTAGTCGAAATCGGGCACGCAACTCCTTTCAGCATTTCCCCCTATCTCTTATAGTTTAGGATATAGCCGTGAAGGAAGGTTCGGGCGATGTAACTGTATACCTAACTTGTTGTAAACACCGTGCGAGCCGCGGCCGCGCGCGCGAGGAGATATATGTTCGGTTCGGTCACCAGAGTCACCACCTCTAGTATGTTATCTGAGTCTCAGACCTATTATCAGAACGGAATTTTACTTACTCTACCTATCTACTTTATGATTTATGCTCGGTTACGTCCACCTATGTCTATGCTATGCTAGTCTAGCTAGAGTACCTAATCTAATAATCCCATTGCAAACCGTTCAATTATTACCCAAGACTCATACTAAAGTACCTACTTGTTATATCAATAACCTACCAGTCTTTTTATTTTGACTTTGTTCATTAAAACAACGAACCTTAAAACGTCATTGTCGTCGCGTCTGTTAGAACCACGGATGGTAAGAACATTACTTTCTAGAAAGGTTAATGTATAATGTTTATTTTCACACCTGCAGCTCTTTAATCACGGATTAAAGCCCTATTTACCTCAACTTAAAACAAAACTTTATTCCCAAGGGAGATAATGTTGTATGAAACTCCCAAGGGAATAAAGTGATTTAAATTTGGAACGTTGAAATTTCTTGGTTTTAATTTTGAAGGTCTCAGCAAATAGGTTTTATTTATAACTAGCTGCCCTTCGCGGTTTCACCCGCGTAACTCCCGATCCCGTGGGAATATCGGGATGTAAGCTATCCTATCTCTCAAGTTGGATCGAACTGCACATGGTGTGCGAATTTTATTATAATCGGTTAAGTGGTTTAGGAGTCCATTGAGGACAAACATTGTGACACGAGATTTATATATATTAAGAAGACTAGCTGCCCTCCGCGGTTTCACCCGCGTAACTCCCGATCCCGTGGGAATATCGGGATGTAAGCTATCCTATCTCTCAAGTTGGATCGAACTGCACATGGTGTGCGAATTTTATTATAATCGGTTAAGTGGTTTAGGAGTCCATTGAGGACAAACATTGTGACACGAGATTTATATATATTAAGAAGATAAGAAGAAGATAAGTAATTTGATTGGTCTACAAAAATCTAGCAGGCCACGATTTATGTTTTTTATTTTGATTGTTACGTTAGGTCTAAGCAAATAGGTTTTGCCTATAATACCTACCAAATATTTACCATCATGCTACCATCTCATTGCAATTGCCCCATTTTTTTTTAAAGTGGATATTTTTAAAGTCGCCAGGGAACTGGCCACCACAAGGATTTAAAAAATTGGACTGACGGTATGAAAAGTAGAGTATACACCTCGGGATAAAGCATGTCTTCGTCTTGGGTGATTTGAACCCCTCGCTGCGCTCGGGAGGTAACCCGAGAGTCCCTCGTTACACTCGGGGTTCAATATGCCACCCACAACATAAGACAATGCTTTATGCCCTTGATGCATAATCTACTATAAATCGTCACTTCACCTTCACGTCGTCGGTCGTGTCGATGTCGTCTCCACTTGTAAACATATCCGATACTTACAAAGTAGATAGCAAGCTTCCGACATTTCCCGTTCATTATTTTTACACTTTCGTTGCATTTCCAATTATAGTCTGAAATATATGTACATTGTACATAGGTACCTAAATAATGATTAATCTATACCTACATCAAAATAGGCCGCATGGCCCATGCCGTGGCACTTGATCCTGCGTCTATCTCGTTGCGCTATCTCACCTTATCTCGTTTCTCTGTTTACATGTACATCGTGCCTCGCAGCCTCGCAGCCTCGAACCTCGCAACCTCGCGCCTCGCATCTCTTGTGTATTAAATGATAAATTGATAACGTTATATATAGCGATGTACGTACAGTCCAAGTTTGCATGACAATGCATTCTTTTCTTTCTTAAATGACAACGACAGTTTGTGATGAAACGATGATTTAAGACGCAGGTGGTGATGTTTCAAACCGAGTCATTGCAAGCCTTGATTCCATGGTATTGGAATCGTTAGTATACTGGTTGCGCCCCGCGGGTTTTGCCGTGTAAAAAGTAGCCGTTTGACAGTAAATACTAAACGGGGAACAAACACATCAATATTTACAATATAAATAGTAGCAATAGTAGAAGGTAGATAGTAAAGTTACACAAAATGCAGGCTCCGATGAACCGTTCTAAAAGAGGTACCTAACCTAGTGACCTCGATGTAGGGTAGGGTCGCAAACGGTTCCCTCTCGTTACGTAACATTAGTGACGTGGTAACAACAACAACATCGGTTCGATCAAGCGGCTACGGTTCCGGCATTGATAACGCTTCATTCACTATTTAATTAGATCCAGTGAATTGCTTTAGAAAGTTTAATCGTTCATTACCCTATTATAATGTAGTATAACATGTATGTATGTATGTGTTATCGTGGTATACTTTCCCTTGTACAATAGGTACCACCATTTTAATGCTACTGTATTGTTTTGTTTGTGGCCTTGCTATTTGATCTAAATCGTACCTATACCTACACTATCCACCTACATATTTGTAGAATCTTAATGAATAGAGGTACTATAGCATCAACGTGATAAAATAGAATAGTATTCCAAGCACCACATTACTTCCTCTAAGATCGGTTCATATTCGTTCTAGTGTCCGAGCGGAGCGTTTGGTCGGATAGGTATTGTATTGGCGAGCTATTTTAGGGCGATAGCTATTGATAAGCTGACAGCAGTGGACTGCGACGGAGACGGCATTGACCGAGACCACTTGTCTGCCAAATTACCTCGATACGGTGGGGCGGTGCGGACACCTGCCGAACGTTGCTACACGCCATATACCTACCTACATGTCTCTCCTCTCTGGGCCGCTCGCCGCTCGTCTTGCACTTTGCACCTACGTACTGTACCTACTGCAATAGATAGATGTACTCTTCAATTCATAAAAAAAGCACAACAATGGGGCGTCCTTCAAAAATTATCCATATTCGTAAATCCATATAATATCTCGAATCTCGATAGATTGTCCTTCTGTCTACAATCAAATAATTTCGACATTTCCGTTAGGTATATTTTTTTCCCTAAATTTAATTTCCCTTAAAATTCCATTGATAGTAGGTACGTACCAAAATATCCCTTATTCTTTACAAATACAAAAATTAAGTGCAGCAATAGACAATTGATATATTTTGGCCGCGAGGAACTATGGTCGACCCTTATAGGACTTAAAGAGAATTTCTAAATTAGTAAGTTTAAAGAACCATTCGAAAAGAGGAAAAAAATTAGATAAGTACGATACTAGTCCTGCAAAGGTCGAGCATAGTTCCAAGCAGCCAAAATAATAATATATAAAATGCTGCGCTTATTATTTGCATTGTTTAAAGATGATCAACGATCATTTGTCTGAATGCTTCAAACTCACAACGTCGCGCGTCAGCCGGACTCACTCACCATCACCATCATCACCTCGATGTCAGGTTGACTTGTGAGGATATCTATCTAATGTATTAGTACCGAAGCGGTTCACATATGACGATACTCTTGCCAAATGATTGTCTGATTGATTATACATGACTGATGGGATGATGTAGCCTTGGAATACAGAACAAGTTGACGTTGTTTTACAATTCAATCCGATAGTATTTCACTTAACAGCATAATTAAAGTGGTGCTGCATTATTGCATAGGTTCTTAGTGTGTGAGTGTGTGAGGTGACTCTCTAACTCCTACCTAACGCTCGCTCCCCTTGTAGTAGGGTAGGGTAGGTACAAGGTGTCCGGTAATGCATGGGATAAGTGGCCACCTACGGATAGAGGACACTGTGCCGGTTCAGATACCTATATATGAGAGTTATGTTCTATGAAAGTCTCTCGGTTACAGAGATATCAACTATTTTTAAACATTTAAAAATTTCACTCCTTTCTTTATGTTTTTTGATGCCAAAACTGCAAATGAAGGAATTATTACAATATGTTTTTTTGGATAGTATTCCAGGATAAATGTGCTATTGAATGCAAATAATTATTTTTATGATACATACTTCGAAGTTTTTTTTAAACTAAAACTCAAACTTCATAATTTTTTAACCTGAACTTTATCCTATTCCTGTGTAAAAAATGCATGGTCAAAAAACCAGAAACCAACCAAAACACATATTGAAATAATTTCTTCATTTGCAGTTTTGACATCAAAAACCATAGAGAAAGGAGTGGAATTTTTTTTTTCTATCTCAGAAACCGATAGACTTTCATAGAATATAACTTTCATATTTCTGAACCGGCACAGTGTCCTCTATCCGTAGGTTATCCATTCATTACTGGACACCCTGTATAATGCTTCTGTAACATATTTATCATGAATATAGCGTCGTATCTGTGTCAAACTGTACCTATATTTGTTTACTTTGTTTGATAGATAACACAGTAATTAGCCCTACGTCGCGTCCTCCATGCCCTGCCTCAACATACATCGGCCGCGCGGCGCGATCGACTCATACATACATACAGACAGCCAGCCCTTACCCACTATATTATTATCTCGTATCTATTATTGGTTTTGTTAGCTAAAGTTTCGGAATTAAGGACAATAAGTACCTACTTACATGAAGTTTCCTAGTGTTTACTCTCGGTCTTTGTTACAGCTACCTTTATTAGAGATTTTAAACAAACTGCATTTTTGTGTATAAAGAACAGATCGCATACGTAATACCATTCTGCGAGAAAATACCAAAATCACGCATGTAGGCTTCAAATCAGCGAGGTTGAAATGGGATAGGGCGGGCCATGTTGTATCAAGAATGGACGGGGATAAGTGGGCTAAACCAGCAACAAGCTGGACACCTGGGGGTGCCCGGCGACGTGTCGGGGTCACATGGTGATGGTGGTGGGTGACATCAACACAACACACACATAGATAGTTGGAGATGTCATGTACCTACCGTACCGATACCGTACTCGACGAGCGACATACACACTCTCTATAACACAATAGCAACAAACATATGAACTTCTCTCACGCCTCATAATTACTTACGCTCACTTGATTAACTTTATCACATTATTATAAAGTTGGTATACAGGGTGAATTTTTTATATGGGCCTTCAAGGCTATATTCTAAACTATAAGAGATAGCGAAAAATGCTGAAAGGAGTTGCGTGCCCGATTTTAATAAAAATTAAAACTGCATCATTATATTTTTGAAAAATTAATTACCCTAGCCAGGAATCGAACCTGTTGATTTTGCAAATAAATAATCATCCTACATTTTTATACCAATGCATAGTCTTGCTGATAGAGATCAATTCTTGGAAACAAACATAGTATGGTAATGAATTTTTTTGCTTGTCCTCATTGCATGCCTCTTCAAGTGGGCGGGAGGGCGGTGCTCATTGCATTTTGTGTTTTGGCACTAGGCTCGGAACTAAAACTTAATACTTCCGTTACAGGTAATGAATTTTTCAAAAATCTAATGGTGCAGTTTTAGTTTTTGTCAAAATCGGGCACGCAGCTCCTTTCAGCATTTTTCGCTATATCTTATAGTTTAGGATATAGCCCTGAAGGCCCACATAAAAAATTCACCCTGTATACATTATATTATAATTTATATTAAGTAAGTTAAGTACATAGATGTACAGTCTTTGACCTCTCGAGATATAGGTACCTACCTACTCGAGTTTCCATTTGCTAAGTGAACTGCTTATCCATCAATTGAATTGCATTTATGCGTTTCAATTGCAGATCCTTACGACTTGATATTATATTGATACGGTTACGATTAGGGCTACCATCCGTCCGGATTTATCCGGACTTTTCGCCTTGTCTCCGGCCTTGTAATTTGTCCGGATTTTTCAAATCAGATGGAATATGAGTAATACAACTAGATAAATTAAGTTGGTTATATAAAATAGATACTTAAATCAAATAACTTTTTTTACTTCTCATTAATTTGAAACAAAATATATTTAAACGAGCGGAGATCAATCAATAAATCCTACTATTGCAAACAATCAAATATTTTCTTCAAAACAAATAATATGATCGCGCGTAGATTTGCGAAATGCAGTGTAGGAGTTAAAATCACCCTTTTCCGAGCATTTTGTCAAAGCTTTTACACCTGCAGCTTATGGATGAATCATACAAAGCAGTCGCTAAGTGCTCTACGGGTCCAATATAATGACGCGTTTAGGATGTTGATGGGACTGCCACGGTGGTGCAGTGCATCTGGGATGTTCGTGGATGC
Organism: Idaea aversata; assembly: GCA_907269075.1. NCBI lineage: Eukaryota > Metazoa > Arthropoda > Insecta > Lepidoptera > Geometridae > Idaea > Idaea aversata. Next base: position 16,198,408 of record OU026088.1, on the reverse strand, counting down.
CGGAGTAGATTGTTTTCACGCAATACTACGAAAAAGAGCAGCCTCTCTGCTTGGACGGGTACGTGTTAGCTCCAACAGCATCCTAAACGTAATAGCTAACATGTATGAACCCACTATGTATCACTGTATTGAGGTGGCGGGTGGTTTCACCAATAAGTATATTTATTTTATTGATTAATCTATTCATAATATACTTATCTGATTTAAATTGTTACTAGCATAGTTGTAAGTACCTACTAACATTGATGGATCCATGTTATCTGATGAATAAATGAATTGAATTGAATTGAATAAAAGTTTTAGAAAACGCACCCCGTAACGTCCCTCGCATATCTCGCAATACGAGCGCGTCTGCTACCATCCATGCGTTGTGTTGCATTCATTGCTTAAACTTGCGTACCATACCACTGTAACTAAGTGGGTGATGTTTGCATTTTGAGACTAAAATGTCCGGTCTTATAACGAAATGTCCGACTCTTTGTCTGAACTTTTCAAATTTCTAAATAGTAACCCTAGTTGCGATAGAGCAACGAGTAAGTATACCTACCGGCTGGGATATGCAATCAAGTTGTTATTAATTGTAGGGCAATATTTACGATACGAGGCGCGAGGCGAGGCCCCGACCGAGGACGTGCGGACGATAAGTTTATCGCAGTCAAGTTCATTGCCGTCGGTCGTCGGTCGTCGAGCAGCTGACCGCAGGCGCAGCGCACTGTACGACCGACTGTACTGTGGACCAGTGGCAGTGGTAAACAAGTCTACTAGGTACATAGGTGTAGGTAGATGGGGGAGACACGAGTTATCAATGCAAGATAATATAGAGATGACGGTCGATAGGTCCGGTCGGGTTCTCTGAGGTCCATCGAGATAACCGCAACGATAATTGCAACAAGGTTGGTTGATTGTGTATCGTACCGGGACGACCGCGTCCGCGACCATAGTGTGATGACGTGTGCGCGGTGTGTTGCGGTGACGAGGCGAGAGGAACGGGCCGCGTGGCGGTGTGTTCGCTCACTACGCCGCCATGGCTCGACCCAGGCAGTCGCCGCGACACGCCGCGCAATACGAGAACCTCCCGCCGCGAGGACCAGGTATGAACACAACACCCTCGACTCTCTTACACCGACGTTACCTCTCGACTCTCCAACGCACTACACGTGGACGTGGTACGCTCGCTCGCGCTACTCTCCCATATTGTACGGTGTCGCGGTATATAGTTAGATAGTTTCCGTAAATGAAACTCGTGTTAGAATCTATTGTTTTATCTTATCTGTGAGAGTATATTCCCGGTCGTTATCGTAATGTATGTGTATACGGTGGCCGAGGCGATGGTGCAGCATGACGCGACCCGGTCGTGTGTGGTGCGTACCTATATAGTGCACCAGCTGTTTTCTTGTTTGGTTTTGTTCCACGTATTAAGTGTCGGTTGATTGAACTGCGGTATTACATTCCCTTCGGTCGGCGATCGCGGCAAGCGATGCCGATGCCGATGAAGCGAAGCTGCATTAGGTACGGAGAGTGTACGTTCACGGCATGTAGTGTAGGTAGAGCATAACACCCGCGCACTCGCGCACACGCTGCGCAGCGCAGGTGATATCATCCTGTCGATGTAGTCTACATATTGCGCGACGTTTGTCACGTGGACAACACCGAACTTTCACCTGATTGGATTTAAGGAGAACCGGTTCGTCGACTCCTCCCTCCCTCCCTCCCACCGTCCGTCTCGTCGCAAACATCACATATTTTTACTAAAAAAAATAACCGTAAATATGTTCCATATTATATTAATTATGTACCTACCTAGATCTAGTCTAAACGAAAACGGTTGATTATTTTTTCTCAATTCTTTTTATAAGAGTTTTCCTATATTCAATACATGTAGGTTTTTAAATAATTATCTAATGGATGTACCTGTGTATATTTCCTAAAATAAAATGCAATAGAACACGCCTGGCTACAGTCTGCCTAGTGCCACTAGTGCGTACCTAGTACCGCCTAGAGTGCCTACTGTGCAGTATGTAGGTACCTATGTACCTACTAGGTATAAATGAAATTGTAAGTAATTTGATAAGGTACGACAGCTAGTCTGTTATATGATATCTTTTATTTATTTGTTACGTTTCATGCTTCATATTTTGAGTTTCATTTTTCCTAACTTTGGTAATTTACTGATGTAGGTACCTACTTTAATAACAATTACACTAGATTTAAAACTACATAAAGGGTCTTGTTCGCCTCTACCCTACCTTACCCTTAGCTGTAGGTACCTACTTATAAAAGATAAACCTGCTGCGTATTTTGTTCTCTTATTGAAAAGTCTGTTATTGTTATTGATTCTGTTACTGCATAGAACATTTCGGGTTGGCAGAGGTAAATGTGTGTGTGTGTGTGTATAAGTAATGTACGTGTGATGTGATGTGATTACAGTGGAGTCGTTGATATACTGGCGGAACGCGGGTCGTTCAGGCGGCGCGCTCGGCGCGGGCCTGGCGCTGCTGGTGGCGCTCGCGTGCTGCTCCGTCGTCTCGGTGCTGGCGTACGCCTCGCTGCTGGCGCTCTCTGCCGCGGTCGCCTTCCGTGTCTACAGGAACGTACTGCAAGCCGTACAGAAGACGAACGACGGACATCCGTTCAAGTGAGTTGTCGTTGTATCTACCTACCTACCTAGTACTACCGCTACCTACCTACCCTACACACACGTGTGTTACAGATGGTTGCTGGAGCAGCCAGTGGAGGTGCCAGCGGAACGTGCGCAGGCGCTCGCCGCCGCAGCCACCGCGCACCTCAATGCTGCCACGCAAGAGTTGCGCAGGTATGTACCCTATACCTACCACTGTCCCTGTCGATGTCGTGACGTTACGTAAGGTACCTATATGTATGTATACTTACCTAATATATTGTATAATAATGTTCCAGGTTATTCCTGGTGGAGGACCTGGTTGACTCGCTCAAGTTCGGCGTGCTGCTCTGGTGCCTCACGTACGTCGGCGCCTGCTTCAACGGCATCACCCTCATTATACTCGGTATATATGACACACCACCACGCTATCACTGTTGCGTTGCGATCACTGTACCAAGTCTAGGTTGAACCCACCCCACCGTCTTCACTCACACTCAGAGTGTTGTGTGACGCCTGTAGTCTCATCTCCGCTGGCAGAGCACGTGGTGCTCGCTAACTGGATCAGTAATTCAGTCAATCCGCCTTGAAAAACAATATTATACAGGCTGTTCCGTAATGAATGGATAAACGGGTACCTACGGGTAGAGGACACTGCCGGTTCAGAAAAATATAAAAATAAAAGTGATGCTCTATGAAAGTCTCTCTGTTTCCGAGATATCCGACATTTTCAATATTCAACTCCCTTCTCCATTGTTTTTGGTGCCAAGACTACAAATGAAGGAGTTATTCCATTCTGTTTTTTGGATCGTATTCCAGGATATTGTGCTATCAAATGCAAACTAAGTATTATTTTTATGACACAAGCAAAGCTTTTTTTAAACTAAGATATAACTTAAACTTCATGTTTTAAAAAACATAAAAAATGTCTGTTATCTCGGTAACCGAGAGACTTCCATGGAGCATTATACTGTTATTTTCCCATTAATTATCCATCCATCGATCGTTTATCCATTCATTACGGGACACCTTATATACAGGGTGAATTTTTTACGTGGGCCTTCAGGGCTATATCCTAAACTATAAGAGATAGGGGAAAATGCTGAAAAGAGTGCGTGCATTTTGACAAAAACTAAAACTGCATCATTAAATTTTTGAAAAATAAATGACTTACCCTAGCCAGGAATCGATGAATAGATGTAGACGACGACGACGTTTTTGTGTTTTCTACAATAACCATTTTGCCCTCCATAATAACATTTTTCTAAATGTTTGTAATATGTATATTCCAAATGGTCTACATTACATCATATTATTTGTGAAATATGTTAATGTTTATAAAGCAGCAGTTTGTTACGTCATTAGCTATACCTCCCTCACCACATTTTTTCAGGGACAGTAGTATGAAAATTACAGGAGACCTTGATTTGCCATACCATACTATGTTTTTTCCAAGAATTGATCTCTATCAGCAACACTATCGATCGGTATAAAAATATAGGTGATATATTTTTTTTGCAAAATGAACAGGTTCGATTCCTGGCTAGGGTAAATAGATAGATAGATAACTTTATTTGTACAACACAGGAAGTAACAAATCACGATATACACAATGTAAAGTAATAGCTAGAAAGTATTTGTTGCACAAAAGGGCGCCCTTCCAGGCAACCTTTGGATGGAAAACAACTGATTCAGCTTTTATGGTAGGTTGAGAATAAGATAACATAATTTTTATTAAAAAAATACAGTACAATATTAAACATACAGGTACACAATATTGTTTAAATCTATGTCGAGGTGTGGCCTGAACGAGGTGATCCTGTGTTTCAGGAATAACTTAACATAACTATAAACTTGTAATAGGTGATTATATCAAATGTTTACATAATTATGGTTATCTATACTAATATTATAAAGCTGAAGAGTTTGTTTGTTTGTTTGAACGCGCTAATCTCAGGAACTGCTGGTTCGAATTGAAAAATTCTTTTTGTGTTGGATAGTCCATTTATCGAGGAAGGTTATAGGCTACTTTTTATCCCGATATTCCCACGGGATCGGGACTTACGCGGGTGAAACCGCGGAGCGCAGCTAGTTAAATATAATGGGTAATTACTATTTCAAAACCTAATGATGCAGTTTTAGTTTTTGTCAAAATAGGGTCAACATTTTTCGCTCTTATAGTTTAGTATATAGCCCTGAAGGTCCATGTAAAATGAACCCTGTATAAAGAGGGGCGCGGCGATTGAAAGACAATTGACTTTGAGGTTCCATAGATCAGTACAAACAAGCCTGCAGGCAGAGGGCTGCACATTATATACACTGTCAACTCAACGCAACACGCGAAACACGGCTCCGAATCACATTAGGGACATTTGAAACTAAACTGGTGAACTTCACCTACTATAGTCCCCCCCTAGTCTCAAACATAAATAACTAGGCTTGTAAGTAACACGGAGACCAGACAATGGATAGAAAACTTCATTATTATTTTGTAAATACTTATTTTAAATCATGTTATTATATTATCTTATTATATTTGTTTCACAACTGGAATCGAACCCGCAACCTTCTTCGTCAAAGGAGTTACGATACACAGTTGTAACAGTAGGGTTGTAGCACTGCTCCAGTATACATGTAATTTTTTTTAAATAAACCTGAGTTAACGTCTTAACGGTCACCGATCATCTAAAATTGAAGTATACTATTAAAATAATTCTGAAGAGTTTGTTTGTGTTAATATTTGTCCATTAGCCAGTCGACTATTGTGGACTGTATGTATGTATTGGTATTGTTACAGGATGGATAGCGCTGTTCACGTTGCCGAAGGCGTACGAGATGAACAAGGCGCAGGTGGACGCCAACCTCGAGCTGGCGCGCGCCAAGATCAACGAGATCTCTGCCAAGTCAGTATATCTACCTACACGTAACGTACACATACTCCCTCCGAGCGCCTTACGTCTAGTGTAAGGCGCATTGCATCTTACAATTGTAACTTATTATCACACGAACACACTAATTGATCTTCCAGTCGATAATAATTATAGTGAAAACTCACTGGATAATCAATTCGACAAGTATGTTATAATGTATGTAGTAGGTATACCTAGAATACCTACGTAAAGTGGCGTAACTACCGTTTGAGGTCCGTGGCAAATTTATTAGATGCCATAATTTAAAAATGTTGAACCAACAATAATAGTATTATTTATTCGTTAAAAAAAAGAAAAATTAACATATTGCAAGATACTTTCTATACTAAAGGACTATTTACTATACTAAATGTTGGGGGATCTTCGTGGTTGTGAGTAGGTATTCTCCTCTGACCGGGAGGGTCATTTACTTGTAGTAACGCCACTACACGTAAGTTGTATGTCGATGATGTATATATCTAGGTAGGGTGGTGTGGTATAGTCGATATAGATGATAGTGTATATAAACGTCGTCGTGTTGATTGCAGAGTGCGAGCGGCGGTGCCTCTCGGCAGGAAGGCCGAGAGCGACAAGGACAAGTAGAGGGAGCGAGCGAACATGCGCGACGCGGCGGCGGCGGCGGCGCCAGATGCGCGGGTGCAGCGCGGGGCGGGGCGAAGCGACGCGTGACGTCACGCCAGCCGATACACCTTTCTTTAGCGCCGAGTACTTTCACTGTTTGTTATATTTATTATTATTCTACTATTAAAGATAAACTACTTTACGTGTAAAGCTTTATGAGATGAGTCATGCGGAGATTATTGTATTTGCTTTTTGAAATTTTAAATTAAAACAAACAATCGAAAATATATGTTTTATTAACAGTTTGCCTTGTTACCTACTTGCCCCTGTGCTCTGTTAGTTCTCTATCGCTATCGGTAAACCCGGGTTCATCCCGAGTTAAATGAGTGCAGCCGGTACTACCTAACTTTAATTAAGTCAGCAAGATGTACCTATCTACAAAGATAAATAATTAGTCGCCTAGCTAGACGAACTGCGACAATAGTAGTTGCGAAAATCGATTTAAATTTAGCCAACTCTGTATGGACAGTTGAATGAATAGTTTCTTTTAAGGGTTTCATACCCAAAAGGTAAAAACGGGACCATAAGACTCCACTGTCTGACACCAGCCTGTATCTCGTGCATGAACCGAGATAGCTAGACAGTTGAAATTTTCACAGATGATGTACCTACCTATTTCTGTTGCCGCCACAGATATCTATGGTTGCCGCTATATCAACAAATTAGTACCTACTAAAAACAGAATAAGTTTATTGGTACGGTACGGAACCTATCGTGCGCGAGTCCGACTCGCACTTGGTCGGTTTTTTTTTACAGACCTAAAAACTTACCTGAACACAAGTACTTGCTGTTTGCTTTCGTATCGACTGACCGGGGCGGCGGCGCGGCGGACGACCCTCAGTGACCGACCTTATACCTAGTGTGCACATAGAACTTCACTATCATCACTACATAGTATAAAACAAAGTCGTTTTTTCTGTCCCTATTTTAGTATGCTTAAATCTTTAAAACTACGCAACGGATTTTGATGCGGTTTTTTAATAGATAGAGTGATTCAAGAGGAAGGTTTATATGTAAGTATAATACATGCATAATATAGCCGTCCGAAGCCGGGACGGGTCGCTAGTATAGAATAAAAAATAGAAATATTTATTATGCTAAAGAACACGGATGATAAATGTTTTAAGTACGCTGCGACCAATAAGAGCCAAGAATCAGTGGGAAATGTGGAAAAAAACGGGGAAAATTATTCATCTTTATGGGCTTTCGTTGTTTGTTTGAACGGTTGGCACAATGGTCACCATGCCGGACTGCCAAACACAGGGTTGCGGGTTCGATTCCCGCCTCAGACAAGTATTTATGCTTAGATATTTGTCTGTAGTCTGGTTGTTTCTATGTATTATAAGTATAAAAAAAGAAAAGTACTTATATAAGTCTAGTTACTTAGCTTGGGGCTAGATGGCGATGTGTGGAATGTCCTGCAATATTTATTATTATTATTTGTTTATTATAGTTTCACCCGCGTTAGCCCGCGTAAGTCCCGATCGGGGAAAAGTAGCCTATGTGTTAATCCGGGTCTCCGCGCGGCTAATTATATACCGAGTTTCATCGCAATCGGTCCAGTAGTATTTTGCGAGAAGAAGAGTAACAAACATACACACACACACACAAACTTTTATATGTAGAATAGGTAGTAAGTATATTATGTAAATAAGTAGGAAAAGGAAGTAGGATATTATTTATTTATGGTTTTGTATCAAAGAGAATTTAATCACTACTACGTTTTGTTATTTTGATAGAAACAACGTAATTTACACACGTATTCTTTATTGATTAGCAGAGATAATTAAGTATAATTACAAAACGTGCGCACGCTCGAACGACACAGGGAAGAGAAGGGGAGAGACAGTGTTGCCACCGTAGATTAACCAACCGGATATCTAGTGTTGTGATTGAGACAGAGTATATAATATTTCAACACTTCCCCTCTATGTCTCAAATCTAACATGCACAGAGCAAACTCTACATATATAGATCATACAATCATACATACTTAAATTCCTAACATAACATCAGTGACTCTACATTCACATTATCATGCCAAAGGCTTTATAAACATGCATGACAAACCAAACAATTATATTCATACATTATCATGTCAAAACGTTAAAAGTACCTAGGTATATAATCACATAAACATAGCATAATAAAAGCATTTACAGCTTACACAAATTCATGCCATCTACAAATTGTTTGTGCTTAATATTGCCTAATGGCTTAGTCAAAATGTCTGCTATCATTTTGTCAGTTGGCATATACCTCACAGAAATCACATTATCTTTAATGAGTTCTTTTACATAATGGTATCGTAAATCTATATGTTTTGTACGCTTGTGACAATATTCCTTAAGCTTTAACAGTTTCTGTGCACTTTGATTGTCATTATAAACAATAATATCAATATGTTTTAATACAATCTCTAACAGAAAGTTTTTAGTAAAACTTAAGTCTTTACAAACATCACTTATTGATAGGTACTCTGCCTCAGTACTCGACAATGCAATACATTTCTGTTTACGTGATTCCCAATGTACAATATTATTTCCCAGCTTAACAATAAATCCAGTATACGACTTACGGTCTACTGGGCAATTGCCCCAGTCTGCATCTGCATAGGCTGTCAAACTTAACTTGCTACTTTTTACATACAATAAACAGTAGTCAATAGTTAACGCTAAATAACGCAGAATACGCTTAGCCGCAAGCCAATGTTCCTTACCAAAACAATTATTAAATTGGCTTAACATGCTACAAGCATAGGAAATGTCAGGTCTTGTACAGACGGAAAGGTACATGAGACACCCTAGCAACTGTCTATAGTGATACTGGCCATCGTTTAGATGATCAGTCTCACACTTATACAATTTAGTGTTGAGAGGCATGGGAGTATTAACAGTTTTACAATTTTCCATGCCAAACCTAGTGAGTAATTTCTTAATATATTCCGACTGGTCTAATTTTAAAATTCCCTTAGTTTTATCTCTAGTTACTCGAATGCCAAGACAGCTCTTCAAATCGCCCAAATTTTTAACACTGAAATTTTGTTCTAACAAACATAGCAATTTAATTTTTAAAGAGCTATTTTGGCTCGAAAATATGTAAAAATCATCTACATACAATGCTATAATACATAAATCCTTATTACATTTATTAGTATAGACGCAGGGTTCACACTTACTTTGTACAAAATTGTTCTCTGTAAGAACCATATGAACTTTACAATTCCAGATTCGACTAGCCTGTTTCAACCCATAAATGCCCTTCAACAACAAACATACTTGATTTTTGTTTCCATTGTTAAAACCTAAGGGCTGTTCCATATATATAGTTTCTGACAAGTTACCATTCAAAAATGCTGTCGTTACATCAACATGACTAATATCTAAATCCATTTCGTTAGCTAAAGAAAATAAAATTCTCATTGTTGAATGGCGAACCACAGGCGAGAAAGTTTCATTATAATCAACTCCCTCAACTTGAGTGAAACCTCTAGCAACTAGTCTAGCTTTGAACCTATTAAACTTACCATCTGCATCATACTTAATTTTATAAACCCATTTATTTTTTACTATATTTTGATCAGTAGGTCTATCAATTAATTTCCATACATTATTAGCTATTAATGAATCATATTCAGATTGCATAGCATCCTGCCACTGCTGAGCATCAGATCCTGAGATTGCTTGCTCATAGGTAAGCGGTTCATTTATAGGAAATTCTGTATGTACCATAAGCGAAAAATCAACCTCATAGTCGTTCAGCTTAGTTGGCAGTTTGGAGCGTGTGGAACGAATAGGACGTTCTGAGACAGGACGGTCTGAGACGGGTTGTGAGAAAGAGGGAGTGGGCGCGGGCGGCGAAGCTACCCCATCAGCAACAGTGGTTGCGGGAGGCGCACGCACAGCAACCGGCGACCTCTCAACCAAATCTTCCCCTCCATGTGACACCTGTGCTGTAGCAGGCGAGCTCAAGCGCGGGGAGCGCGAACTCGACCCCACCTCCAGCCAAATGGCGTCAGCTTCAGACTCATTTTCGCTGCCAGTGCAGTAGACGTCAGCGTCATCTTCACCTCCTGAAATGATATACATTTCATTATTAGTAGAGTTCTGAGCAGAATTGCGACTAGAATTCGGCTCCAAAGTATGACTAGAACCATCAGAATTCGGTTCACAATGAGGGCTAGAATTCAGTACACAATCGTGACTGAAATTCGGCTCAGAAAATTGGCTAGAATTCAGTTCAGTATCTGCAGAACAGCTATTATTAAAATTATCATTAATTAATTCATTACTAAAATTAATATCACAGATTTTACAATTACTACGGTATGGTTCGTAATAAATTAAATCATTATTTAGTGATGTGTTACCATCAATAGATCCTTCTTTGTGATAAAACCTATTTTCTATAAAAGCTACATTTCTTGCTATAGTAACCTTACCAGGTTTATTAGGATCCATAAGTCTAAATCCCTTGGATTCAGCACTGTAGCCAACAAAGATATACTTTTTGCTCTTCGCATCAAACTTACGGCGACGTTGCTCAGGTACAAGGGAGTATGCTATACATCCAAAGACATGAAGATGACTAAGGTCTGGAATAGACCCGGTCCATTTCTCCATCGGAGTACGGCCAGCTAAAGCAGAAGTGGGGCATCTATTTTTAAGATAAATAGCAGTCATTAAAGCTTCTCCCCAATATCGTTTGCATAGGCTCGACTCACGTAACATACATCTAGCCTTTTCAACAAGTGTCCGGTTCAACCGTTCCGAGACACCGTTCTGCTGAGCACAATATGGAACCGTTTTTTGATGTAGAATGCCTTCCTTTTTTAAGTATTCTTCAAATTTGACATTAGTGTACTCTCCACCATTATCAGTACGTAAAATTTTAATATTTAAGCCCTTCTCTTTTTCTACAGAAGTTTTAAAATAAATAAAACAATTCATTACCTCAGTTTTGTTCTTGATCAGGTATCCAAATGATCGACGTGTGAAGTCATCAGTGAATGTGACGAAATACTTCGCCCCTCCCCAGCTAGCATCTGGCATTGGTCCGCATACATCAGAGTGTATTAGCTGCAATGGCTCTTCAGCACGACTCGCATTACCATGGGGATATGCCTTAGCAGACATCTTGCCCTCAAAGCACGCGACGCACTGTTTCAATTGCTCGGAGTCTTTTAACTGAAAAGCAACACCATTAGCAGCACCATTCCTTAAAATGTTCAAATCATTAAGATTTATGTGACCTAACCGTTTGTGCCATAAATGTAAAGGCACCTGCACAGCTGCATCTGTGACACTCTCTGGTTCATGTCTAGAACACATGAGCGTAGAATGTTCATTCTGCAAAGTATTCTTACTCACACACTTATCTAATTTATAGATACCGTTAAAACAAGAGGCTGTAGCTACGGGCTGACCTAACACCTTACAATTTTGAAGCATTCGACAACCTTTGTTATCAAAAATAACTGTGAACCCTTGTCCAACCAATTTACTTACGGATAACAGATTTGTCGAAATCTTTGGGATATATAATACATTTTTAAGCTTTCTTACCAGAGTATTCGGCAGAGTAACATCACCAATACCTTTACACGGTATATTTGTATTGTCGGCTATTGTTATTATAGTTTTAGTGTCTTTTAAATTTTCAAACAATTCCTTATCACAACACATATGGTTAGATGCACCACTGTCCAAAATCCATTCATGGTTATTTGTTGCTAAGAAGGCCGCTGTGAAGTATGTTTTTTCTTCCTTTTCTTTCTTCTTTATCCTCTTTAACTTGAAACATCTAGAGGCAAGATGACCTGCTCGCTTGCAGAAGGTACAGGTCAGCTTCGAAGAATGACTTTTTGACACGAAGGCAGCATTCGTTTCAACATCCGGCAAAGTCCTTTTTCTTGCTTCTTCTTGCAGGAGTCGACTGCGCACAAGTTCGCTAGATAGGTCCTTAGTCAAAGCAGCAGTCTCCAGACTCGACACGAGAGCATCATACTCCTTTCCTAGGCCGCTCAGAAGCAGTTCGGCGACTTCCCTATCATCAATGATTTTTCCGATGTCGGCAAGTTGATGTACAAGTGTCATAACATTCTCAAGGTACTGTGACATTGTTGTACACTGACCAAGATCCATTTTATGTAACTGTCTTAAAAGGGAGACACGCCTATATAGTCCTTTATCCTCGAAAACAGCTCCCAGCTTATCCCAAGCTTCCTTACTTGTGGTGAGGTCACGCACATGGTGATAACAACATGGTTTGATCGCGAGGCAAATACGAGCTAAAGCTTTGCCGTCGCGTACCTTGTCCAATTTTGTTGGATCGGGCTCAACCACGCAGTCCCAAAGTTGTTCGAGTTTAAGCGCCATCTTGATTGCAAATTTCCAGCTTTGGTAATTCTGCACGCCTTCCAGCCTTTCAAAGAAAATTCCACGGCCATCGCTCGAGCCGCCATCGTGGTTTGCAGCGAGCGCCATTTCAAGTAGCGTGGAGCAGCGTGATATTTTACCGTAATATTTTCGTGCTGTGCGCAGACAAAACGTTGCCTGGGACAATAACCTGTTATTTTGATAGAAACAACGTAATTTACACACGTATTCTTTATTGATTAGCAGAGATAATTAAGTATAATTACAAAACGTGCGCACGCTCGAACGACACAGGGAAGAGAAGGGGAGAGACAGTGTTGCCACCGTAGATTAACCAACCGGATATCTAGTGTTGTGATTGAGACAGAGTATATAATATTTCAACACGTTTTACCACATGAGGTTTTACCACATGAGTACTCATGTGGTTTTACTTCGTATTATTTCCTTATCACGTGGAATCAATAACTGCTGTTTTTTTTTCACAATCTCGAAGTCAAAGAGGATAATAAAATCACCACGTTTTACTCGAAGTTGTTATCTTGACGACAGGACGAGAGTGATTATTCTACCACGGCTGTCAAAGTCATTGGGTCACTCACTTTATGTATCCGTCAATGTCGGTACTGTCATTGTCAATCAGCTGTGCAGTCTATACACACTAGAAGTGTGCGTGCGTGCAATTATTTTCAATTATTTTAATAATTTACAGCCGAACTTGAACAAAGTTCAATAGCTGTTCTAGTTTTTTATAAATAAAATTAAATGGAAGATACTTATGGTACCTAATACTTAATTAAAGCTATATCACTACCAGTGTTCAGTAAATATTAAGTGCTTAATTAGGCATAGAAATGAAGAGCACTTTTATGAATTGTTTGATGATGTAAGTTTTCCGAGTGTGCGACCAAAGAATTTTATTTGTGAAGGCAAATAAGTTCAAGAAAGTTCTTCTAAGCCTAGACAATGGCTGAAACTACAAGGTAAGCTATATATAATAAATTGCTAAGTACTTACCTAAATCCCTACACTTTAACTTCTAATTATTTTGTGAATAAAGTAATCATATCTAGCGATTGCACATTATCAGTTGTTTAACAACAAACTCAGGTAATATCTCAATTAGTGTTGCTACATAATCATTTTCACTACAAACAACAAAAAATTCATAAAAAAACATTTCACCGTGATTTCATCAATCAAAATGCATGTAATAATACCTACATAATATTATTCTAATTAGAATCTGTTTGAAAGTACCTAGTACTGTCATCATTAGTTTTGTTGATGACTGCATGGTCTGCATGAATGTTTGCCGCCTGTACTGTTCTTGTCATTGTGTGAATTTGTGTATTGGACATAGATATCAATGTATACCGAACCTATAAGTACTACTGCAGTAGAAAAAAGAATATCAGGAGGTTCTAATGTATATCATTAATGTAGACCAGTAGAAACCACTGACTGGATCCATTTGATTGTTTAACACTCTGAGTAAACTGACTGTGATCTACCAGATTGTCCTGGGTGAATCACTTCGACTCCACTAGGACCCCACTGAGTGGAAATATTGTCAATAAATACTCACAATGTATGCTTGATTATGCTCTGATATCTCTCATTTATGTAGTAAGTAATGAGTTTAGTCTCTACCCTGTTAGGTCTTGTTGGGATTTGTTTCATGTTTCAAAGTGCAGGAAACAGTTTGTGTATAAGTCCACCTGGTGTAAAGCAATCTCCTCTGTCCTTGACGAGCACTCTGAGACATGATTTCAGGTTCCAGTTCCTGTAATAACACTGCACTGGCACCTCACACCCTTTAAATTGGTTGTGGAAGATTGAGAGAAAGGCATATTTGAATGCTTAATATATTGTAGTGTATTTTATTGTATTTTTATTTGTTTATTATAAGGTATAATATTTTTTATAAATTTATTGTATTTATTATTTTATTTTTATTATTTCCATAAAGTAGTTTATTAGAAATAAGTGAATGTACCAATGTCCTTAGTTATCAAGTGCTATCTATACATGCACCTATCAGTGGTATGTCTAACAATGTTTGTTGTTTCCTTGTTTGTAGTAAGTACATACATATCTAGTGTGTGTAGTTTCAGATTGTTTGTGTCTGCACTTCTTAAGATATAGTATGTCCGCATGCCCCATGGGATGGGTTGGTACTTCTTTCACTCTTGCTTGCATCTCAGTACTAACTGATTCGAGAGCATAGAGTAGAGAGGAAATGTTGTCTAATTTGTTTAGCAAACATTCCACCAAACCATTGTGGTGAACCATCCCATTATCTGGGCAAAATTTTTAAATAATTTTGTTTACGGGATACAAAGCACACTGAAGAGGAAATAAAATAACTTTTAAGAAATCGTTATAAAGATAGGTGTAAGTACCTACTACATTAATTAATTGGTTTTGTCTCACTGATTGATTGTATCATTTAGAGTGCAACATTTGTAGGTACATAACTTGAACACCACTGATCTCTTCTAGCGGCACCTGCTTGGTCTGCATCTCTACTGTATATGACCTCGATGTTCACATGTAACTAGTATACCTTCTTATACTGTTCGTAGCTCGGAATGACTACAACTAATGCTATATCCTTTATACCTAATACTTATGTAATATGTATCTTATCTCAGCTACGTGCAAGAACTCAGCTTAATATTTTGAAACACAAAAACTAGGTAGGTAGGTAGTCAGAATTTTAATCAAATATCAATTAATGTTTTTATTTATGCTGTTAATTAATAAAGCAATGAATAGAATGAAAGTAAAGATCAATGTAAACTGGATATATCAAGTAGGTATACTTGATATACTATACTTAGGTACCTACCTACTTATCCCAACCCAATGTATTGTAGTACACGTACATATTATGTACAGTCACATTATCAATTAGCTGTACCCCATGTGACCAAGAGCTCATTCGCATATCTGTAAAAAATATAGTATTTACCTATTTTATTATTTTTTTATATTCTACATTGTATTGTATAAGTATGTTGTTTAAAAAAACAGAATCAGGTAACATTACTTTACAACCTTACAGATTTGCGATTGAGCTCTAAGTCACGTGGGGTTCAGCTAATTGGTAATGTGACTGTACATTAGAGTCGTAGGTAGTGTAGTTAGTCGGTAAACCCAATGTTTCCCACAACAACAACACCGTGGTTTAGTTTCCGCAACTGCAGTTTACAAACTCACTTTGTACCTACCTACCTTTTAAAATGAAGTTTGCTTGACTTATGTAAGTACCTACTTTGAAAGGTAGGTAAGTATGACTATGACCTTCCTTTGAATGTTATTCAAATAATAAATTTTATTTTATAGCATTACAAATGACAAGACAAGACCAATAAATAAGTGGAAATTGTTTAAATATTTAATCTCTGAACTCTGTTATCAGAATGTCTTGCTTGATGTTCTGGTGAGATGCGCAAGCGCCATGCGCCAGCGGGCGAGTGTCGTCGTGACTCGTGTGTTCCAGATTACATACACTTATTGTACATATATCACAAAAAACCCATGAGTTTCAATTTAATTTCAATACAAATTGTTTGAGATAGTATTTCGCAATTTGCAGAGTTTTTGCTATTCAAAGACTGATTTGTCCCTTATTCCAAACCACAACGATAAAAAAATCTTTTTCAGTACTTACTTACCTATAACACCAAATTAAAAAAAATTGATGCTCAAATTTACTGTTAAAAAAAATGTGAGCCGTCACGGGACGCCTGGCAGATGTGAAACATCGACATTATTTTGTAAAAGTAATATGCAGAAAAGAAAAGATTGAGATAGTATCGTGTATCGTCGATTACGGTGTGTAGGTACACCGTAGGTACACACTACTGCATATAGACTGTATATATATACCATCATATTGCGTGGCGACGCGTCGCCACGGCATGCGTCGCCACGCCAGAAATCGGTTTTACGTGCGGCTATAGTGAGCTCTAACGATCTGCATCGAAAAACAGCTTTATGTCCATCATTTGCAGTTTCGACCCACTGTGCGTCGCCACGGCATGCGTCGCCACGCCAGAAATCGGTTTTACATGCGGCTATAGTGAGCTCTAACGATCTGCATCGAAAAACAGCCCTATGTCCATCATTTGCAGTTTCGACCCACTGTGCGTCGCCACGGCATGCGTCGCCACGACAGAAATCGGTTTTACGTGCGGCTAAAGTGAGCTCTAACGATCTGCATCGAAAAACAGCCCTATGTCCATCATTTGCAGTTTCGATCCACTGTGCGTCGCCACGGCATGCGTCGCCACGCCAGATATCGGTTTTACGTGCGGCTAAAGTGAGCTCTAATGATCTGCATCGAAAAACTGCCCTATGTTCATCATTTGCAGTTTCGACCCACTGTGCGTCGCCACGGCAGAAATCGGTTTTACGTGCGGCTATAGATGTTTCACATCAAAAAAAGAAAATGGTTTTCTCGTAGCTACGGCCTACAGCGGTTCTTGGCAAGGATGTAAACCTGTTAATTTTGAATCAGTTTATAACTAAGTATAAATACTGAAATCTGATACCGCGAGGGGGATATAACCCATCCCGCGCACCCCACTGATCTGTTCCGCTATATAATATAATATCGTATTCTGTACTCTTATTATTCACTTTTAAAGTTAACAAAAGCTGCGGGGTACTCTACCTCGTCAGAGGGTTCCTAATCGAGTAATAGAGATTACCGTAAAAATAGTTTCTCCTTGGTCCTTACTGACGCACTCAAACGAACCATCCTGTATATTCCTTCTACCACCTGTAACCTTTACCTGTACTATCGTCACTCGCCAACACTGCACTGTACTGCTTCCAACTTGTCATATTGATCATCAAACACTTAGCCTGCGATTGTTGTCTTGTCCCTAATCGTATCCAATGTTATGTTTATGTACCATCATCCTAGTTGTACGTACCTACACCTATATGTTGTTATGGTATTGGTAGTCTGTACGCTTATACCCAGGGCTGCCGCCAGCTGATGAGGCTCGAGGCTGGCGGCCGCGGCTGGTGGGGCCGACTCCGCACCGGGGCCAGGGGCTGCTCCCGCGCTCGCCCACGTCAGGTGGGTACCATATCACATACATACATAGGTTACTTCATTACAACATCGCATCGCATCGTTTCAGCATCACTGTGCACGGTGCCATCACAATCATTGTTTAGAAAAATATGGACTAAAAATAATATTATGAGTGAAGTATGGGCATTAATTCATCACAATACATACAGCTTGACATGTACGCCAAATCCCCCATATTAAAGGGGGGAGGGGAGGGTCTAGCTAGTGTCATCACGACAGGTCATCACTAATGGTAGGTAGGATAAATAATTCTAGAAACGTTTCCAATATAATACATACCTAAGTATTAAGGTAAGGAACCTACGTTGTCCCGCTCGGTGCCCGGGCGGCGGCGGCGCGGTGGCGCCCGGCGTCTTAAGTAAATACTATGTTATCTATGAAATGATGAACCGTGTTAGATGAGTGAGGCTGATGTAGCATGAGCCTGGAGGGTTCATTCCTCGTACGTACGTACGGCAGCGACGACGACAACGACGACGCAGCCACACACTGCCTGCACCGCGTCAACACACGCACGCACGCACGCACGCACGCGCATCCACACACGCCTTCATAAAACCATGTAAATATCTACCTTAAGAATAACCAACTACTAACTCGATTGCCGCTGTCCACTGTTCGATCTCTAATTTAATATTGTAACTTTTATGGTACTTAATGATACGCGTTTTTACGAGCAGGAGTGTTATTTATCCAGTTAAATACGCCTTAACTCAGAGAAAGTTTTATTGTCAAGCTACGAGCTACATAAAGTATAGTAAAGGGTTAGTATAGGCAAAACGGAGCGCGCGCGACAAGTTGGACTAAACTCCATCGAAAGTTCTGGATGACTGGGGGACTGGTAACACAAATAGTACCGGGCCGCGGACGTCCTCTAGTGACCAGAATGGTATTGGCCAGGTTTGCCCCGACTTATTACAAACTTACCTAACAATATTAGTTTAATAATTTACATTATTTTTATAGCACCTTCCTATCGTTATATACGAATACCACCGAATACTAATAATTACCTACCTACTTATATGTGAAATTAATTGAATAAGTTGTTCCAAGCTACATACATCTTTACCTTGCTCATCAAAAAGTAATTAGAGTAAACTATACCATAGTACCGGTTTGTTATCGGTTGCAGTACCTACCTACTTCACTTCTACTACTTCAATATTGGAGTGAAAACATTTGGATTGATTTACACACTTAATTGTAACTTACCAAACACGTATGTATGAATATGTAGAGCTTAGACCTGTTATGCATGATATTTTCAAACTCGTATTATTTCGAATGATTTTTTAAATTCATATTTGTATGACAATAGACTTTAATTATACAATAAATACTGGTTTTAACCTAGCCATCTTGTGTTGCCGGGGCAAGTTTGTAAAAAATAGAGACACGAGATTAACATCTAATAAGCTTCGGGTTTTCAAAAGGGACATTTATATTTTATTTATTTACATTTATTTATTTGAGTGGGTAAAGGCAGGTCCTAGACCCGAAGTAGCTACGAGAATACGTTCTTAGAAGACCTTAATAAGGGGTTTTTTTAAATAAGTAATTAAAACTAATAAAAAAAAATTGTAAAAAAATAGGGAAAGTCTTCTAGGATGTTTTGTTTTCTCGTAGTTACTGCATGCGGTTCTAGGACCTGCCTTTACTGACCCACTCAAATTAACCACCCTGTATATGTCCCTTTTCGAAACGTTTGCTATAAACGGGTGAAATCGCAGGAGATACTACAACATGTAAACATACATAATTATTTTTGTATTTTTTAATGAAGTGAAATCGGCCTTCGTTCTCATTTTATATCGCATTGTTTGCGCAAAGTTGGCTCTTTTTTAATACCATGATGAAATTAAACAAATATCTAATATCTCTCAACTCGTAACGTAAGTACCTAGTACCTACCTACGTGGTACGAGTAGGTACTTAATATATGCTAACTACCGCGATGCCGCGCGCCCGCGCCGGTTGGTGTGCCGTCGTCGCGTCGGTCGTCGCTATACGGTAGCCTCTTGTTTCATTGCTCTACTTTAATGTTTGACTCCAGTATTTAACATGCAAGTAAACATGTCTTGGTATTTGATGAGGACATAGAGATAAGCACCTAACTGTGGACTTATAGAAATTTTACTTTATTCATTTAAATTAGGTAAGTAACCATCTTAGTATTTTATTTACATAGGTAGGTAGGTACCTAATTGGAAAACCAATAGGTGTAATTATAAGAGTTAAGTAACTAGGTCTAAACAAGCCCTATAATCTAGACGAGTCCGTTAACTGAATGGTCTACGTAGATTTTATTTCACTAATCAATCAGTAATCGCTTTGAGTAGGTAACTAGGTATCGATCGACACACGTAGGTAGGTACTCTACCTCACCTACGTACGTACCTACCTACCTACGTAGTGACGCTCTGTCTATAGATGTATTGTGGAGGTTTTGCCCACTTTATTACTACAGATTAATATGATTTGGCGATTATATAAATAGAGCAGTATTGTTTGCCTGAACGTTTGTCGCGGTGTGCCGCATGCCGGACCGGACCTCGTCTTGGTACACCGTAGGTACATGTAGACTGGAGGTACATTTGACTTAGTCGTGTTTTATTAGGTGGCGATGTCGGCGCGGGCGCGGGCGACGCGCGTGGCTCTCTGTCTTATCCGTTGTCTACAAATATAATATATAGTTGTTATCGCTCGGTATTAGGTACGAGTCGTTTATCCTCACGTTTTGTGTAATTATTCGGTAGATACGACCGCAGTTGCTACATCGCGCCAGTTCTGTGCAGTGTACCTACATTACACTAGTTCACTTAGATAGGTATATTATTATACAAGGTACGACGAAGATAGTTAGACGTGGATAAGTCACTATACACCTGTTGCAGGTTGAGCGAGGAGGAGGACAAGGAGGGTTCGCCGTGTCTCGGCAGCAGGAAGCGCAGAGGTACCGTCAAGATGTGGGGCGTCGAGCGTCGCGTCGCGCTGGACGCGCTCATGGCGCTCTGGGGCATGGGCACCTGGCTCGGCGTGAACGGGCTCTACGTGCAGCTGCCGCTGCTCGTCGAACGGCTGCCCGAGGGCTGGACGCTGCCCTCCTCGATGGTGCTCGCTATACAGATCGCTAACCTGGGCATGGTGGCGTACGCGGCCGCCAAGCGGCTGTTGCCCCGCGTGCCCGACTCCTTCTACATAGTGTTGCTCCTGGGCATCGGGACGGTCGCGCTCGCCCTCAACGCGTTCCTCTACGAGCGCACCGCCGTCGTCGGCCAGACCGAGCGCTCGGTCGCGTTCATCTCGCTGACGCTGTTCGCGGCGCTGGTCGGCTGCACGAGCTCGGTGCTGTTCTACCCGCACCTGCGGCACTACCGCGACGTGTACCTCGCGCCGTACCTCGTCGGCGAGGGGCTCAGCGGGCTCGTGCCGAGCCTGCTCGCGCTCGCCCAGGGCGTCGGCGGCGAGCCCGAGTGCCTCCCCTCGCCGGACAACGGCACGCTGGTGGCGGTGTACCCGCCGGCGCGGTTCGACACGACCTTGTTCCTGCTGCTGCTCGCGGCGCTCTCGGCCACCTCGCTCCTCAGCTTCGTCGTGCTGACGCGGTACCGCGGGTTCCGCAGCGAGCGCCTCGAGCCCGGCGCCGCCGCCAAGGACGATGAGGCGACCACGACGGACGACCGGGCGCTGCTACACCCGCGCTGGCTGCTCGTCCTCGCGCTCATGGCCCTCCTCAACGCGCTCATGAACGGCGTTCTGCCCTCGGTAAGTACTTCACGTCAAGTACGTAAAGAGCGACCTAAGCCCTCCTATAATTATACCATCCACTCCCGGGACCAACCCTGTTATGTCTTGCGAGCCATATTAAAGCTCATAATAGAAATACAAATTTATAAAATAAATAGCTGGGTGGTCGTCGTCTTTGAAATCGATGAGGAGGACTCCCTCGTGTACTCATCGTTTATACGATATTAAAGAAGAAAGGGGCCCAATACATTACCCTGTGGTACCCCATAAATCTTTGATCTAAATGGCATATTACCAATTATCGATAATCCTGGTTTGTGTACTGAAGACGATCCCTCAAGTGGCCATGTATACGTGTACCTCTCTTTCCGTGTATTTACGATTCCACAATTACATGCAGTATCCATCAGTTGTTCATGACTAGCGTAATCGAATGCTTTCGTCAAGTTTCGTCCTAGTATTTTTTTTTATTTATATATTTTTGTAAAAATTGATCCGGTGCTGTTTTGGTTAAGAAATAAGTACTTACTTTATTAATGTACCTACAACTACATACTTAAAAAACAATGTGTAAGTGTAACAATGTAAGTAAGTAGGTAAGTATGTGTAAATATGATATATTATTATTATGATACCAGGTGCAGTCGTATTCGTGTATGCCGTACGGTGCGAACGCGTACCACCTGGCGGTGACGCTGGGCGCGGTGGCGAACCCGGCGGCGTGCCTGGCGGGCGTGTGGCTGCGGCCGCTGGGGGCGCGCGCGCTGGCCGGCTGGCTGGCGGCGGCGACGGTGCCGCTCGCGTACATCCTCGCGACGGCGGCGCTGTCCCCGACGCCGCCGCTGGCGCTGGCGAGTGGTGGCGCGGCACTCGTCGTGGTCGCGTGGGTCGCGGTCAGCGCGTCGCTCTCGTACGCCCGCATGTGGGTGTACGGATGGTGCCGGCGCGGCGGTGCACGTGGCATGCGAGCCTGCGGCGCGCTCGGCCAGCTCGGCTCCGCGCTCGGCTCCATCCTGCTCTTCGTGCTCGTCAACTACACGCAGGTGTTCACGCAGCCGGACGCCTGTCCCTCACCCTCGCTACACTAGCTACACACACGTGACACAGGGACTACTTATATTATCAGAAGATATCATTTAAGTACACATTAAATGCGCAGAGCTGCGCCCACTCTGTTATGATATTACAGGTGCCACTGGACTTATGACCCTCGACTTAACATAAATGTTAGAAGGTTCCTAAGATTAGTTTAGCTACAATGTGACTTAACTACGTATCTAACTACTTAATAGATTTAGTTTTTATGTAATATTATGTACTTACGTAATATTATGTTAACCGTGCTGTGATTTATTTGTGCACAATATTTTCGTTTTGTAATTAATTCATTATAATAACAATCAATTGCTCACTACATAATGGAGCTACTTTATTGTAGGTACAAATAACAGTAGAAAACAGAAAAAGTAAATACAGGGTGGATTTTTTTACGTGGGCCTTCAAAGCTATATCCTAAACTACGAGAAATAGCGGAAAATGCTGAAACGAGTTGCGTGCCCGATTTTGACAAAATCTAAAACATAATTCATTCATTAAATTAAAAAAAAAACATTACCGTAGCCAGAAATCGAACCTGTTCATTTTGATAAAAAATAATTACCTCCTGGAAATAGACATAATACGGCAAATCAAAGGAAATGCCAAATTTTATTAGTCTTCTTCGTAATTTTCACACCATTCTCCCTGAAAAATGTAGTGAGGAGATATGGCTGACTGATGACGTAACAAACTGCTGCACTAAAAATGTAGTGAGGAGATATGGCTGACTGATGACGTAACAAACTGCTGCACTAAAAATATAAACTGTTTTTGTTAAATTTTATGTTCCTACTTTATGTGTTTAGAACATATTACGAAAAATATGACTTCCTTTCTATGCCGGCGCCGGCATCATACGCTATAATTTTGCCAGAGACGGAGATATGAAAATTGCAGAAAACTACAAAAAGGAGCAGTTTTCTTTGATTTGCCATACTATGTTTGTTTCCAGGAATTATTCTCTATCAGCAACTACACTATCGATTGTTAAAAAATATACGTAGAAGATATTTTTTTTTTGCAAAATGTACAGAAGGCAAAGGTACAATTCTCGTAAATAACATCGTTTAAATTACATTTCAATATCATTCAGATTGCATTTCGATTGCAAAAGAGACCCTCAAAGTCAGTTCTTTTTTACAAATAGCTAACTTTTGGGTATTTTGAGCTACTTTGAGGGTATTATTTGTGATCGAAATGCAATCGAAATGATATTGAAATGTAATTTGAACAATGTTATTTACGAGAATTGGCCTTCAGGTTCGATTCCTGGCTAAGGATTGGCTAATGTTTTTGAAGTGAAAACTTCTTTAGCGGCGTTGAGCACTTTTTCTGTAATGGGTATAAAATCTTAAACTCGCGTCAGGACACGTGACCTGATCGAAAAAGCGTAAGACGGATGGAGAGTAGACAGCTATCCCCTCTCTACGGCGCGGCGAAAATGTATGCCTGGGCCTACTGTTTTTAATTTGGCTGTGAGTGTATTAAGACGTACATATGGTATTTTTTAACGGACGACTATTGACGGACGACAAATGTCGGACGACAAATGTCGGACGACAAATGTCGGACGACTATTGACGGACGACAAATTAAGTTAAGTTTTCGTCATAATCGGGCACGCAACTCCTTTCGGCATTTTTCGCTATCTCTTATAGTTTAGGATATAGCCCTGAAGGTCCATGTAAAAGAATTACCCTGTTTATACAGGATGTCCCGTAATGAATGGATAAACGGGCACCTACGGATAGAGGACACTGTACCGGTTCCGAAAAAATGAAAGTTATGTTCTATGAAAGTCTCTCGGTTTCCGAGATATCCGCCATTAAAAAAAAACTCCTTTCTCTATGTTTTGTGATGCCAAAACTGTTAATGATTAATTATTCCAATCTGTTTTTTGGATAGGTAGTATTCCAGGATAAATGTGCTATCGAATGCAAATAATTATTTTTATGACACATCAAAAGTTATTTTTAAAACTGAGATTAAACTCAAACTTCATGATTTTTTAATTTATTAACCTTAACTTTGATCTTTCCCGATGTAATTTTTTTTGGCCCTATGCATTAGGGAGCCCATATATATTTTTTAAACCGGGAAAGATTAAAGTTCAGGTTAAATAATTTAAAAATCATGAAGTTAGAGTTAGGTACCTACTAGGGAATGCAAAACCGGCCGAAATTGAAACCCGGTTTTTTTTCGGTTTTCGAAATAAAAAAACCGGTTTTCGGTGAAACCGGTTTTTAAAATGAAATTTTTTCGACCATTGTTTATTTTTTTTAATTGCATGTGAAAGGCTGCATTTTTTGATTCTTAAATATAAACCTATCTCTCAAAAATAACTACCTACAACTACAAAAACTGATACTGAAACTGATGAAAATGCTAAAATTTTTAAGAAAAGGCGGAATTACTTGAATTCTGCGTCGGCTCGCGCTGCACCGTAAATCTGATTTAACGGTTTTTTCTTCATTGTTCTGATAGACGCACTTTTCCAAACATCTTTTTTTTATGGTCATTGGTCAGACCATGGCAACTGTCAAATTACTTTATATACAACTAGCTTTGGCCCATCATCGCTCGGATGATGATGACAACTAGCTTTGGCCCGCGACTTCGTCCGCGTAGAAGTCGAAAATGGTTCCAATAGAATTTTTAACTGGCTTTATGATTACCAAAATCGGTAGGTCGGTTTTAATATATATTATTATATTTGTATTTTACATGTTTTTTTTAAAATATGGAATGATTTGTATATTTCTTAACCTAAACCTAGTCCTTACCATTTCAAATTTCGAATTCTACGTCCCTATGAGGCCGTGTCCTAAAAGTGCATGACCTTTCTAAAGCTTAACTTTCAAATGCGGTACTAATATATTACGGTGACTTTCAAGACATTCCAATTTTGAAAAGTATTTGCATTGCACCAAGTTTTTATGTAAGTTCAACCTTTTTTGAATAAAATTGAGTTTTTGCTTCGTCATTTCTTATTCGTACTGCAAGGGAATGGAATCGGTTGAATGCGTCTGTCTTTCCTGACGTGTATAATTTGGGGGTCTTCAAGTAGCAAGTGAATAGGTATCTTCTAGGAAGGCGTGCTACATCTTAGGTCGCATCGTCACCTACCATCAGGTATGTGTGATAGTGGTCAAACGCTGACATATCATTTTTAAATAAAAAAATCGGATTGAGTTTTCAAACATGTGTAAAAATAAACTATAATTTAAATACGGTACATATGCAATTCTTTTCCGCTAAAACTTAGTTTTCAATTATACATTTTAATATTTTATTACAATACACCGGGGTATTCATATAAAATTATGTTAAAAAAATCACATATCAAATGTACCATTTTTCCGAGAGAATTTGACAATCAGATGTTTTTTTTTCGGATTTGTAATTTATTGATGTGGTAAACAGTATCTTAGTCGATTATAAATGATACAATCATTCGTAAAACCAATATCGGTCGAGGAAAACAACAAAAATTAAATCTGAAATAGAAAAATACAACCTGGCCTCTGAATTGGCCAGTAGAAACCAGTGGTAGTGGTTGGTCTGTAACCAGTGGCCTCTCTGAATGCCATTTCGAGCAAATAATATTGAAAAACCGAAAAAACCGAAAAACCGGTTATCTGAATTAAAAAAACCGGGTTTTTTATTAATTCAAAATATGCCGAAAAACCGGTTTTTCGGTTTTCGGTGAAACCGGTTTGCATTCCCTAGTACCTACCTACCTACCTTCATCTTAGTTTAAAAAAAACTTGCGATGTGTCTTAAAAAAGTTGTTTTCATTCGATAGCACATTTATCCTGACTTTCATAGAGCATTACTTTAATTTTCTGAACCGGCACAGTGTCCTCTATCCGTAGGTACCCTATTATCCATTCATTACGGAACACCCGTATATAATAAGTGATACATTTCAAGTTAGTTTGACGAGCACACATCGTAACTTACTTACAAGTGTTACCAAATATAGGTTAATATTATTTCTCAAGTTTAACTAAGTTTAAGTAATTATAAAGTTAGGTAGGTAGTAGGTACTGCTTGCATTTATATTGTTGATAAAAAACTGGTTGCCTATAAGTCGGTATACGGGCGAAAGTTTTACGTGACAACAACTGTGCTCGAGTGGAAGGGACGCGTGCCTTTCACTTTTTATGTCTGTCTCTCTCGCTCTTAGGCGGGCTAACCATGCCCGCGTGCCTCTCACTCGCTCTCATTGTGAGCGCATAACGTCAGCGGAGCGTAACGCAGTTTCTTGAAGTGTCACCCGGCAAACCAATTTATAAAACGTTGTCACGTCAAAAACAAGTCACAGCGCATTGTGGTCAATGGAGATGTGTTATTATTGTATTAGACGCGAATTAAAGAGCCGTAACGCGACGAGACGCGACATGAAGGGTTTGCAGTGATGTGATCACAACGCGCTGTGAGTGAACTGTATGCGGTCAATTGTTTGAATTGAATATAATATTGTTATTGTGATGGTAGGTAGGTACCTAGCTCCCTACATCAACACCTCCTTAATTCATTGATGTGTGACAGATAAACTGATGAAGAACGTTCCATGCGTCTACTACGTTATCCACTGTACCCAGTAGAGAGGTAATGTCGTTCATTTTCCATCGAACCACGGCGCGGGCGCGGACGCTGCCTTGCGATGCCGATTGTCAACTTAACACTAGAGTTCAACTAGCAAATAATTCTAATTTATCGATATTTTTGGTGGTAATTATATGGATACATTATATGGAAATCA
The DNA here is from genome assembly GCA_907269075.1 of Idaea aversata. Classification (NCBI taxonomy): domain Eukaryota; kingdom Metazoa; phylum Arthropoda; class Insecta; order Lepidoptera; family Geometridae; genus Idaea; species Idaea aversata. The sequence goes on along the minus strand of OU026088.1, from coordinate 16,171,131 downwards.
TTGGAAATAAGACATTCGGTAATTCAGAAACAATCAATACATACATACATACAGACACACGGAAAAACATGAAGTAAAATAACTCTTAAATAATCAGAAATCATTTATTGATTGACTGTGTTTTCGGATGTTAGGTATACAGATGTTATGTAATATAGGATTTTTGCTAGCTTAAAAACTCTTTGTTGGTACCTTCCCTTTTTTATACATCAAAACAGTATAACTCGGATAAATTAAAAATGTTGCATCTACCTAACATGTAATTAGCAGTAAGATAGCACTAGTTGGTAATGTATAGTATAACGCACGCGTGTATAATACGTTGGATTATGAGCCTAAAAGCCGTTTAATAAGATCCACTTTATGAGCAACTGTGATAAAAATTATATCATAAACCTCTGAACGGGTTCGGAATGTAATGGTCAAAGTCAAAGTCAATTTTTTTTATTTCTTTTGATGCTTAATACATTAAAATTTGTATAAAGACCACATAAAATCGTCGTAAAAACTAAGTTAGGATGTGTGCCTTCAGAACGCGCCCACCAATCAGAAGAAGGCACAAGAAACTAATGGGGTTTTTTTTTCATATGATCACGCTCACAAAGGTCAATATTACAAATATTTGAAAGTATTATTTGAAATGGAGCAACTAAAGTCACGTCCATGGGTTCTTATCATTAAGGTAAGACGAAGTATCATAGTACGCCTTACTGCACAATTTATGCTTTCTAAAAGTTTTGAACCTGTTATTGGACATGTCATATACATCTTTAGGTAATCTCAGGAACTGCTGGTTCGAATTGAAAAATTCTTTTTGTGTTGGATAGTCCATTTATCGAGGAAGGTTATAGGCTACTTTTTATCCCGATATTCCCATGGGATCGGGAGTTACGCACACATGTACTATTAAACGACCTGTTTATGTGTAGTGCGAGCGCGAGCGTAGTGATTATCATGGATGGATGGATGGGTAGGGTAGAGTAGAGTAGGCTAGAGTAGACTAGAGTAGAGTAGACTGATCTCCTGTGATTTACTTACACAATACCTAACCTATACCTAGTATACATACACACATACAGTAGGGTTGTACTGTTCTGTAATATATATTTTATTAAGTGAATTATTTATAATATGTTTTTGACATTGTAAATTTTTTATTTAATTTTTATTTTACATATTTTATTTGACATTTTAAATTTAGTAGTTAAATCTTATTAATCTGATAATAAATAAATTTAATGAATTTGAATTTAGTTTTTAAGTATTTTATCTACCTACGTAATTAATTATGTACCTAAATATAGCTAATTTCTATTTATTTTATGTGTTTTAAATATTTTATAAGTATAAGTAAATGTAATTGTTGTAAATTAAGTTTTTAAAATATATATAGGTAATATTGAATCAAGTGTGGTGTCGCGCCGGTTGCGCTGGTGTTTGTTACCGTAGTAAGTAAGCTTGTTGTGGAATCATATATTTTATTAAATTGTAACTTGATTGTTTTATTAATATCAGCCTCGAAGATTTAGGTTGGTTGAGTGCAACAAGTACCTATCACAGGCAATCACTAGAGTTGTGTCGATGTCACACTAGTACAACAACATAAAGGCAACTAGTAAGCAATAGTTGACCGATGATAGACGTAGGTACTCTAACTACTCTAGTAGGCTAACTCTTCAATTGTGTCACATTGACCGGTCAAGTGCAGGCAACAACCACACGCACTCGCAGACGTACCTACACTAGATAATATTATTGGTTTGTTCCCAACAACTTGTATACTAGGTGAAGTATTAAATAAATAAATAAATATTTCAGGACATATTACACATCGCCATCCAGCCCCAAGCTAAGCAACTTAATGCTTGTGTTATGGGTGCCAGATAACGGATAAACTACTTATATACTTTTTTTTATTTTTTATTTGTTTCACTTTGGTTGTTTCCAGGAAATGATCTCTAGCAACACTATCGATCGATTGTTACAAAAATATAGCGTGGTTATTTTTTTGGACCTAGGTATCGCTGGATAGACCGAGTCCAACCAGACCTGTAAGCCCTTCATGCAGCCGAGTGGCAACAAGTGGCGTAGACTAGGGTGCAATGGCGGCTTTTGGTGGCGGAGGCCAAGATCCATTTCGGGTCGCTGAGTCAGCGTAAGTAAGTCTTTTTTTGGAAAATGGACAGGTTCGATTCCCGGCTAGGATAATGACTTTTCCAAAAATCTAATGATGCAGATGTAATTTTTGTCAAAATCGGGCACACTACCTTATAGTTTAGGATATATCCCTGAAGGCTTATGGAATAATTTCACCGTGTATAATATTACCCACGATATAACCCAACTGATTTCAATAACCAAGTTATTATATCGCCGACTAAACGAACGAAGCGACCGGCGACCCACTAGCGACATCTATTGGACAATGTTACACGTGTGTGTCAATGTAACAAGAATGTCTCGTCGAGGGCGAACACTCGCGCCTGCTACCTACAACGTTGCAGGTTCGATTCCCGACGCGAACAGACATTCATCTACCTACCTTGCAGATATGGCTGGTCTGCTTGGCCAGGGCCACCGTAACACAACCCTAATGACTCGGGGCTTGGTGGCGTTGGTTGTGTCAAATGTCCTGCAATGCAATACTTCATTTATTTTCATCCTATATTCGAAAACAATATAATATAATACTTCTTAGCTGTAGGTTTCTATTCTATTTACTGAAGAATTATGTAGATAGTTAACTAGGTATCTACTTTAATAGCTAGATATCGTCTAGCGAACTGGGGAAATTGCAGATGATTACAGGTAATTTATTTACCTATCGTTAGTAATCAATTCAAGTATGTATGTAGTTACCCCTACCACGAGTTACTGTTGTGACCACAGGTTGTGACTGTATTCGACAAAATGTTAACGATATCGATTCGCGCGGCTGACGAACGAAGCAGCTGCATCGAGCGGCGCGCGGGCGGCGGCAGGACGCGGGCCGGGCGGACCGTTGTAAACATTTTTAGCTCACATTTATTCCCATTTGTGTGTTTGTTTAGCAGTCTCCCCCAGGGTGTGAAAACTTCCCATTTCTCTTTCATGTTTCATGAACAAACAACTAATAAATATTGTTCTCACTAGTTGATGGGGTGACGCGTGACTTGACGAACAACTCGTGGTAACTCGGTCTACGGTTACTGTAGTACCTACTATTCAAATGCATCGTGATTGCTTCACAAACAGTGAACCAGTCGACGGCGGTCGCTAAACGATACTCGCTAAGGTTTCATTCCCATTATTACCTACTTGTTGACCAAGTTGACTGTAAAATGTTGGTTTTTGTATGATTCTCCATCGAATCGCTGCAGGCACAAGTCGTTCAACTAACTACCTACATGGCGGATCTCGTACCTTTCATTATCAACTTCTTTTTGTCGAAGAAGGTGTTCCTGATCACTGCCTTCACGTGCTGGACTTCAGGTACTTAAGCTATTATTTCTCATTTACCTATTACCAGCAGATCTAAGCATACATAGGGACATAGGGACGGACGGCGAAAAGTGACTTTATTTTTAACCGACTTCAAAAAAAGGAAGAGGTTCTCAATTCAGATGTACTTATGTTTGTTTTTTTTATACTATGCAGTGATAATTTTAAGTAGCTTGTAGGTACCTCGTGTACACATTACCTATTGAATCGATTGCGATTATACTCTAAAAGGGAACGCATAACTTTTATCCCGATATATCCAACCGCGGCGCGCGGCGCGCGGGGCACAGTTAGTTAATTCAAAATATGTGTCAGTTTTAGATAACAAATAAATAGCAAAACGTATTGAAGTCACGCTTCTTGATGTTGTTATAATATAATTGTATCGTGTGTTTATATCAGATGTGACGTTAGAGTTGGTACGTTCATCGTCCGCTGCCGGCGTGAAGGTACGCGTGTACTCTCTACGACCGAGACCGGGACCGGAGCCCGTGTACCGGCTGCCTGCGTACGACGTGTACCGCGAGGGAGTGCTGCTCGACCTCCTCTGTCCACGGGCTGGTCACATCCTACAACAGGTACCTGACCTACAGTATCTACAGCCTACAGATCTATAATATCGAGTCGTGTTTGTTTGCCTGACAGACATAAATATAAGGGCGGTAACTTATTTAAGAGTTTACTATTTAAATGTAGCTATATTATAATAATAAAGTAAAGTAAGTAAGTATACCTAATGTTTGCACGTTGTTATCGTTGTAAGTCGTCGTTGGGGTGCGCGTTCATCCACCGGTACACGTGGCTGCTGGTGGACCGCGAGGACCTCAACACGACGACGTCTCGGATAGAGTCGGTGCTCCCCCTCGACGTCGACGTACTGCCCGACTCTGACGTCACGTGGTCTACGTCAGGCGGCCGCGCCGCAGCTGACGTATACAGGTATACCTACCATCGAGTTTGTCGACTCCGTTCGTCCAATGTTCACGTCTCACTGTCCTCACTGCTCTGTGCTCGCGTCTCCAGGGTGAAGAGCGGCTCCCCGCTGGTGGTGACGTCACTGCCGCTGACGAGGGGGTGTTCGCTCGAGGAGATGGAGGCACTGTGGAGCCACCAGCCCACACCCGTCACCAGGAGGAAGAACCTTCGGAATATCTCTATCACTTCTGGGACTATTGTGAGTTCTCTAGATAGTAGGTATGTATCTATTTACCTTTTGTTGTAAATAGATAGGTACTGTTTCAAAGTTGTTAGAGGTACTGTTAGGCAGATATGATATGGATGTTAATTTTCAATCATTCAAGTGCCCGATTATTATTGGGCAGTCGTAGTTGTAACAACGTTCACTTTACACGTGTCATTAAATCTTTATAATACATAATTTATAGCTCTTTATTTTATATCGTCTTCTTTAAACCTTTTTTAATTACCATGAGGCTAGTGATACGGAACGTTATTTCATATAATATCAATGTTATCAGATAACCCAACCACAGTACTTCAAGGGTTGGTCTGACGTCAGCAACCGTCAGATCGACACGTACCCCAAGTTGACGTATCCGCTGATGATGCTGCTCGCTGACGACTTGAACTTTAGGTGATCCTCCATTTTACTTACGTATGATCCAAGTACAGTAGGTAGGCACCTATACCTAACCCGCTTGAGATGACGATGTGTTCCAGCAGACACAACATGTTGCAAGTGGACCTGTACGGCGAGGAGTACAACGGTACGTTCAACGGTCTCGCTGGCGTGCTGCAGGCCGGCGGCGGGGTCGAGCTCGGCGTCGCGTCCATGTTCATGCGCGGCGACAGGTGGCGCGTGCTGCACTTCGCCGCCGAGACCGTCGGACTCACGTCGGTACCTGCCTTCACTACTCACTAGATAGTAGTTGTCGTTCATAACTTCACGTCTCGAACACGTGTAAGCGGGACGGTTACGTTTCCAGCGGTGCGTTCATCTTCCGTCAGCCGTCGCAGTCGTCCGTGTCGAACGTGTTCCTGCTGCCGTTCAGTGCGGGCGTGTGGACCGCCGGCGGCGGCGTCGTCGCGTTGACCGCGGTGCTGCTGGCCTCGCTGGCGCGCCGGCATCGCCTGCGCGAGCTGTCGCTGCCGGAGGCGACCACCTTCGCCGTCGGCGCGGTCTGTCAGCAGGGGTTCCCGGCGACGCCGGCGACTGCGAGCGTGCGCGTCGCCATGTTCTCTATGCTGGCCTGTGCCGTGTTCGTGTTCACGGCGTACTCGGCGAAGATAGTGTCGCTGCTGCAGACGCCGAGCGACGCGATACAGACGATCGAGCAGCTCGCCGCCTCCCCGCTACGGCTCGGTGTACAGGAGACCACTTACAAGAAGGTCTACTTCGCGGTACGTACTGTGTACAATACGTACTTAGAGCTAATTATATCGGAGTCACAATATTATACTCATAATTGATGCATAGTAGGTTAGTAGAACCTAGGAGAGGGTACGATAGATCGTGTGTCGTGTTGACAGGAGAGTAGAGATCCGAGCACGCAGCAGCTGTACCGGCGCAAGCTGCTCCCGCTGGGTGACGCCGCATACATGAGCGTCGTCGAGGGCGTCGCCCGACTGCGCGCTGGACTCTTCGCGTTTCAGGTACACACCCTACAACCGTTCAGACAAACATACCGAGTAAGGACTATAGGTACCTATGTTATAACGCTTGTAGGTGGAAACTAGTTCCGGATACGACATCATAAGCAAGACGTACCGCGAGGAGGAGAAGTGTGGCTTGAAGGAGATCCAGGCGTTCAAGCTGCCTATGGTCGCGGTACCCATCAGGAAACACTCCGGGTACAGGGATCTCGTCGCCACCAGGTACAGGCAGGTGCAGTGGTGTCCACGTGTAACGCATAAACAGTAGACCATTTATGTAATGATTGTATTGTGTGTAGAGTGCGATGGCAGCGCGAGACGGGGCTGATGGACCGCGCGCGACGCGTGTGGTTGGCGGAGCGCACGCGGTGCGCCGGCGCCGGGCCCGGCTTCCGGAGCGTGCGCGTCGGGGACGTGCTGCCCGCGCTGCAGGTGCCTGAGTGCTTCCCGTTTGCCCCACCAAGCTGCCCCACAGTGGGGCAAAGTGGAATCGTTAAAATTTTGTAGTCTCGTTTGCCCCACTAAAATGATTCTGCCCATCAGGGTTGGCACCTTGTTTAGAGTTTGAGAATTTTCGTGTCATCTCCAAAGTTATGAACCATCACGGTATACAAATACACAATTCAAATTTCAGTTGTGATAAATGTAACTGGGTTGGTAACCTATGTTGTGTGTTTAAATAAAAGTACAAAATGATTATTTGAAACGTTTACTTCTGAAGGAATCTGGTTATAAATCACAAAATAAATTACACGACTCATTACAAATAAAATCTTTGCCAAACTCAACACACAATAATTAGTCACTTTTACTACTAACTGTGAAAAATAAAATATCAGATTAATTGACATTTGACTACGCTAACTGTATTTAGCTTAGTCAAATGTTTTTACTGCTACCGGAATGGGAACCACGTATTTTTCAGTCATATTTGAATCATATTTCAATTATGTATATGAGCTCATAGCAGCATATTTGGAGATTGATTAACATTTGACTCAGCTAACTACATTTTTACTGCTACCAAAGCTTACATCGCTCTTTTCTCTGTAGTAAAATGACAGATTCCGGAATGGGAACCACGTATTTTAAACTCAAATACTCAAATACTCAAATACTAATTTATTGGTAAGGCATTACAGGTCAAATAAACAAAAATCATACATTACTTACTATTACGTAAGTTAAGGCGAGTTTAAAAATCCAAATTATAATAAAATAAATAAAATAAAATAATTACAATTTTCATAAATTAATTGGGTCAAATTGTAAAATTAGTATAAAAAAATATATTAGAAGAATATAATGTCAATTTTTACTACAAAATTCAAGTGATATATAAATTCTTAATAAAATCATTAATGTCATAAAACGTCTGCTCAACAAGCCATTTCTTCAGTTTATTTTTAAAAGCAGGCAGGCTAGGTGCCGATACAACTTCACGGGGTAGTTTATTATAGATATTCGGACCCATTACGTGTGTCAGTTTGCCAGACCTCGCCAAGCGTCTGGGTATGTCCTCCAGCATGTTTTTATTTATTTAACTTGTTTCAATAATATTTGAAGACAGCTAGCTATGAAAGCTTTGGTTGACATTTAACTCATAATAGCGTACAGTAATATTTGTTGTTTCTTGAAAGCTACCTAAATCACCATGTTATGTAGACACTTGCAAAAACGGATGTGGGCAACTTTAAAAACGTACCGTCACATAACAACAAAACCGGCGAGACCGTTACCTACGAATATGCTTACCAAATAAAACTGGTTTGGTCTTTCTAAAAATTTTCATATTTTGCGTGACTGTTTGTATGTTCTGCATGATGTTTTTTTATTATTTAATCAGTAAAACTGTATTTAACTTAGTCAAGTGTTAATCAATCTGAGATTTTTTTATTTTACGGTTAGTAGTGACTAATTATTGTGTGTTGAGATTGGCAAAGATTTTATTTGTAACGAGTCCTGTAATTTATTTTGTGATTTAAAACCAGATTCTTTCAGAAGTTAACGTTTCAAATAATCATTTTCTTTATTTATTTTCTTTCTTTCATTTTGTACTTTTATTTAAACACACTCCATAGGTTACCAACCCAGTTACATTTATCACAACTGACATTTGAAATGGAGATCTTGTCAATATTATTTAATGTCTCGTATTATACATAGCTCGTATTTCGAGATTATGGCACCACAAGTAACTTAAGTCTGCATGTTTTAGTGTAATTTGTAACATACCGTGATGGTTCATAACTTTAGAGATGACACGAAAATTCTCAAACTCTCAACAAGGTGCCAACCCTGATGGGCAGAATCATAATAGTGGGGCAAACGAGACTACAAAATTTTAACGATTCCACTTTGCCCCACTGTGGGGCAGCTTGGTGGGGCAAACAGGAAGCACTCCAGGTGCCTGACATTACGTGACCTTACCTAGCCTTGTATACTCTACTAGTAACAGAGAGAGATAGAGTAACTCCGTGTTGCAGATCCTGGTCGCGGGCGTTGTGCTAGCTGTGTTCCTGCTCGCGTGTGAGGTGCTCGGTCAAGTAGTGACGTCACGTCGCGAGCGACGACGCACGTTCAGGAAATAGATCCTCACCTGATATGATGTAGCTACCCATTGTTGTAGGTTAGGTATACGCGGTCATCGCGATAGGTACTAATAAAAGTCACTTTGTCGACCGCGTTCGGTTCTATCATTTTATTTATTTAATTATAACTTCAATATAATTCACAACAGTTTAAGTAACTACTTATTCAATATCTTACATAGTAAGTAAGGTAGTAGGGTAGATTAGGAAGTTGAGTTAGAAGAAGAAGAGCGAGATGATGACGAGTAGCGCCAGCAGGAGCAACGCGAGCAGCACCGCGTCGAGCAGCGCCGCGGCCGCCGCCCACGCGCCGCACTCCTGCGCACATATAGGACGATGATAGACAAGACAGCAGTGACACAGTACGACGCGACGCACTTTGGGCCCCTAAACTCGGTTTCACATACAAAATTTATAACTTTTTTATTTCTCGAGATATTAATTTGCGGTTGCACCTAATTGTAGCTTAATATATTCTTACAAACATTACAATTCATATCTATCTACACTACACTATATATGATGAGGAATTAGGGTTAAAAACACTAGTTTTTTTTTTATTCTGTAGAAATATCAATTTTAAATTTGACGACCTCTGTGGCGCGTCGGGCGAAGACCCGACTGCGACGCAGAAGGTTGCGGGTTCGATTCCCGCCGGGAACAAGTATTTATGCTGACCATAAATTCTTGTTTCTGGTTCTGGGTGTTTCCTATATGTATAATATGTATATATTTACAAAAAAAAAAAGTATATAAGTAGTTTATCCATTATCTGGCACCCATAACACAAGCATTAAGTTGCTTAGCTTGGGGCTGGATGGCGATGTGTAATATGTCCTGAAATAAAATAAAAAAATAAAAAAAAATATTAAAAAATAATACAAATAAAGCAATATGTTGCTATACTCCACTATAATAATAGCCATAGGGCTGCATTACTCGTAGAGCGTGCAGACGCGTAGTCTACGAGACAATGTAGTCTAACTTTATGGTGAGCGCACACCTACCCGCACCGCACGCGCCGCAGTCACCGTTTGTATACGGGCGGCCCCTACTGGTGACTGCGGTTCGCTGCCGCGACTGCGGCGCGTGCGGTGCGGGTAGGTGTGCGCTTACCCTTAATATCCCTTTTTACTGTCTAGGATTACTACAATTCAATTATAAATCAAACGCAATTATTGTAGAGTGATCAAATCTTAATAGATAAACTCTATCTATACAATCATTATTGTAAACTCTACAGTAATAATTGTTATCGGAACTAGAATATTTTATACACTACATCTAGTTACATTTACAATAACCTAATAAACGTAACTAGATTTTTTCTCCGTGTATACTAGTAGACTAGTAGTGTGTTGTGTACAATAATTTCTAGTTGATCCTGAATAATAAAATATTATTTGGTAAAGACAATAACTAGTGCTCACTGCTGTCACGGATCCAAACAGAAGTTCTGGTTGCATTTACGAGATTTCTCGTACCTACGTCTAACAACATTTTTCTCTGCGTGTAGTAAAGTCCATATTTTATCTAGCAAATAATATGAATATACTCCATCATTACTTTGGACAAAATTAATTTTGAAATGACTTTGTTCTTGGGGTTCCCATAGTGCGACACGACGACGCAGATAGATGGGAGGAGTTAGGTAGCTGTATACTGACCGTGTGCGGTGTCAGCGCGTAGATGGCGGATACGCGGCTGAGTAGAGCACGCAGCGCGGACGAGGGGGGCGCGGTGCGGCGCGCGACGCGGCTCACCAGCGCCGCGGCCGCACCGCCCGCCGCCGCCGTCACGCAGCACGCGGCCACCAGCCGCACCGCGAGCGGTGCGCCCTCGCCCGCCGGCACGTGGAACATGGCAGCGACTAGCCAGCAGGCGCAGAGCGCGGCCGCGGCGGCTGCAAGCGGGGCGCGCGCCGGCGCCGGCCTGGCCGCCGCGGCCGCGAGCAGCGTGCACGCGGCGCACAGCGCGGCCCCGGCGGCGACCCGCAGCGCGCCCCCCCTCCGCACGGCCCGCACGCCCCACGCCGCCACCCGCGTCCCCCCCCCCCCCCCGCGCCTCCACTCCCGCCTCGACCCCGCCACGCTCGCCACCTCCCACGCCCCGCACTCCACCACCACCGCGTTCTGCACGATACGTTACACGTTAACATACGATACGTTCCATGCATATATTTTTTTTTTTTTTTTTAATTTTTAATTTTTAATATAGTACCGAGACGTCCGGATATAGTCACCTTGAAGTCGCCGATGACGAGGTCTAGTTCGTCCTGCGAGTACTCCCTCGATGCGAACTCGTAGAGCGCGACCTGTTCGTCCCGCGGCCAGTAGTACAGCTGCAGTGCGAGCGGCACGGTGAGGTCGAGCCGCGCGACGAGCGAGACGGCGCCGTCGCTGGCGAGGCGGGCCCGCGCCGGCGCCGCGCCGCCGCCGCCCGCGGACAGCGCCGCGCCGCCGACGGGGCCGACGTCCGGCACCCACAGCCGGTCCGCCGACACGAGCACGCTCTCGCCCCCCCACGAGGATGCGTTCCACGACGTACGCGGGTCCGACCAACTCTTCATGAAACATGTGAACATCACGTGTGTACGTACAAACCCCGCATGTCGTGTCGTGATGCATGCGGTGCTCGTGGTGCGTGTTATATAACGTACCATCTTGAGGTCGGCGAGGAGCCTCATGGTGGCGGTGTCGTCCCCGACGGAGGCGTGGCGCACGTCGAGCGCGAGCGCGACCTTCACGTGCGACGTCGGCGGCACGTCGCGCTCGTACTCCGCCAGCAACGTGTCCAGGTGCGTCGCCAGCGCCAGGGGGCTGTACTCCGCCGTCACCGACAACACCCTCGGCACTACAGTACACCCGCATACCCGGTATCCAATCAATCAATCAATCATGTCCTACCATCCTAATATGGATGGACTTCTATACTATAACATGCTAAATATTAGTGGGTAAATGCCTAACAATGGCTCTGCTAGGACTTCTACTACGTGGGTACGATAAACGCCGTAGTATAGTAGTAGGTACTTACAGCAGCAGTACAGCAGGATAATGGAGACCGAGTGTACAGCCTGCGGCGTCATTGTGGACCGACTGATCTAACCAGGAACCTCGCGTCGCGAGCGTGTGGCGGCACCGTGCAGGGGTACGCAACCCCGGCCCAGCGTGCAGCGCACTATCATAGCATAGGGCTGCTTCAAGTCTACACTATTATTGTACCAAACGTGGTCTAGTAGCTGTTAACATAATAATATTATGTATAGATAAAATAACTTACTTTTAAAAAACTCCTAAAAAAAATCGACTGCGGGGCAGTTGTTCAACTAGGTGGACTACGGACTACGGCGGGAATATACGAGGAGGCGTGATTCAATTATATTTTTGAATCCAACTAAAAATAAGGGCAAAAGCACAAGGAAATGTTGTACACCTGCGTATAGAAGCGTAGACGCGACGTGCGTGGGCGCCGCTATCGCGCGATATATCCGTCGCTCGATAGTGTGTGTGTTTCCATCTACTGCTGCGTTACCTACTCGAACACATTGTTACAGTGATAACTGTTTAATATCATAGTATTATGTACGTACGTAGGTATAACCACTAATAGAGAATGGACCTAGCTAGCTAATTAGATACCTACTTACATAGAAACCGAAAATAATACGTGCTCTCAAAGTCAACAGATTATTTGTTAGAAAAAAAAACCGCACTATAATATGTTTATTATTTTCGGAGCTATGAATATTTACCTACCTAAGACAGACAGACAGACTTTGGAGCCAAATGACACACCGCGTTGTGGTTAATTCTTAGTAGGTAGTCCGTATGGAACTAAGTACCAACTACAACGTGCTACATTAAATAATAAATATGTTGTTTCACGTCAATTTATACTAGTTTTATAGTTGACATTTGTTACACATGGAACTACTGGAACTATTTAATACCATGTCATTGGGATTAAATAATAAAATAAAAACTCAACAAAACATATGAAGAGGAACTTTATTATGTTAACTCAGTTTAACTATAACTAGTACCTATACCCTATACCTAGGTATACTTACTTACATTAGTTATAGTTGTATACATATTGATTTTTGCAAAATCAACAGGTTCAACAGGTTCGGTAGGATTTTTGAAAAAGTTATTACCCTCGCCTCCTGGCGAGGGTAATAACTTTTTCAAAAATCGAATGATGCAGTCAGGGACCGAAAAACCGATATTTTAGGATACTTGAAATTCAGATACCCCTATGCAAAGATATCTTAATTTAAAATAGAATTACGGTACCCAAAAATAATGATATCGCAAAATTTTGGTATCTAAAAATAAATGGTTTATGAACCGTTCATGAACAGTATTTTTGAGATGTTTGTAAAAATGGCAACGTCGCTTTTTCGTTCGACTGAATCTAGCAATTTACATCTAGTGCAGCTCCCAGTCCTAACAAAAATCAGTTTTATGGTCCCATCGTAAAGAAAGCATGAAACTTGGCATGAACGTAGCTGTCATATATGTGCTTCAATTTCGATATGGAAGCACGTCGAGAAATTATTGTTTCCCCCCTTTTCCCCCCCTTTTTGTGCCAAATTAGAGTTTTTTGCATTTTGTATGAAAACGGTTCAAACTACAACCAAACTGTCAATGAGCAATATGATCCTCATTAAACTCACTACAACAATCTCCTTGGAAGTATGTAGATCGGACTTATAGTTTAGAAGCTGTAAGTGATTTTAACGCCCCCTCGACCCTGTTTTGTATCAACCCTAATGAGTTTTTTGATTTGATTATAAAAACGATTAAAGCCACATCAAAACTGTCAATGACCAATTTGTTCTTCATTAAATTCTCTATAATAATTGTCTTGGAAGTATGTTGATAGGACTTATAATTTTCGAAATATGCTTACTTTTCTTTCAATTCGGTCAGTAAAAATGGACACAAAAACGCTATACATCGAAAAAAAAAAAATATTTTTGACCGAACGAGCGTAGCGAGTGAGGTCTAGTCTTGAGACGGTCGGTCGCTCGTATGTTTGTATGTTTGTTTGACGATAACTTGAGTACCGTTGCTCTGATCTTCATGATTTTTGGTATACAAGTAGTTGAGGTTCATAGAATTTTTAAGTTCGAACATGAGCAGGATCGGTCAGGGGGTTACGGAGACAGGGGGTCCAAAAGGGGATCTACCTCTTTGGCACACAAACTATAGGGCAAATATACCCGAGTGGGGTATCAAATGAAAGGGCGTAACTTCGGTGACAATAATATGGTACCATGGAACTGCTCTGATGATAGAACTGAAAGGAATCTGCAGGAATTATCTCATTAGCCATACTTCATAGTTCATTCATTCAAACTACTCGTCAAGAATCGTCTTGACGAGGACTTGCTTTGTCTTTCAATGGTAACCAGGGTCTGATGATGGAACTGGAAGGTGGTCATAGGAACTTCGCAATGAAACGACACAACCCCATCGAGTTTGGGCTCGTTAGAATCGTCTTGACGAGTAGTTTGTCTTTCAATGGTAACCAGGGTCTGATGATGGAACTGGAAGGTGGTCATAGGAACTTCGCAATGAAACGACACAATCCCATCGAGTTTGGGCTCGTTAGAATCGTCTTGACGAGTAGTTTGTCTTTCAATGGTAACCAGGGTCTGATGATGGAACTAGCAGGTGGTCATAGGAACTTCGCAATGAAACGACACAACCCCATCGAGTTTGGGCTCGTTAGAATCGTCTTGACGAGTAGTTTGTCTTTCAATGGTAACCAGGGTCTGATGATGGAACTGGAAGGTGGTCATAGGAACTTCGCAATGAAACGACACAACCCCATCGAGTTTGGGCTCGTTAGAATCGTCTTGACGAGTAGTTTGTCTTTCAATGGTAACCAGGGTCTGATGATGGAACTGGAAGGTGGTCATAGGAACTTCGCAATGAAATGACACAACCCCATCGAATTTGGGCTCGTTAGAATCGTCTTGACGAGTAGTTTGTCTTTCAATGGTAACCATTGGGCCAATGGGTTTGATCTAACATATTTCGTTATCAAAGACCAAAAAGTATAAAATAAATTGATAGTTTAGAAAAACTAAAAAACCCGCTTTAATAAAAATAACCAACTAAAAAATAGAAAATAAAATTTAATAATATTGTAAATTGTAAGCGTGTTACATTGTGATTGCAAAAGAAAAATAATGAAGGTGTAGCATCACAACACAATGTAACACGCTTACTATTTACAATATTCTTAATCCAAATTTAACGGGTGTGATGGTTGAGCTGGATCTATGCTTTTATAACTTAACAACAACAACAACAAGTTATGCCTGTCGTGTTTGGATTCTCTAAATCATCCAATGTCAGATATTAGCGATACTAGGCACCTATCATTCAAATAAGATATTAGGGTAGGGGGTTTAGGGTATTTTGAGTCTTTCGTCGTTATATTATACATTTTAGTAACTACTTTACGCTGAAATATAATAATCGCTGAAAAAAACTCGTGAGGTCTCAGTTCGGGGCGAACTACTAGTTAATATGTTATTAGACCCTCCGAGAGTAGTCTATTCCTGAGTTGTCATCCTTGAAAACCCTGGGCTTCTCCTATGGTGCTACGTTATTCTGGCACGTGTTTTAGTTTTTTAGGAAAAACTACCCCTTGAAAGCGTTTTCCAGGTATGTTTGTTTTATATGTTTGTTTATTAACTTCTCAACTGGCCTACAAACCCCCGAGCGGTTTTTCGGCCGAAACGCTACACTGGCCAAAACCGCTCGGGGGTTTCGGGCGTATTTTGATATTTACGTCTAATGAATGAATGTATGTCAAGGTCAAGTATAGCCAACCTATTCTGGGATGTACATGAGTTGCATATAAAACCATACTACTTAATTTGGTAAGGTTATAATCGTTCAATGTCAATGTCACTTCGGTCAATTGCCTCTGATGGCCATGTTTGTTTGTTTTTGTTTTGGACAGTGCGCGTTTCGACTTAATTAATATTGTTTTCATTTGTTTTATGTGTTGTGTTTTGTGATAAAACAACGCCTGGGTAACTAGATCACCTCACTTTGTATTATTAACTCATAAATTTCGCAGGAGATATTAGTTTCTTTAGGATTTTTTTTTGCAATTTTTTTGCAAGTGCATTTTGCAAATTTGCACTTCACTCTGCAATTACTCACATTATTTGTTCAAGTACTAATATTTAAACTATGTCATCTAAATAGGAAATTTCATTCTGAATGCAGAAAGGTATCAATGTTATGAATTAGTCAAACCAAAATTAATTTATATGCATAAACGGGTCTGCCCCCTTCAAGCGGCCATTTTTTTTTCGACTTGGCCAGTCAACGGCTACTTTCTGCTCCGAAAAGAAAATCGCCCAGGGGTTTGTAGGCCAGTTGAGAAGTTAATTGTCAATTTCATAGTCTAGGTCGTTTTTAATACAGAAATTTTAAAAATAACTATTCAGAATAATGTTTTCATCATTAATAAACAAAATTCAACTTTAAGAAACCGTAAACTATTTCTTTGTTTCTGAGAAAACTAGTCCTATAGGAGAAGTAATAGTCCTATAGGAAAAACTATTAGAAATACATTTGTAGATACTAAAATCACCTTCAATTTGATTCCAAAGTGGTGCTGCTAGGATTGACAGTTTTCTCAGAAACATAGAAATAGTTTACCGTTTCTTATAGTTGAATTTTTAATGATGAAAACATTATTCTGAATAGTTATTTTTAAAATTTCTGTATTAAAAACGACCTAGACTATGAAATTGACAATTAATAAACAAACATACACGTGCACGGCAGAGATTACGTTTAACCCTTTCTAATGACATATGTAAAAGAGAGAAAGGACTTTCGCGTAGAATTGGCAACGCGCAAGAAGACACTTTTAGGGTTTAATATTCGGGTATCCGCTTACGATTTTGGGTACCCGAAACTAGTGGTACCGCAATTTATAGATATCATTATTTGTGGTACTTAAATGCAAAGTAAGCGTTCGAGTATCACTTAAAAATACCGATCAAAACCGCTTATTGAGATACCATTTCGGTCCCTGGATGCAGTTTAAGTTTTTATCAAAATCGGGCACGCAACTCCTTTCAGCATTTTTCGCTATCCCTTATAGTTTAAGATATAGCCCTGAAGGCCCACGTAAAAAATTCATCTGTATACAGGATGTCCCGTAATGAATGGCCTAGCGGGCACCTACGGATAGAGGACACTGCGCTGGATCAGAAAAACGAAAGTTATGTTCTATGAAAGTCTCTCGGTTTCCGAGATATCCGCCATTTAAAATAAAAAAAAAATTCACTCCGTTCTCTATGTTTTGTGATGCCAAAACTGCAAATGAAGGAATTATCCCAATCTGTTTTTTGGATAATATTCCAGGAAAAATGTGCTATCGAATGCAAACAATATTTTTATGACACATTGAAAGTTTTTTTAAAACTAAGATTTAACTCAAACTTCTTGGTTTTTAATTTTTTAACCTGAACTTTAAACTTTCCCGGTGTAAAAAAAATGTATGGTCACCCTAGTGCCAAATGAAAAAAAAAACTTGCCTATTTCACTGAGATTCTGAAATGGTATAATATGTGGTATTGCCAGATTCAGTTAGGATTTTCGGTCTTATTCAAGGATTTACTTGAAATATTACAGCAATCATGGCTTATCGTTCATTATTTAAACTAATGTAGGTACCTAAGTACCTACTTCAGTTTTAAAACATACACTGAAAAAGATTTTTTGAAGTGAGAAATGATTCTCTCTGTAAAAATGTGAGAGAATAATTTAATTTTCTTGAGTTTAAAAAATAGTTTTCAAAACTTAAGCAGTATTCTTTATATCAAAGCAATTATATTAAATTGAGAATAGGTAGTTACCTACTGCTTATTATTTTCAAGAACTTTAACTAAAAACAAGAAATTAATTTCTAGAGTGTCTATAATAGAGGATTATTTCTCACTTTAAGATTATATAATAAGCTTTTGGGCCGTAGTACGTACCTACTTTGCATGGCTCCTATAGCCGAGCGAGAGTTTATCCATCTCCGGAAGTTCCTCACCCGTTCTATTCCGTCACTGACAATGACGTAACGTAAGTACATATAATTACTAAATACCTACCTAAAGAAACACAACAAAAATAATAATAAACAAAAAATATACTTAGTAAGAACTCTTTATACAGCTAGATGGATAAATTAACAATGGATAACGTTAACACCGTTTGATTCATATCAACAACCTAGGTATATAAGTAAGTATATACGAGTATAAGTATTTATTTTTACATAATAGAGACTACTTATTTAGGAAGGTAAATTAAAAGATAAATGAACATAGGGTAAGTAGAACCTTAGAGAAAGGATAGTGTGGTCGCCGCGGCCGCGGTCGTATCTACCCTTCGTATCTACCTACTTTATTAGACATTTTAACACAAAATAGCGTAACATAGGTACTCACAAATAAATAGGTATTATATCTATTTACTTTACAGTTCCTTTATTAGGTAAGTACATGTCTTTATTTAAACTTCATCCTATTACATATTATAAATGTACAATTATGTGTGTAAGTATATAAGGGTAAGGCCGCCAATTTGGCCACTTTTTGACTAAAAGATATGTCCCTGACCAATAAAAAAAAAATTAAGCGTTTAAAGAAATAATTACAATTTAAATACTTATAATTAATTATTTATTTGCTCATTTATTTTGCCAGCGGTCGTTTAAATATAAAATTAAATTTTTTATTACAATTTTATTACTGAAAAACGGAGCAAAATAAGTAAATTTAGCGTGTCCCCTTTCCAAAATCATACCTTTACAGCCCGATTGTTCAAAATTTTGAAGGATTTCAAACTTGAATTTTAGTTCTAGTGGATTATAAAACTGTAAAAAATGTTTACTGTATGAATAAATAAATAAAAATAAATTTTACGATATATTATCACATTCTAAAGATTTGTCCCAAAAAAATTACTTTTACGTAACGCAGTTTTACATGACGGATATTTTGTAGTAAAAATGGTAGAATTTAGTTGTAGAAACATTATTTATGATACTGGCAACACGGATCATCACTTAGTTATATAAAATTAAAAAATAAAGAGGCCATTTTTTTTTTACAACATTTGGAAAGAGGTGGACAAGTGTTTTCGTCAGAGAATAAAAAATACGGAAATATGTGATTTTAAAAGTGAGAATTCGTTGTTTTACATTGATTATGTTGCGGCATTGTTTATTAGGGATTTAATTTACTGTAGGCAATGGTTTTAAGCATATTTAACAACAGTTTATAGAAATAACCTAAAATGTTTGATGCAAAACCGTGCTTTTGCGTTGCTTTTATGTCACTTTTGTGTAACGTGTAACATAAAAGTAACAAAATAGATTTGTAAAGATTAGTGCATACCATAAAACATGCACTGATACGTAGTTAGGTAGGGATTCTTTTTCTTACTATAAAATTGAAAAAAATAAATAAAAAATACAATTCGTTTTTAAGCGAAGGTATAGTAATGCCACGAAAAGGGGTTGTTCTAAAAAATTTTTATTTTATTCAACAATTTTAAGGTTATGTTTACTCGAAAATCAACTGTTTCTTAGAGTTAGTTTATTAAATAATGGTCTTTACTTCCCAAAACAGCTGATTATTTTTTCTCATAATTTTCAACAAGAGGTTCGGATTTCCAAAATACTTAAAACAATAGTTGTTCGCCTAGACTTCTAGAACACCTCCCTTTCGTATTAACTACTATACCCTCGCTAAAACACGTTGTAAGTAGGTAGGTATATGAGAATTATGTCTAATATGTTTCTATTAGTAATTTCAATTAAAAATACACATTTTAAATAAAAGTTCTCGTTTTATTTATAAAATACCTATACAGATTGTTTCAGCGAAGGTACTAGACCTAGACCTCTAAACCGACCACTTTTCATTTTACCATACCTTCGCCGCAACACATATACTTAATAAATTGTATAATACAGAAGTTTAATTTTTATTTAAGCCAAAGTAGGTAGTCAAATACAAGAAGCAATTATTTCAGCAGTGTGATCTAAGCTTTAGGCACTTTTATATTACTTTTACGTTACCGTAACCTAAAAGTAAGTTTTTTTACTTTTGTGTTACAAGGGACCAAATCTACGGCCTTACCCATAAATTGTTATATTAATTCAAAATATATTGTACCGATTGCTATGAAACTTGGTTTGTAGATAGCTAGAACACTAGAATAACAAACTGACATTATGTTATCATGGGAGTGAAACCGTAGGGCGTAGGAGTAGAGAACGTAGGTATATGTCGGTGCAGCCGGCTGCGGTTGTTCCAACTGCCAAGTGTTGTTGGCATTACAACAACGATGCTCTGTCAGATGTGGAGTGATCTCGGCACGTTGTCCCGGCGGTGTTGGTGGAGGAGGGGGGGGTGGAGGTGGAGGGGGCGAGGGGGGGCGGGAGGGAGGCGAGGTAGGGCCAGTAGGGAGGGGGGCCCGCGTCGGAGGCCTGCTGCGCCGCGCACGACGCCTGCAGGCCCGCCCAGCTGAACCGGTACGCGTACCGCTTGCCGTGAACCTACACACAACACACACACACACACATGTATTATAGGTCAGGGTTATTGGTAATTATACTAGCAAGCCCTTGAGGGCTACTTCTGTGCACCTTAATATAACGAACAACTTTTGTTTATAAGATTTTTGGAAATTCGAAAAAAAATATGAAAATTTTGAGGTTATGTAAATTCTAAAAACAGCAGATTTTTTACAACAAAGGTTAAAAATAAGTAAAAATTTAAGGTTAATGACCTCACCGTGTATGGAACAGCTGATTTATAGGGAAACATTTTCAATAAATGTTCGTACCTATTTCCAAAAGTCTGTGAACAAAAGTTGTTCGTTTAGGTGCACAGAAGTAGCCTTGAGCTTCCTCGGCTTCCTAATATAATTAAGTAAGTACCAATAACCCTGTATAAATAGTATAATATATCATACACTGGTCTGGGTAGACTGCAGTCTAACTAAACACTATAGGTAGGTTACTTACCTACCCAATCATGCCTATATTAATAATCTGAAAGTAAGTAGGTATGTGTCTTTGCAATCGCAATCACTTCAGAGTTGTTGCGAGATTATACTTTCTAAAAACTCTAAACTGATTACGATGAAACTCGAAACGAAGAAAGCTAATTACCTGAAATAGGCTCAGTTTTTATCCCGAACTTAGGTAAACGAGTGAAATGCGAGGGAGCGTATATAGTCTTCTAAACCTACTAATAAAAAAACTAAAGATTTGATTGTTTGTTTCCATTGAATAGGCTCCAAAACTACGGGAACGATTTACATGAAACTTGTTATTTATCCTGCATTGATTAATTGACAGTAGGTAACATAGGCTAAGAAGTACCTACATTTTATTATCTATGCTAATACATATACCTAATATTATAAAGCTGAAAAGTTTGTTTATACGCGCTAATCTCAGGAACTACTGAATCGAATTGAAAATTCTTTTTGTGTTGGATAGTCCATTTATCGAGGAAGGTATTGGGAAGGTATAAGGAAGTATAGTATAGGGGCTACTTTTCTTTTTCATATTCCCACGGGTTCGGGAGTAACGCGGGTGAAACCTAGTAAGTATAAATGTAAACTAGACACAAATAAATAAATGGCGGGGTACTTAGGTAGGTATAGAGTAGTGGTATAGGTACCTTAGTCATAATATTCTTGTCGTAGTAGTATCTGAGGGCGCGCGAGAGCTTGTCGTAGTTCATGTTGGGCTTCTGCTTGCGTCGACCCCAGCGGCGCGCCACCTCGTCCGGGTCCGACAGTCGGAACTCGCCCTCTCTCGGTGCACCCTTCACATATATACATATTATACCATCACACGATACCATATACTCTTACTTCACTTCTGAACATTCTAATATACCTATAAACCATTTTATTACTCTACAATGGATCTGCACATTAGTTGTCTGATTGTACCTAAAACATCACTATGCATCTATATGGAAAAGAAATCCTTTCAGCTAGCTATAAATTAACATAATTCGTAGTATTAAAAGGAAAGTTGCTACGATCGTCTGCTACGAATCTCGTAGCACGTTAACTTCATTGTATACGTGTGTACCTTACGCGTGCGCGACCAGCGAGCGCGACGCGCGACCAGCGAGCGCGACGCGCGACGCTAAATATACTTACTAATTAGGTACAGAGTGTAAATGTCACAAGATTATACAACGTGTAATAGGCGTGATTGGTGGACGGAGGAAGTACGACGCGATGACGTCGTCGTGTGGAGATGTACAAGTATATTAGAGGCGGTATGAGCTAGAGGAGGTACCTCCCAGCAGATCCCCGGCGCGTTGTTGGCGAGCTCCTCGAGCAGGAACTGCCAGAGCTGCACCTGTCCCCCGGCCGCGCTGCCGCCCGCGCCGCCGCGTCCGCTCAACGCACCGTACGGATCTATCACAATATACATATACATAGATACATCACAGTCACAGGGCTATGGAGGAGCCCTTCACATTGGAAGCTATAGGGCATTCCGAAACCAAACACATTGTAAAATTTATAAGACTATTGCAAGTGGTCAATTGTTTTAAGCTAATTACAATACGAGTTTTTGCAATAAATTATTGATTTTATATTTAGAAGGGCGTAGGAGAGACCTTTACTTTGAGCTAAAGTACCTACCTACCTACATGAAACCAGTGACTATCTCTTCCTGCCTGCACTATGCCGACGCGACGGGCGGCCATCAGTAGGTAGGTATGCGAGACAATAAATACGCACCGTGATAGAAGTGATGTATCCGACGATGGTCCGCCGAGCTCAGCCACAACATGCTACCGTCTCTCACCTCACCATCACCATCACCCTCACCAGTACCATAGTACAGCACACCACATCATGTAGGTAACATCTAGCTCTATCTACCAACACTACGTGAGAAACGTTCTTAGGTGGCCAGGTAACATTGTTTACCAGCTGCGCCTTACGGTTTCACCCGTAATCCATGTATCATTCCAATACTCTAGCTATCTACATACCAAGTTTCATATCATAGTGTATCGGTTCCATAGTTTTTGAGTGTAGGGGTTAAACTAACACAGAACTTTTACATTGTCTGCATTTCATTTTTGTCAATCTTCATCTACTATAATATTAAAAACAGGTAAGATTGTTTGTTTGTTTGTAACGAATAGGCTCCGAAATTACTTTACCGATTTAGATGAAACTTGGTATGTAGATAGCTGGAGACCTGGATTAACACATAGGCATTTTATATCCCGATGTTCCCACGGGATCGGGAGTTACGTGGATGAAATGAAAGGTACATATTATAAAGCTGAAGAGTTTATTTGTTTGAACGCGCTTATCTCAGGAACTACTGGTTCGAATTGAAAAAATATTTTTGTGATAACTATTATAGGCTACTTTTTATCCCGATATTCCCACGGGATCGGGAGTTACGCGGGTGAAATCGCGGAGCGCTGCTAGTTATTAATATAGGCTAATCTCCTAAGAACGTTTTCCCGTAACTAGAGCGGCTTTAATACAGCCCTCCTTTGCATCGAAACCACCCTGAATATGTACAACAACGTAGGTAACCAACTCGCCGCACCTACACAGCGCACTACAACAATGTTAGGTTATATATATCACAGAGTATCACTTGCAGTTAATTCGTTAAACCGGATCTAATAGACAGGAGAGCTCTAGCTGCTAGCCGGATACACGACCGGAAGCGATGGAGCTGCGACGGAAGTGACGTGCGCCGCCGCCCGCCGTCGGTCGTAGCTACCGCCCAGCAAGGCGGGGGTCGGACCTGGTATTATCATACTAAATCGGTCCTTTATCTACGTACAGCTCCTCTGCTCCTCTTCACAGATAACACTAGTGAGTGACGGTTCAATTCAAATCTGTGCAAGTTTATTTATACGAGTTATTAGTGTCTGCAAGATGTGACGTGAGGCCAAAACCCTAGAGCCTCTAGATATAAAGAGCCTAGAGAGTTATGGTCCCGCGTCCAAATGTTAATTCTCTAGGCCGATGGACCGCGAATGACTTTAGAGAATCAACATTACCTACGTTTCAACGTTGCAATTAATACTGCCAGCGTTTGCTCGCTTTTCTTTTTACAATGATGTGGAAGTACTTTTATTTTAGTTAAACATATTTAATTTAGATATTCTTGTGTATTACTACATAGAGTCAAAGTTTAGATATTCTTGTGTATTACTACATAGAGTCAAAGTTTAGATATTCTTGTGTATTACTTATACATAGAGTCAAAGTTTAGATATTCTTGTGTATTACTACATAGAGTCAAAGTTTAGATATTCTTGTGTATTACTACATAGAGTCAAAGTTTAGATATTCTTGTGTATTACTACATAGAGTCAAAGTTTAGATATTCTTGTGTATTACTACATAGAGTCAAAGTTTAGATATTCTTGTGTATTACTACATAGAGTCAAAGTTTAGATATTCTTGTGTATTACTACATAGAGTCAAAGTTTAGATATTCTTGTGTATTACTACATAGAGTCAAAGTTTAGATATTCTTGTGTATTACTACATAGAGTCAAAGTTTCATAACATCTACAACCAGAATAAGTAGGTGTTCTGAGTATGTTATGTATGTGTTCAAGCAAGCGAGGTGAAATCAGGTGAGCAAGTAGCTTGATGTATCCGCTTCCTCAGTGATTCATTGGTTCGTTGTCATCATTACTCCTCATCGATCGAATGAAAGTTATTGACGTTAATATGCGGTAGGTACCTAATCAATGAATCAATGTTTAATTGTTGCAATTTGTAAAAGTCGAAATTAGTAACAACGGAGAGAGATGTTCAGTTTAGGTTTAAGTTCCAGTAGAAGTGAGGACTATAATACCGAATTTGTTTCATGAAATACGTTTTCAAATTGGGTCATATTCGGAGTTCAATAAATTAACATTTTAAGTATTTTATGATTTGTTTAGTTATATCAACAAGTTGTTTGGTATTAGTTGTGTAATTCTGTGATTTATTGTTTGTTTATTATAGACGTAATACAATGTAAATATGTAAGTAATCTAGCTCGATTCCCCGATCTCGCATGCATTATGCATGAGGTGCCCTGCAGGGCGGGCGGCGCGGCTGGAGTCACTTTTATTCCGTAGATATTTTGAAATCATTCATGGGGTGATAATGGTGGGTACTTAATATAATTTCATTTCGTTCTGTGCAGTAAGTACCTATCAATAAAAAAACATAAGAAATATAACTAGTTATTATTTCGTTAATGGTTGTTCCGTATAATGTCAATGTAACAATATTCAAATTCCGCGAAAACCGCGGTACATTATCGTCCATCCCAAAACGATTAATCCGATCGGACCGTATCAAATTCATTGACAATAAAATATATCCCTATTTAAAGACATCCTCGTTAAATTGCTCGGCTAATTGACGATTAGTTCGCCTTTGTGTGATGTGGACTAGACAACGTTCGCCCGGATCCGCCTGTCCCGTGTCTGTGTCGGTCTAACTATACCAAGAACACGCGTCGTGTCGCTACTTTTAGTTCGTTTTGCACAAGGGCGGATCCAGCTTTGGCGCCAGGAGGGGGTCACATAGTCGTGGTCAAGTCAAGAACTTATAATTTAATTTTGATAGCAATAGATACAAGTAAAAAGTAGGTATTTTATTAATGTACGTACGTACTGTACTTAAAAATATTTATTCTTTATTGTACATTTGAAAAACTTAACACATTATAATAACTTGTACATTCAGGGTGTCCGGCAATGAATGGCCAAGCGGGCACCGAGGGATAGAGGACACTGTACCGGATCAGAAAAACGAAAGTTATGTTTTATGAAAGTCTCTCGGTTTCCGAAATTTAAAAATTTCACTCCGTTCTCTATGTTTTGTGATGCCAAAACTGCAAATGAAGGAATTATCCCAATCTGTTTTTTGGATAGTATTTCAGGATAAATGTGCTATCAAATGAAAACAATTTTTTTTATGACACATTGAAAGTTTTTTAAACTAAGTTGAACTCAAACTTCATGATTTTTTTAACCTGAACTTTAAGCTTTCCCGGTGTAAAAAAAAATGTATGGTCACCCTGGTACCAAATTTTAAAAAAGTTCCCTACTTCATTGAGATTCTAAAATGGTATAATATGTGGTATTGCCAGAATTTAATACCTAATGGTTCCAAATTAAAAAAAAATATTTTTAATTTGGAACCAGGGTGACTGTACATTTTTTTACACCGGAAAAAGTTAAAATTCAATTTAAAAAATCAAAAAATCATGAAGTTAGATTTCAATCTTAGTATAAAAAATCAATGTATAAAAAACTTTCAATGTGTCATAAAAATTAGTGTTTGCATTCGATAGCACATTTATCCTGGAATATTATCCAAAAAGAGATTTGAATAATTCCTTCATTTGCAGCTTTGGCATCAAAAAACATAGAAAAAGAAGTGATTTGTTTATAAATGGCGGATATCTCGGAAACAGGAAGACTTTCATGGAACATAACTTTCATTTTTCTGAACCGGCACAGTGTCCTCTATCCGTAGGTGCCCGCTTATCGATTCATTACCGGACATCCTGTATATTGCCATCTCGTTGAACTTAAGTCGTTCCGATTCCGATTGAGGTTAGGTCTAGATAGACGTTAAATGGCGCGGTAAAATTCAAATTTTCGATGCGTTCGTTCCCGAACGTTTGCCATCATACAAAGTTATTAGGTATATTAAATTTATTAAATATTGAATGTATGTAGTTACATAAAATGTGTATGGTGACAATATATAAAATCATTATGTTCAATTAGTGGTCCACCTAAGTCCTGGAACCAGCTCAGGATCCGCCCTTGGTTTTGCACCACTTCTATCTCGTGACAATGCTGTACAATCTTAGTAAGTAAGTATATTTATTTAGGACGGAGTATAGGTAATGTAAGTAAGATGCGAGCATGTGTGTGCGTTGTGCGAAGGTCGAGGGGTTAGATGTCGTAATGCAGACAGACTCGGAGAGGATTTATGTTAATGTAACCGCAAGCAATGAGAGCTTCTTGGAACCGAGCTCTCTGGTCGGTCTGGTCCAAGTTGTAGGAGATATAACGTTTACATTTTATATTGCAGGTTAGCAAAGCATAGCGCTTGGGGTTTACACAACATGGTTTACCATTAAGTAACCCATGATGTGTTTGCTTGCGGTTGCTTGGGAGAGTGTCTTTAGAGAGTGAGCAATGAAAGAAAGACACACGCGTTCTTCACGAGTGCCCTGCGAAGCACTTGCCCACGCGGTAGCAAACCAGATTATAGAAGGTAGGAGGTATTCGTTAGATAAGTACAAGTGATGCTCCCACATCCCATAGCATCCGCAGACGATGGGATGTATGGAATCATATAGCCTAGGGAGGGTTTTTAGTAGAATTTCTGGTGCTTTCCCCAGGAGCTACATCCATTGACTTCACGTGAGATAACACAACATGTTCACTGCGGCTGCGTCCCTGATGCAGCTGATTTGATTGATTCGAGTCATAGACATCGAGTATCGTCTGACGAATCAATGCAACAACGGCTCGTGTCTGCCGCAACATACGCGTCTGTGTTTAGTCAAGACACGACCATGTACCGCTTCAGCTTCTGCTCGATGCCACCGTGCATTGCCATCCCCCCCTCCTGTAGGGCGGAGCGCCCGCTAGGCGGAGCCTCCTGTTGTCCCGCCTACTTCGACACCACACACACCGGCCTCAAGCCGACCGAGCGAGCGCGGGCGGCCGCTATACATAGACCAAGCAACGTCTACAACTCCATCTAGACACAACATGCCGAGGGGGTACGAAATAGCCGGCGTCACTCTACGATAAACGTTTGAAATATTTTTAACTCAAGTTCCAACTGAAGTTTATTGTGATATATTATAGATCTAACGTTCATTTATTTTGTAACGTTTGTTATTTTAACAACGTTCGTAGTGGAGTCGGTGTCAGCTATACTTACTTACCTCTACCTGAGTACGTGTTCGACCTATATGCAATATTAAATGTATGATCCAAGATACAAGACCTACGCTATGAGATGGGAGGAACAAGTAGAGCGAGCGCGACCGTTAGCCCCCGATGATGTTCCCACGCGGCAGGTCGCGCGCATTCCTCGCTCGTGACTCACCCTCCATCCGTCTCTCACTAGCTACGAGTGAGAGGCCGAGAGAGTTGGAATCCGGTCAAGACGGAGGCAACTCCACGTGCCTATAACTGCTCACATCGACAGGTGAACCGACCGCATTGTCCAATCATTATGTAACTCCGGGAGTTATTCATTCACTTCAACTATATTACTTAGATATCTGTTAACTGACGTGCTGACTTATTATTTTAGAGATCACTTATAAAAACAGGCTATATACAGGCTATAATTCTTCTATATATTATGTCATAGTCATCCTAAATTATTTTACACAAAAAAATTAAATCAGTATGTATACGTACAATCGTACATTCCTACTTCTGACAAAATATATAACAAGACGTACCCCTATACGTAGGTAACAACTTGAAGTGAGCTATTGTTATAACGAGTCCCACCCGTCATATCATAAGTCCGGGTGAAGTGTCGCCTGTCACACCAAATCCCGGTACAAAGGTTATGGCACCGCATATTGCCGCGATAACCATTGACTTGCAAATGCAGGGCGGAGCACCCTGCCACCGCCCGCCGCGCGCCGCCCGCCCAGCGGGGCTCCGCACAAATGAACTGAACACTCCAGGGGTGCCAGATTGATGTTTTGTTCGGTCACAGTCTCGTTGGGGATGTACCTAATCTCTCTTGATTCTCTAAACTTACTTACTTACACTTTTATATCAATTACAGAGGAAATTGCTGATGAAGCTTTAGAAAAAAATATAAGATAACTAGCTGCGCCCTGCGGTTTAAACAACAAGTCCGAGGTCGGTATAATTAGAGTGAACCGTAAGCTCGTCCCACATACCTAGAGATGTGCCTAGAGCCCACGATGGAACGAGTTTGTGGAATCGATTATATATACGACATATAAAATGCTTTGCCCTGACTGACTGACTGACGGATCAACGCACAGATACCTAAACCGCTGATCGTAGAGACCTGAAACTTTGAGGGCGTGTTCTTTGTTTGACTTAGGCATCCGATAAGAAAAGATTTTTCGAAATTATACCCCTAAGGGGATGAAAAAGGGATTCCTTGGTCCATTTCCGACTTCTACGCAGACGAAGTCGGGCAAAAGCTAGTAAATAATATATTTTTTAAGTAGGTTAATATCCTTCCTGAAGGTCCCATTTATCTCTATAAATCACCAAATTTGGTAAAGTGGTTTAGGTTTAAAAATGTAACA
The DNA here is from genome assembly GCA_907269075.1 of Idaea aversata. NCBI lineage: Eukaryota > Metazoa > Arthropoda > Insecta > Lepidoptera > Geometridae > Idaea > Idaea aversata. Next base: position 16,142,038 of record OU026088.1, on the reverse strand, counting down.
GACAGACATAGTTACTGTCGCATTTATAACATAAGTAGGGATTTTAAGCTCCGTACCTACCTACCTCAGTGGAATATACCTAGAAGATTTTAAAATAGAGACCGTCAAATATGAATCACGAGTAGACGAGACGTCGAAATAAATTGTCCAATATTCCAAATAAGGCATTGTTACGTGTGTAATAGTGTGTATACATGATTAATCTGAACTTAGCAACGATTCCTAGAAGTAACCACATAACGCCAACTAAATCTAATTGAGGTTACGTAAAGGCCGCTCGGCGCTCAACTTAAAACATAAATCTGAGGAACTTGACTTGCCATGTTGTGGTTTTGGGTTATGGGATAATCTAATCGTTTTAGTACCTACCTAGTTGAAAAATTATGGTTTATTTTATAGTTTTGCGACTTGCGATTACAAAATAACGTTAGATTCATATATACGATACCTACGAACGTATCCGGTGACGTAGGCACCTTCGGTAGAGTACACCCCTTAACTCTTAAGGCGGGGTATTAGCTGACGTGATCCCTTTTACCATAAACATATATACAACGGTTAAATATTCATTATTAAGCAGAATCTTCAGAACTTTGAGTAGTTCTTCATCCAGAAGATACGTGATAGCATAACATAATAACATAGGTACAATCCACGGTCAAAAGTCTCTGCCCACCGTAACGTTTACAATCCTGTGCAGCACTATTTGAACATAATAACAACGTAACCTGTGGATCGAACCCACGTCAGTTGGTGTAGCGGGTGGCGGCTTATACCTCTCGGCCAACTAAAGAAATAGCTAACATGCTAAAAATAATAATCACACTGAGTACTTTTAATTCAAGTATTTAATTTAAGTTTGTGTGTAACGTCTATTAGAAGAAGGTCGTATGTCCAATACTTGTTGATAGTATTATTGTAGCAAACTGATCATTTACTTATGACCCATACTGTACTATTCTAGATATAATATTTTGTTTGAAAACGTTGTTTTCTTTAGATAAGTAATTCTACATTATACAGGGTGGTTTTGAGTGGGTCAGTAAGGGCAGAGCATTAAGAACCGCTGCACCTACGCGATAACGTTCTCAATCAAATTACCCTTAAAAAGCATTGTTAAAGAGAGAGAGCCATTTAATACCTGCCTGGCGGATGTGAAACATCGACATTATTTTGTAAATGTAATATGCAGAAAAGAACAGATTCTGATAGAATCGCACAGTCGATTACGGTGTGTACACACCGTACACACTACTGCATATAGACTGTATATACAGGGTGTCCCGTAATGAATGGCCAAGCGGGCACCTACGGATAGAGGACACTGTGCCGGATCAGAAAAACGAAAGTTATGTTCTATGAAAGTCTCTCGGTTTCCGAGATATCCGCCATTTAATTTTTTTTTAAATTTCGCTCCGTTCTCTATGTTTTGTGATGCCAAAACTGCAAATGAAGGAATTATCCCAATCTGTTTTTTGGATTGTATTCCAGGATAAATGTGCTATCGAATGCAAACAATATTTTTTATGACACATTGAAAGTTTTTTTTTAAACTAAGATTTAACTCAAACTTCATGGTTTTTTAATTTTTTTACCTGAAGTTTAACCCTTTCTGAAGTTTAACCCTTCCTGGACTTTCATAGAACATAACTTTCGTTTTTCTGATCCGGCACAGTGTCCTCTATCCGTAGGTGCCCGTTTGGCCATTCATTACGGGACATCCTGTATATACCATTATATAGCGGCATGCGTCGCCACGCCAGAAATCGGTTTTACGTGCGGCTATAGATGTTTCACATCAAAAATGATAATATTTTGAGTTGTTTTGTAATTTATTAAAGAACTAGCGACCCGCCCCGGCTTCGCACGGCTGTATTATGCATAATGTGTTATATCTAAAAACCTTCCTCGTTAATCACTCTATCTATTAAAAAAACCGCATTAAAATCCGTTGCGTAGTTTTAAAGATCTAAGCATACCTACAAATGGACATAGGGAAATAGGGACATAGGGACGGCGAAAAGTGACTTTATTTTATACTATGTAGTGATGATTATTTTGTTGAACGTCTTTTTAGGGACGCGCGGACGTAGTGGAACTCTATAACAGTTTCTTGTGAAATTAGAGGGCTCATGACGTTAGTGGTTTAGAGTAACTAATAAGTATTCTTTGTATCTAGGAAATTATTCCAAACAAACCTTTTGACGTGACAACGTTTTATAAATTGGTTTGCCGGGTGACACTTCAAGAAACTGCGTTACGCTCCGCTGACGTTATGCGCTCACAATGAGAGCGAGTGAGAGGCACGTGGGCATGGTTAGCCCGCCTAAGAGCGAGAGAGACAGACATAAAAAGTGAAAGGCACGCGTCCCTTCCACTCGAGCACAGTTGTTGTCACGTAAAACTTTCGCCCGTATACCGACTTTACAGGCAACCAGTTTTTTATTTATATTTATTTACATTAAAAAATGGAATTATTTTACACGTAGATACAATTAGATTTGTTCGATTGATATAAGGAAGTACGTTAATCTCAATTCTCAATATTTGTGTTTGATTGATCATCTCCAATCAGTAGAAGAGAGAAGTAAGTAGACATTACGTTACTCATCGTATCTTATCTAACAAAGGAAGTGCCACCCTCTATCATATAATATCTGTATCTCTAACATAACACTACAAATTATAGATACCTACTTACCTAACTTAATTTTCACAATACGTGAAATACGATACGATACATGGATACGTGAATACGTCAAATGACAGGAATATTATTATTTTTGGTCCCTAAAATAATTGGTCCCATTGGGGCCGTACGCGATGCCGTAACCTACCGGAGGTTAGTTATTTAGGACGAATCCAAGGATCACTCGGAAGAAACAGATTACAACGTAGATAAGTACATAAGTACATTATATTAGTATTATTATGTACCTACCTACATTAATTGTTAAGCTGGGAACATATTATCCGCGACTGATAAGTGTGCACGGTCGTTTGGCATCCAGGCGGCCCAGATCGCTCTAGGATGTCCGCGGACGTCCAAACGCTCAAGGGGGGCCGAAGGTTACGTCCGCGACTTACGTCCGATACTATGTGCACAGTTAGGTACATACATTTACATTAAACAGATGCCTTAAGTCGCGGTTGTCGGACGCGGCTTACGGGCGTAGTTATGTGTCCAGCTTTAGAGGTCCGAGAAGGGTATAGGTAGTTACGAGTGCAATATTCAAAAGCGGGTCATTAAGGTGAAAGGGTACCGGCGCTCTCTCCATACAAACAAAGACACTAGCACAAATATTTTTGTTGCATAAAAGCCATAACTGCCATGATTACGCCCCCATGTCTTGTTTTTTTTTCTTCTAATTATCATACTTATTAGAAATTAAGATTTAAGAAACAAAAAACAAACATAGGGGCATGGTAATGGTCAATTGGTCATGCATGGCAGTTAAAAGTTTTATGCAACAAAAATATTTGCTATAGTGTCATTATCCAGGGAGGAAACAGTCGACTACGTTTGTATGGAGAGGGCGTCGGTACGGTACTTTACCCTTTCTTCTAAAGTTATTAACTGAATACGGGTCAGGCGTCGCGTCGTCGCCTTCGCGCGTCGGGTTCCTTTTACTAATGTACATTTTTGTATCATTTTGACAAACTCCATAAGTATAATTTTGGTTTTATAATTTTCTAGCTATTTACTTTATGTATGTCGTGTTTTGTTTCTTCCTGTGTTGTACAAATAAAGTTATCTATCTATCAATGGTAGGACCCTATACTATGGACCTGCAGTTTTCTAAAATAAAAATTGACCTGTGTTTTAGCAAATAAAGATTCAGATTTCCTTTAAAACCGACCACCGGCATATACTCTCGAAATAAAACAATCATTTTAACCAACACCTCTTAAAATTCGACCCCACGGGAAGGGTATATAGTTATATGACGTTATGAATTTTTGGTTTGGGATTTGAACCGTATTATCTGAATCAGTAAGGAATTTATGAGTCGCTTTTATAAATATAAAGAACACCATTACCTTTGATATATTTTGTAATTAACATACGTAAAAAAATTACACGAAGAATTGAGTACCTACCTACCTATAGTTTATGGTCCAGAACCTCTATTGCCCATACCCCAGGCCCAAATAAAAACATGGCTACGACAAAAAACCGAAGAAACACACAAAACAGAATGGAGAAACAGCGAAACCTGCAGGCAAACAAAAAGTGCAGTCCCGGAAGCACCTAAAAGACTTGCCCGCAGCATCATTAGACTAAAAAGAAACGAAATCCGGACGATCATAGGTGTCATAACCGGTCATTGTGCATTAAACAAACACTTGTTTACCATAGGTGTTACAGATAGCCCTCTGTGCAGGGGTTGCATGGAGGCAGAAGAAAACCCACAGCACGTGCTCATGGAGTGCAGTAGCGTGGCAGATCAACGGGCTCGGTCTCTTCAATCGCCGACATCTCTTCCGGAGGCCTGTAGCAACCTGAAAAGGCTGCTAGCTTTCTGGGAGGACCTGGGATGGTTGGAGTGACAAGTAGGATACTCACACACGCACAATGGCCCAAATAATGAGGCTAAGTGCGGAAACAGCCCCGTAAAACTAAACTAAACTAAACTAAACCTACCTACCTACCTACCTCCTTTTTTGAATTCTTTTAAAATCCAATATTAATTGTTATGTCATCCACTGAGCGACTGAGTAGGTGAATAGAAAATGCATAGGAAGTTAGTACCTACCTAGTAGGCACAATCAGTTATGTAGTACCTACAAAAATTACATAGATACATAATATTACCTCACAAGTGTAAATATTTATATATATATCTACGTTATATTATTAGTCAGACAAATGGCTCAGTAAAACAATCTCTACTTGACTAGAGTGTAGGTAGGTACTAAGGTACTATAGCTCTAGCAAAGAGCAAGCGAGCAGATGTTATTTACTATAAATTCGGAACATTCTGACTCAGTTTCCGACTAAATAATGATTCACTTCCGCTATTGTAATGGAAATACTGATAAATCTCATAAATGAGATTACGAAGAGATTGGTAGCAATATTACATCTCATTCCTTAGTCATTTAATCACGTTACCGTAATATTTGCAACGAGATCAATGAATGTGAGATACGTCGAGTACGTATCTAGATATAAGTTGATAAATGAGGAAGTTGTAGATCAATTTATCTATGGGAAGATACTGACTGAAACATTTTCTTACACATAATCATGTTTACAACAGATACCTAGATACATACGTAAGATACTTGACAAACACTATCTGTGGTTACATTCTTGATTTTCATATAACCAAATTTTTTGATCCATCTAACTACTTCTTCCAATTTATGAAGGAAGAGGTTTTCAATTCGTAGGTACTTATATGTTTTATTTATATAATACTACCGACCCGTCCCGGCTTCGCACGGCTATATTATGCATGTATTATACATAATATAAACCTTCCTCTTGAATCACTCTATCTATTAAAAAAACCGCATCAAAATCCGTTGCGTAGTTTTAAAGATTAAAGCATACTTATGGATATAGGACCATAGGGACAGAGAAAGCGACTTTGTTTTATACTATGTAGTGATTTACTTATCCTAAACCATATTATATTATATACGTATATGTAAGTACTTCATATTTATTTTGGTAAATATCCAAAAACTGGCGCGTTGTCATTTGGTATGTAATTCGAAAAATTCGGCGTTTGTCAGCCGCGTGGAATCCGGCACGTGGTGCGTGGCCTACGCTACCTCGTCGTCCGTCGCTCGTCGTCGGTCGCTTAGTGGCGCCAAATATCCCGCGTTCCGTGATTCATATTTTCGAGTCCAATCTTATTATTACCTATCTTATTATTAGTATAATTTAATTTTTATTTGTGTTTTTAATTTTAATATCTTATTTACCAGATTGTGACATTTTCTATATAAAAATAAAGAATTTTAGTATCTTATTAATAGAGTAGAGTAGGTAAAACTTTGTTGTTGTGTCATGTAAATTGGATCTCAGTATAACGAGGCGAACTTTCAATTGGTATCGAATTTAAGGACTAAAGACTTGATTTCACATTTCACAGTTCAAGACTTTTTATTTTTATTTTTAGGTAGGTACTTTTAAATACTATGTAGATGAAAATATCCAATAGTTGTGAATGTAATGTAACGCTACACGTACGCTAGCGTATTGGGGATGCTGGCCTTATCTTGTCCCGTGAAGATAACTGTTTCCCCATTAAGGCAGAGTGACCATTCCACGATCTATTATCTGATAACCTCGCGGGGTACCCAGGGGGCGCGTCGCGTCGGTCCCCGGGGATACATATCACGACTAGAAATGCGGAGGAAATAGTGGAGTCATTGAATTGATAAGCACTATTGACTTTAGATATTACAGATAACAAAAAGTGCGAACTCAATTTTCTCAACCACGCAGCTCAGGTAGCACTCAGCAGTAGGTACCTAGTATATATGATCTTACCACAGATCTTACTTGGCACTTGCGGCGCGGGCGGCGCCAGACAATAATTGCATATTTAGAAGGTACAGTCATAGCTGTAGGTAACTATAATGTATATTGTAGTATGACTGGCTACCTAAACCTAACCTACTGTAATAGTTAAATTCAGTAACAATACAGCTAAAAGTTTGATTTCTTAGAAATTATCTCTGAGTCAATATAATCGTGAGATGAATGGCGCGCGGTGAATCATCGCGCGTCCATTCATAAGTTTTTTGGCGCGCTTTCCATTCGTAAGTTCGATGTGTTGCCACTAGATGGCAGCACCGGTAGGTGAATATAAGTACTACGAACTACGAGACTGCTACGGATTTTATAATAAAGCACAAGCAAAAGCATTTTGACAATAATAATTTAATTTTCCCTATCGAGTAAATTAATGACGAACTTATAGATCGGAGAGACTAGTAATACACTACCTAGTCTCATCGATCAACTGATATTCAGCGATTCTATTCGAAGGCAAACTAAAAACAACACAAGTGAAAGACCTATAAAAGTTCTAGGTCCATCCAACCTAGGGTTGCCATCTCAAAAATCTACCAACCAGGACAATAAGCGTGAAAACCCCGGATTTCAGGGCTTAAACCCGGACAATGCCAGAAAAAAAACACCAATCGGTTTACTCGAAACTTCTAGAGTAGCGAACGACACTCCCACGTAATTTTTAGTTTTTTTTACAGTAGCCCGGGTTTCATTTGACCCGGTTCTACCCGGACTACAAATGAAACCCCGACAGGACGGTCCCCGGACGTCCTCTAATCTAGGACAAATCCGGGGAAACCTGGACGAATGGCAACCCTAATCCAAGCTAGCAAATCTACGTTTAAAATCGCAAAGATCACAGCAGGAATAGTTGATTACAGGCACTATGTCTATCGATCAATATATATCAGAATGCAGGAAGGAGTAGCTACTCACATAGTTCAGGGGTGGTGGGTGTTGTAGGTAGTGGTGAGGTCGCGGGTCGCGCCTGGTGCTCCGGCAGCGGCGGCGGAGGAGGCCGGCCCGTCGCCGCCGCGTGCGCATGCTGCAGGTACGCGTGGTAGATGCGGGCTGACTTCTCGCAACCATCGCACACCTGTAAGGGACATTACGTTAAAATTATTTAATTGAAAACTTACTTAGGTACATTTACTTACCTACCTATACATCATGATCAATTTACTTATCATACTTCTAGTGGTTCGGAAATGTGCTCTTCAACCAATGAGAAAACAACTTGACAGATAATATGTTATTAGAACGCGTTACCGCACACACAAGTTAAATTATAAAATAATATGTAGCTTTAAATAACATGATGAATATTTGCCTTCCTTTTCGGCACTTCTATTCCGTACAAGGAAACCGACAAATAATGTAAACAGATCAACAACTTTTCGATTCCAACGATAGAACTTGTTTTCTAGGTCCGATAAAAATATTTTATTCAATTATTTTGTTCCATTGAGTTTGAGACCAACTGAAACAACGATTTTTCTTTTTCAACGGCATTCAGAAGTTCGGTTCAGCAAATTTTCAGTAAAATTGTCCGGTTGGAACCAAAATTATACAGCATTTTTAGGAACGCTTGTGCAGACTATAGGTATGTATACTAGTTGTTGATTATATTTGCGTTACATTTGAGGGAATACATGTAGCTTGGTGATGGCGCGCACGTCTAGTACTTGAATTGCTCTAGCTAGGACATTGACGAGACACGTTAAATAAGGCTGAATTGTTTTTAACCCCCGACGCAAAAACGACGGGGTGTTATAAGTTTGACGTGTCTGTGTGTGTGTGTGTGTGTGTGTGTGTGTCTGTCTGTGGCATCGTAGCTTCCGAACGGATGAACCGATTTTGATTTAGTTTTTTTTTGTTTGAAAGGTGATTTAGTCGGGAGTGTTCTTAGCTATGTTTGATCGAAATCGGTTCAGCCGTCTCAAAGTTATGAGTCAACAAAGTCAAGATTAACAACCGAATGTAAGCAGATATGCCCGAGGGGTGTACTTATCAAGTTAATTTGCGTCTTTTGGTTTCGTTTGTGTCTTTTTTACTTTTTCTCCCTAGTCCCATTTTTAGGGTTCCGTAGCCAAATGGCAAAAAACGGAACCCTTATAGATGCGTCATGTCTGTCTGTCTGCCGTATGATGGCCGTATGTCACAGCCGCTTTTTATTTACACCAAATTACCTGAATCATAAATCGCAAGAAAATGAAATAAGAAAATTAAAAAGTCCTTTCCTACAAAAAGGATGAAATAAAAAATTTAATTAAATATTAAAAAAACCCCCGACACAAAATGGTAAAAATCGTAAGAACGTTAAAAGCCTACAAAAAGGAAAAAAAAAACTATGAAAAGAAAAAGCCACAAATAGAACAAAAAAGGTATAAACGTGAAGCCCTACAAAAAGAAAAAAATAACTTCGAAATTATGACCCTACGTAAGTACATGTGAATTTTTTGATTAAATATTGTCCCGTCGGGGGACCGTACCTATACCATAACCGATACCTTAACATTTTCGTTGAAATTTTCTATAGGTAAAGAGCGGTCCCCCGACGGGACAATATTTAATCAAAAAAATCACATGTACTTACGTAGGGTCATAATTTCGTATTTTTTTCTTTTTGTAGGGCTTCACGTTTATACCTTTTTTGTTCTATTTGTGGCTTTTTCTTTTCATAGTTTTTTTTTCCTTTTTGTAGGCTTTTTAAAACGTGGGTCTATTATTTGACTAGCTTATCAAATCGTTCAGTATTACGTACCGCCTTATAACTGTTCGTCAATCATGTTTGTATATTGTATGTATATAATTGGTCACCTGTATCCAATTGTCGATGGTGAGGGCGAGCAGGGGAGGCCCCGAGTCGGGCAGCAGGTGCCGGCGAGGTGCGCGCACGTTGAACGTCTGCGACACCCAGCGCATGCACCGCACCACGTCGCCAGAACACCACTTCGAAGGGTCTGCCAAACGAACACTTACACTTTAGCTACGTCCTTAACTTAAAACCAGAACTAATTTCGGCTAGTGGAAGTCTGCAATATTATAATTGCCTCTGTTCTGATGAACGTTTGTAGGTAGATATGTAGGTATGCATTTTGGAAATATCTTGTACCAAGTTACCTACATAAAATCTATGTAAAATACGTTATAACATACCTTAAAATACCATAATAAGAGATTTTTGTCGGAAAATCAACGGAAAACTTAATATGAAATTAATTTATAAATAGTTTATTCGGAAAATCGTCAGCGGCGGCGGGCGGGGCTTGCGGCGGCACTGAGCACCATGATCCGTCCATTTAGGCCTAAACCGCCAGTATTAGGTAGGTATCTAGGGAGGTTTTACTGCGGAAGTAGCAGAACTTCAGGTGATTTTTAATACTTACTAGAACTACTGTAGTAGGTCTTTACTTGAAAACTGTACAGTTAAAGAAATAAATAGTAGAATACTTAGATGTTTCATGGTAATATCAAAAGAAACTAAACTCAATTATAAGACTTGGTTAGAAAGTTTGTATCTATACTGAGGGGAACACCTATTTTTTTGTAATAGGTCTTAGAATTAGGTCTTTAAAGTGAAAATAGACAGATGATGGACAAGGAAATAGAGTAAGACAGACGATAGGTACAGACTCGATGAGGAAGGGTACGAATATATTTACATCCATTTTAGGGAGGACTACACATTACGAGGCGACTATTGCCTACGGATTAAAATAAAATTATTTTACTTTTTCATAACAAGTTGATGAATTTAAATTATAATGCATGTAATTTTATTAATAATTTTTTATAACTATCTACGTATTCAAACTGATCAATATAAAAGTTAAAATCAGTTTTAGTTAATAAAATGTCGAAGTGAAAGATTCATAATTATAGCAAACATAATAATAGGTAGGTATATTATGAAACTGTACCTATATTAACGAAGTTAGTAGGTCTATCTACCTGCCTGAAAATCTTGTAACTTATGTAGGTAATGTGCTACCTAGCCATTACCGTAAAGCCTTTTAGATAGGTATACTTATAAACATTGCAATATTTTATATTGATTATAGCTGCGCTCCGCGGTTTCACCCGCGTAACTCCCGATCCCGTGGGAATATCGGGATAAATTAAGATGTAAGCTATCCTATCTTTCAAGTTGTATCAAACTGCACACGGTGTGCAAAATTGATTAAAATCGGTTAAGTAGTTTAGGAGTCCATCGCGCACAAACAACGTGACATTTACCAAGATTAGGCCGGCTGGTTGGACGGTAGAGAGAGTTGCATAAGTACTTAATGCATGCAGCACTTATGGACAAGTTTTGTCCTAATAATTTCAATTAGGTATGTATACTTATTAATTGCATAGAAATGCATCCAATATGTAGTACATAGGTAGGTATAGGTTATTTGAATACTCATATAATATACACGACCAAACCAATGAAGAAAGCCTTTACATTCACAACCACAACACATGAAATCACTGCACTTTTGTTTGACACGCACAAAACAGAGAACTTTAGATGTACGATTACCAGTAGGCACAGCATTGTCGTCTTCATGATCGGAGTGGTACGGGGCCACAGCCTCCGCGGGCTCCATGCACACATACCGGGGAGCCAGGGTGTTGGGTCCGCGCTGCGTCCGCGCGCACTAGGCCGCGCGCCGCTCGCGACCCTAGCTTTATTCGCGAAGTGTGTCGGCGTCAGCGCGTGACGTAGACGATTCGTCACCAACATACACTGCCGCCCCCCGTACCGACCGTGCCGCTCTGCTATTACACTGTGCTCTGACGGATGAGGAAAACGCTTTCCGAGAACCTGCACGCTGCTGAGGGCTGGTTATAGCAACCGCGCCCGCACCGCCCGGCGCCCGCGGCCGGCACACGAGATCAGATGCACTTGTTTGTGCAGATAGAGCTTCCGCCGTGCTGCGTGTCGTGTCCATGGTGACTATGGGTACATCGTCTAGGTAGGGACCTGTTGTTGTCGTTCTTATTTATGTGTCGTGTCGTGCGGTTTCACATACATAAGTCCCGTTTCCGTGAAAATATCAAGATAAAGTAGCTCAGAAGACACTGTCTGCACAACAAATATGAACCGTATCTAGAATTCCAAAATATACCTATATATGTAGGTATATTTTCTATTTATTCCAGGTTTAAGTTTCGTGAAGTACCTACCTAAGTAAGAGTAGGTTGTAAATTCTGATGTTTTTCTCGGGTATTGGTCATATACAATATGTAAAGAAACTGGTGTCCGGCCATGAACGGGGCTATTTGGTACCGTATTACGAACATAATTGACGGGTTTTTATTTTATTTGGAAACTATTTTTTTTCCCCAATTACTTTAATCAATATTAGGGAAAAAATAAAAACCTGACCTATGGTTACACTAGCTGTAGGAGCGGTGAACTAGGTATAGCAACAAAAGAAGCCGACCGAGGGCGGCGCCTTTACTTTGTACAAGCCGCCCGCCCGTGCCGCGCCGCCCGCGCCGATACCTACGCGAATTAGGTATAATATCAGCTGATATGTATTTCGGAAATACTACGAAATTGACCTCTCATTTTTTGTTGTCAAGAAACAGATAATTGTATGTAGCTCTGAAAAGAGCTGTTTTTATCTTGAAATTACACCAAAATGTAGTGTCTGTCACCTACAAATAAAACAAAAACTTTTTTACAACATTTTTTCATGAAATACTGGTAATCAACAAAGACTTTTTAGATAGGTAGGCACTTACTTAAGAAATAAGCACGTCAATTTGTCGAAGGCTTCGATGGTCATGTTCCACGTGCCTGCCACCAACACGGATACACAACTGCGATCTCTTCACCAAGTCCAAATGAACACTCATCGGAAAAAAGGACAAACTTTAAAAAAATCTCATTCTCTTCAACTTTGTTCAGAATCCACTTGCAGTATTCTGTCCTTAAGTCATAATCAGCAGGTAAGAGACTTTGAACGCGGCGATAATGGAATGGGTGTTGACCGTCTTCTTTCAGCACCTTCCAAATTCTCATATGGTTCGTGTTCAATGTCCGCGCTACGGAACGCGTACTTTCTGTGGGGTTTGCATCGAACATGTCCAGCACTTGCTCTTCGATTGTATCGCGCAATCGTGGCCTTCCCGAATCACTGTGCGATACGTGAACACTACCGGTAGTAAAAACTCTGTTATGAAGGCGTTGAAACGCACGCTCCGACGGCACTGGAGCACCAAACCGCGTTTCATACTCTCTGCGCGCAACTGCGTAATTACACTCACTCCTCCCCAAACACATCAACATGTTAAAGTATTGCGGATTAGTGTAAGACATTTCGCATCGATAACACCGGACGTCCGACCGAGATCAGTTTCTACGCGGAACTAAATCGCGAATAATGCAGCGCGGGCGACGCCCGCCCGGTACACGTGCCGTTTGCCTAATCAAAGGATGCCGCCAATGGTGCGATGCACCGCGCGAGTCCTTTGACAAATGCCGAAAAAAGGAATAAAGGTGAGCGCACACCTAGCCGCACCGCACACGCCGAAGTCGCCGCAGTCATCGTTTTTGTTAATATCCTCGCACACCTGTCCGCGCAGCAATCACTGCACCGGTCGCAGCGTACGGCGCGGATGACGTCATCAGTATCAACCGCAGCTTGCGGTGTGTGCGTCGCGAGGGACGTCATCAGCAACGGCTGGGGAATTTTGTCGATGCGGTTGATGCGGCGCGGGTAGGTGTGCGAGGTTGCATACAGCTTCATACAAAGAATACAAATGCGGCGACTTCAGCGCTTGCGGTGCGACTAGGTGTGCGCTCACCTTAATCATTATCAAAGACACCGCTCGACAGGTGAAATGTTGTAAGAATGGGAAAAATTGCCGAATTTTAGGGTAAATTTAATTTTTTTCTTAAAACTAAAAAATTCATAACTTTAGTTTTTTTTTCATTAACCTTTTTTATTATATTTTTCCCGGTATCTATAATGAGGTAGCAATACGCCCACGACTGGTCGGACACCAATTTCTTTACATATTGTATAGTCCATCAGCTCATCAATCCACCTTAGTGAACCTATGAGATTTTTTTTAGGGTACCGTAGCCAAATGGCAAAAAACGGAACCCTTATAGATTCGTCATCTGTCTGTCTGCCGTATGTCACAGCCACTTAAAAAACAATAAATTTTAGTGTTCCCCATACTTAGAACTGAAACTCAAAAAAATATTTTTCATCAAACCCATACGTGGGGTATCTATGGATAGGTCTTCAAAAATGATATTATTAGGGTTTCTAATATAATTTTTTTCTAAACTGAATACCTAGTTTACGCGAGAGACACTTCCAAAGTGGTAAAAAGTGTGTCCCCCCTGTAACTTCTAAAATAGGAGAATGATGAAACTAAAAAAATTATTAAGACGAAAGTTTTCAACCAATGTGTGTTACCGGTGATGACATACAAAGTCAAAGTCAAATTTCTTTATTCCTTTCGATGCTTATGTATATACACTTCACATGATCACTTGGAATAGTCTTAAAAATACGGACGTACGCTTAGACGTGGTCGCTGACTATAGGCCTCGTTCATTAGCTCAGAGTCGCTCAGCGGGCTATGGAAAGAGCTATGCTCGGAGTTTCTCTATACGTGATAGAATCCGAAATACGGAAATCCGTAGAAGAACCAAAGTCACCGACATAGCTCTCAGGATGGGTAAGCTGAAGTGACAATGGGCAGGTCATAATATAGCTCGCAGAACTGACAACCGCTGGGGAGTAAAGGTTCTCGAGTGGCGGCCGCGATGCAACGCGAAACGGAGTGTTGGGAGACCAGCTGCCCGCTCGTGGACCGACGACATTGTGGCGGTCGCGGGTAGTCGGTGGACGCGAATGTGTGAGCTCAGAATTTAAACTCAATTTTCAGTGACTGTCGACCTTCGTTTTACAAAAATAGCTGCATTGGGAATTCCCAGTTGTGTTGTAGATAGATCTATCTATGTGTACAATGTGTAGACATAACAGTAAAAAAAATCTGTGGAGATATCATACCGATACCCTCTGCTCAGACCTCGCTAAGGATTACGCGCGTCTTCGCAGCATTGTTGTACCATCAGTCAGTAGGTATAGATACCTGCAATTTTTTTTTGCTTTGTTATTTTAATTAAATTTGCTTCAATTCAACTTAATTCATATATTCACATTGATGGTACAACATATTATTGTTAAGTAACTGTTGTTTGTTCTTGTTACCTAAGTAGGTACTTGTTATGTTTTATTTTTGTTTAATAATTGGTTAAATTTAAAGAATATCGGTTTTAACGTATTTCCTATGCGGTCAGGTCACATGTCAGGGTGGTGCGCCCAGCGCCGACATGTCAGGGTGGTGCGCCCAGCGCCGACATGTCAGGGTGGTGCGCCCAGCGCCGACATGTCAGGGTGGTGCGCCCAGCGCCGACATGTCTGGGTGGTGCGCCCAGCGCCGACATGTCAGGGTGGTGCGCCCAGCGCCGACATGTCAGGGTGGTGCGCCCAGCGCCGACATGTCAGGGTGGTGCGCCCAGCGCCGACATGTCAGGGTGGTGCGCCCAGCGCCGACATGTCAGGGTGGTGCGCCCAGCGCCGACAACACAATAGTCACATGTCAGGGTGGTGCGCCCAGCGCCGACATGTCAGGGTGGTGCGCCCAGCGCCGACATGTCAGGGTGGTGCGCCCAGCGCCGACATGTCAGGGTGGTGCGCCCAGCGCCGACATGTCAGGGTGGTGCGCCCAGCGCCGACATGTCAGGGTGGTGCGCCCAGCGCCGACAACACAATAGTCACATGTCAGGGTGGTGCGCCCAGCGCCGACAACACAAGCATAGGTGTTGCTATACAGTAGGTATAGTCACATGTCAGGGTGGTGCGCCCAGCGCCGACAACACAATAGTCACATGTCAGGGTGGTGCGCCCAGCGCCGACAACACAAGCATAGGTGTTGCTATACAGTAGGTATAGCAAGGTATAATGAGGTAGAGGGAGGAGCGGAAGAGAAGGAGTCTGTTTCAGAGCTCTTGTCATTTCCTCCCTGACTATCTTAGGAGTAGGTATCCATTGAAGGGAGAGGCGCTGAAGGAGCGGGGATCTGTTTCAGAACCCGGCCCATCTCTGCCCTGATGGTATCATCGACAGTCCGGGAGACATCCAGTGGAGGTAGTGGTGGGAAAGGAGGAGTTCGTTCGAGAACTCTGTCCAATGTCCATCTCTTCCCTAATTGTTTCTCGGATGAAATGGGGCGTGTCGTACATCAAAATTTGAAACACAAATAACACAAAAATTCTTCATTTTGACGACCCAGTTGGCACAATGGTCACCATGCCGGACTGCCAAACACAGGGTTGCGGGTTCGATTCCCACCTCAAATAAGTATTTATGCTTAGATATTTGTCTGTGGTCTGGTTGTTTCTATGTATTATAAGTATGTATTTACAAAAGAAAAAGTATATATGTAGGTAGTATATCCGTTGTCTAACATCCAAAACACAAGTCTAGTTACCTAGCTTGGGGCTAGATGGCGATGTGTAGATTGTCCTACAGTATTTATTTTTAAATTTTAATCGTATTTATGGTAGGTATTTATAGATGGTATAGATTTTATAGACGCTGTGACCTCGGCGTCAGTCTGTATTCGCTATAAAATGCAAAACTAAACAAAAAAACATCGATCTAGAATACTACGTAAAAAAACTAAAAAAAAATAAGCGCTGTGTAGTGTAGTGAACGGGGTGTACCCGTTCACTACACAGCGCTTATTTTATTATTTTCTCATATCTTATTATTTTCCCATTCCTACTCAAATAAAAAAAATGTAATTGGGTGCCAAAAAGCTATACTTACCTACGTTAGGTTAGGATAAATATTGTGATATTATCTATTTATCTTTATTATCAAGGCTTTTACACACGTCCCAATTTGGTCGGGTCCGACATCAGTGTTGCCACATTTCAATTCGACGTGTGTATACCCCGCGCAGCGAATGATGAGCTCTGGGGTAAGTGGAAGGGGTATGCGCAGAACTCGATATTTATATGAAAATTGTGTTCTGCGCATACCCCTTCTACTTTCCGTCAGAGCTCATCATTCGCTGCGCGGGGTATAAAAGCTATCACATTGCGCAACGATCAGGTAGCAATAGGTATTCATAATGCCCAGACAGTGTGATTAATATTAAAGTTTAGATGATAATTAATCACTTTGCCCAAAGTAGCTTGTCATTGTGATTAATTCTGGCATTATGTATAATGCCAGAATTAATCACTTGGTCCATAGCATATACATAACATTATTTTTCGGCTTTAGATCTACTTCTCTTCTTCTTCGTGTCAACGGCGACCAATGCAATGCACCTTGATCAAAGCACTCCCGCCCAAAACTTAGTTGCCCTGTTGAGGTCGTCTGCAGAGCAGCTAACAGGGCAGAGAGAGCAAGCCGTCAAGTGCGCCATCGTTTGGGCGGCCCTCCCACATTCACACAGAGTGTCCGAACCGGAAAAACCCCACCTAGCCATGTTCTCTTTGCAGCGGCCAACTTGGGTCCGCAAGCGATTTAGGGACTTCCAGGTTGGCCACTGCAGATCGCCGCCAGCAGGCAGGGATTCCGTGGGTGCGATGAAGTCCGGTGGAGGGGGGAAATTGGCAGCCCACATTTGCTTTTTGGCCTCAGCAGGGGTGCAGCCTAGAGGGGTTGTGAGCCGAAGAAAGCTCTTGCGGCTGTTTAGGCGCCGCTGTGGCGTTTCGTGGTTATGCAGAGGGTGTCGGTGATCAGTTTCCTGATTGCGTTTTTCCACTGCACATGCCACTTCACGACGGATACCGGGTGGAGCTATACCAGCAAGAGGGTAGAGCATGCTGAGTGGGGTAGGTTTGAGGCACCCTGTTATGATACGGCACGTCTCATTGAGCGCTGCATCGATCTCCTTGGTGTGGGCTGAACGGTGCCATACAGGACACGCGTATTCACCAACGGAGAACGAGAGCGCCAAACCGGTCGTGCGTAGTACATGTGGGTCTGCTCCCCATGATGTTGTTGTGAGGCGCCGTAGAATGTTGTTCCTCGACCCTATTTTCATTTTAGTGTGCTTACAATGCCACTTGTATGTAAGTGTTCTGTCGAGCGTAATCCCAAGGTACCGCGGAGTAGGGCAATGCTCTATTTTCACGCCTCGCCATGATAATTTGAGGGCTAGGTTCGCTAGTTGGTTGCGGAGATGGAAGACACAGGACTGAGTCTTGGACGGGTTCGGCCTTAGGGCATTGTCGGCGTAGTATATGTCGAGCTTCTCCAGCGCATTTGTAAGCAGGTTTTCGGCCTCTTCAAAACTTGGCGTCTGAGCTGCGAGTGCGAGATCATCCGCGTAGAGGAAGTGTTTGGTGTTTTGAGTCCTGGGCTGGTCGTTGGTATATATATTAAATAATATCGGAGCCAAAACACTTCCTTGCGGAAGGCCATTTTTTTGGACCCGCCATCTGCTCTTTTTGTTGTCAAGGCAGACCTGGAACCGACGGTTACTCAGCATCTCGCGGAGAACGGACACAAACCCTGGGTCATTCGTCATGTGACCGACCTTCTCCAGTAGCCTTCGGGTATTTACCGTGTCGTATGCTGCTGACAAGTCAACGAATACGACACCGGTGATTTTACGGGTCTCAAACCCATCCTCAATATGCTGCGTAAGGCTAAGAGTCTGATTTGTGCAGGATCTACCGGGGCGAAACCCTGCCTGTTCGGGAATTAGATCAGGGTCAATAAAGGGGGAGAGTCGATTTAGGAGTAGCCGTTCAAGTAGTTTAAGTGTGTGGCACAGTAATGAGATGGGGCGGTAGCTTTTTGGATCTTTTGGGCATTTACCAGGCTTAAGGAGAGCAACAACTTTAGCTTTTCTCCACAGTTTCGGCAGCCTGCAACAACTCAAGCACCCGTTAAAAAGAGTAAGTAGCCAATTAGTAATCTAGTAAATTAACCCCCGTAATAACACACATTTGCAATCTAGCCATATCCACAAGCACCTTTCCGCAAGCGCTTAAAAAGGCTGTAGTCTGTCCTATTTATAAAAGTGGAGACAAAGGTAGCATTGAAAACTATCGTCCAATCTCTCTTCTGCCCATATTGTCTAAGATTTTAGAACGTATAATAAATAACAACCTTGTGAATTTCTTAGAGAAACATCATCTAATTTCAGATAACCAGTATGGTTTCAGAAGAGGTAGGTCAACTGAGGATGCTATCTCCAGCTTTGCTAATTACGCGGTTGATAAAATAGATAGTAAAGACAAATGCTTAGGTATTTTCCTCGATATATCAAAAGCGTTTGATACTGTCTCTGTTCCGATTCTTCTATCGAAATTGCAACATATTGGGATACGTGGTTCGGTTCTTGATTTGTTTAAGTGCTATTTGACAAATCGGACACAGTGCGTTAAAATAGGAGAATTCATTAGCGAGGAAGAGCAGTTAAGTTACGGTGTTCCGCAGGGAAGCATTTTGGGACCTACATTGTTTCAAATCTATGTTAACGACCTCTGTGAACTTAAAATCCCGCATTGCTCAATAATTACATATGCTGATGACACAGCACTAATTGTCTCTGGAAAGTCATGGAACCAGACTCAAAGTCGAGCCGAACATGCCTTTAACACAGTTCTCAAATGGCTAGATGGAAATTTGTTGACACTTAACGTTCATAAAACCAAGTTCTTAACTTTCAGTATCAGACCATCGTTTCAACCAGCTCCCAATTCAATCTCGATCAAAGCACATACTTGCAATGACCACCTACGCTGTTCATGCTCGGCATTAACTAGAGTCACATCAATTAAATACCTAGGAATTGAGATTGATGAATGTCTTACTTGGTACAAGCACTTGGATACTCTTGCCGGTAGACTTAGGAAACTTATCTATTTATTTAAGAATCTTAGGAATTCTGCTGACAAAACAATATTGATGATGATATATAAAAGTCTTGGCGAGTCAGTCGCAACATACTGCATCTCTGTATGGGGAGGCGCTGCAAAAACTGCTTTTCTAAAATTAGAACGTGCACAAAGAGCAGTACTGAAGGTGATGAGCCGCAAACCGTTTTGGTTTCCTACAACAGATTTGTATGACGGGGCAAAAGTTTTAACTGTGAGACAACTTTTCATTCTCCGTACAGTGCTAAAACGACACTCGTCCTTATACTATGACAACAATCAGCAGAATCGAAGAAAGCCTAAAACTATAGTTTGTCCCTTGGAAAGATACAGTACCGCCTTTGCATCTCGTCACTACAAATATATCAGCGCCCGGCTATACAACACCATCAATGTGCAAACAAATATATACCCAATGTGTTACTACCAGTGTAAGCATACCCTGACGCAGTGGTTGATCACTTTGGACTACGATCAAACTGAGGATCTACTGAATCGGTTTCGGATCTGAGTCAACTTCAGTACAAACTCCATATGTCTATTGTATGTTATTGTTTATATACATATACCTAAACATTAAATTTACAATACTATAATTTATATATATCTTTATTTATTTATATAATTATGTAATCACTCACCACTTATCACACACAAACACACACATGTCCCCACATATCTTACGTTCCACACTGAGAAGGAGGTCTCCCCCTGCCCAACTCTTAAGAGGCTGGTGATTAGGGGTAGGCCAACAACTCAATGTACTCATACTCACACACCCCCTTCGCACTCACACCCCTTCATAAACTTCCGGTTTCACACCTACACTAACGCATACACATTAATTATAGGCATTCTTCTTTCTTTCTTTTTCTTATGTATTTGCATCATGCATCGTGCAGTAACACGTATTTTGCAGATTCGATGTATGAGAGAGTTCATACTGTCTGTTGTACAGGTTTAACCTAGTGCAGACAGTAATTGTCAATGATACTTACCATGTTATGTACCTAACTAACTAAAATTAATCGCAACAGGGCCCAGGTGCTTCATCTGCTCCACCGTTTTGTCGTCCAATCCAGCGGCTTTACCGTTTTGCATCGATTTGATGCCTTGAACTAGTTCGGCAAGCGTGAAGGGAGCACTGACTCTGTTATTGGTAGGAGATGGGAAGCTTTATTTATGCTTTTTTGGTGGGCGGTTGGGCGGCTTACCGTTCACGAGAAGCTGGTATGCTACCTGGTCTGGGGTGACTTGACCTGGGAGAGTGGCATTTGGGGGGTCTCCAGTAAGCTTATTTATTGTGGACCAAGCTTTTTTGCTGTTGTGGGTCATATCAACTGAGGACACAAGAGTCATCCATCTGTCCTTACGCGTATCGCCGATCAGTGACATCAGTTGCTCCCCAGCGGCTATAGCTTCCTCAGAGAAAGGATCTTTTTCGTAGAGGGACTCATAATCGGCGAGCAGCTTGGCCGAGTCTGGGCTCAGGCCGGGTATGTATGACGTACGGCACCCGCGAGGGATAACTTTGCGAGATACTGACCGCACAACGTTGACAAATGTCTCGTAGTTGTCGGGTATCGCCTCCAACTCCTGCAGAAAAGTGTCGATTTCCCGTGAGTAGGCCTCCCAGTTTGCTTTGGAGAAGTTGAAGCGACGCCTAAAGGGAACTGTTGCGGGTCTTAAAGCGGCTTGAAATTGGCAGTTGATCGGCCTATGTTGCGTGGAAGGGATGGGAGGAAGGACCTTCTTGTGTGTTAGCATTTATTTTAAATAGATATTATATATATTTTAGTAACTAATTATTTATTGTAAGTATGTAAAACGTCTCTCAGTTGTATTTAATACTGATGAAAGTGATTATACTTCGGATAATAGATTGACAGCATTCCATTAAACTTGCAGCAAGGATATCCTAGACCGCTGGTCCACTATATTTAGAGTCGATACTCTAAGGAACAAAAAACAGCCACTACTACCCACTGTGCACACCGGCCGGCCACCCGCGCGGGCCTCTCGAGCGGCACCTCATTTAAGTATTTTAGTGCCGTGGAGTCCACACGTACGCTTGAATTCCACTGGCGACATATCGCGTTGCTTAGTGGTATATAAATTTAGTTATTTCATCGGTTCGCGAGTGCGTTCGATGATTAAAACATGGAACAAATAAATGGGTGAGTGATTTGATAATTTATAGCCTGCATAGGTATTTAAGATACCTACACATTTTTGTATATAAATCTACACAGCCTTATACCCATTTTAGTGTGCCACTTGTCATTTTTGCCCTTCATGAAGTTGAAATGAAATTATGAAATTAATTTAGACTTTTTAGGTAAAAATAATAACCTAATACCTAATCTCTAATGCATATAACCCGATTATTCGAAAACCATTTTGATAATGCTTGTTATCTTGTCTAAAAGTAACTTTATTACCGAACTACAGGTATAAACGTGTACAAACCAGTACAAAGTGAACACACTATTGCTATTTTTTAAAAGTACCTACATTCTGTGTTGTGCATTTTAATTACTTTCAATATCTTTATATCGAAACCGGATACGATTGGAATCAATTTATCAAATATCTGTAAGATTTCCACGCATAATATAGTTGTGTTAGACACACACTAGACGTTACGAACGAAATACTCTACTCATCAAAACTGAGTTTAGACATTTAGACCTAAATATGTACCTTCACTTCTTTTTTATTATCAACTCTAAACGTTTGGGTGGTGACGTCACGCTAGCCAGCACGCTGACCAGTGACGTCAGGACCTATAGTCATTGAAGTAAAAGGTGCATAATAGAAGCCCAATTTCTTCTACACAAATTAATACAATACTTTCGTTGCGAAGGTTCGTGGGTAACTCCCGAAGATACATAAAAAACTTATTAGCAAACGTTTTTACTTAACCTAAGAGTATTTAACAATAGGCGTCAGAACCTGCTGAACGTTAAATTCAAAGCTAGTAACAAAGTAGGTACACAATTAAATGCATAATTATTAATCCTACAAGACGTGCGAGATATCGCAACAGGCTGTTCGTTGAAATTACTCCACCATATCGTAGTATGAAGTACCAGAATACGTATAGTATAGAACAGAATAAATACCTAAAAGATACCTGAAGTTTCTTTTTAGCGCAGGAGCGTGTAACAAAAATGATACACACACCTTACCTACAGTTTACCTACAAATAGGTAAATATTATTACTATACTGAGATATTACGCCCAAAATAATAATTTTATTTTAATTACAATGTTTGAAAATCTTAATCCATTCCTGATCTGGTGTAAGTACCTCAATTTTAATTTATTTTATGTGGAATTTCATGAAAAATTGACCTAGAATGATGATGACTTGTACTTTTTTATCATCATTATAGAAAAATGTGCATTATAATAATATGCACTTATGCTAATGGGTTGCGAACTTTGGTCATAATAAAATGGAATTTATGCCTTGTCATTGCTAGTACAGATACAGACCTACTTGAAAAATAAAAGTGAAGAATCTATTCACTGCAGTTGCCTCTCGGTCTACAATAATAATGACTTGTTTTGTCGCTCGAGTTGTCTTGTCAATCGTTTGACGACACGATGGGGGTACGACACAAGGTCTACCCTCCATTTTTTGTGTGATTTAAATAATTTTATAAGTATTTGTCATTCGATTCAGTAATTGGTAACTTAGCCTACCGATCAATGCCTACAACGTAGGTACCTACAACGATATATCTATGGATAATACCTATCTATATTAGTTATCTGAACACAGACGCGTCTTGTTTAGACATAGAAAATGGAATTTTAATGTATAAAATTACATAATTGAAATAATTATGAATCAAATTAGTTATTTTTTATTATTGTTTACAAGTCCTAACCAAGTTAAGAATAAAATATAGAATATCTAATGGTACTTGTAAATAAACATTGTTTAAGTATCATAATCTGCGTGGACCGTATTGAGGTAGGTATATTTTTAAGAAAATCGTGTTTAAGATATTACAACCTCACAAAATCGTGTTCGAAATATTGAAAAATCACTTTCTATAGTGTCGATTTGAGACACTACATATCCACGAATATCGTGTTTGGAACATTACTTCTTTAAGCATATAGTATTGAGACACTACATTCCCACGTATATCGTGTTTGGAACATTACTTCCCCACGCATATAATGTTGAGACACTACATTCCCACGTATATCGTGTTTGGAACATTACTTCTCCACTCATATAGTGTTGAGACACTACATTCCCACGTATATGGTGTTTGGAACATTACCTCTCCACTCTCCACGCATATTATGCATAAAACTATATTACAGTTTTGAGACACTACATCTCTACGTGTATCGTGTTTGGAACATTATTTTCTCTTCGAATATATTATTGAAACACTACATCCTCCACGTATGTCGTGGTTGGAGCATTACTTCTCTACGCATAGAGAGTTGAGACACTACATCTTCCATGCATATTGTATTGAAACACAACCTTCACCACCTTAAATATTATAAAGAATAAATAAGTTTCGCAGAACATGACACATTGGACATAACAGGACGAAGATCGTTTGGAGAAAAAACATTTTCTATATCGTGCTGAGCGACTAATAGGAGTGAATGGAAGAAGAAGACATACTGCGCCGGCCCAAATAAATTGGGATAAGGGCAGGAAGATGATGAAATGATGATGATCCCCATATTATCGGAGTATAATGTGAACCCCGCGTATATCGCGTTTGGGAAACCACATTCCCCCACGTATATCGTGTTTGGGGCCAAACATTCTCCACGCCGCGCCGTTGTGTTGAGCATCATATTCTCCGATTAAAATGTGAGTCTCCGCGAGAATCGTGTTTGGGACACCACATTCCCCCACGTATATCGTGTTTGGGGCCAAACATTCTTCACGTCTTGTTGAGCATCATATTCTCCGATTTTAATGTGAACCCCGCGTATATCGCGTTTGGGACACCACATTCCCCCGCGTATATCGTGTTTGGGGCCAAACATTCTCCACGTCGTCGTGTTGAGCATCATATTCTCCGATTTTAATGTGAGTCCCCGCAAAAGCGTTTGGGACACCACATTCCCCCGCGTATATCGTGTTTGGGGCCAAACATTCTTCACGCAATCGTGTTGAGCATCGTATTAAAATAGAATATACTCAGTTTTATGGAGAACAAACACACGACAAACGGTGTTTAAAGGGAAGTACAAAAAATTAAGAAAATTACGGGAGTATAAGGAGAGTCCCCACGAAAATCGTGTTTGGGACACCACGTCCTCCACGTATATCGTGTTTGAGGCATAACATTGGCCAACTATTTGGCTGGAAGAATACAGAAAGGTCAAATGTACCCTATAATAATACGAAAAGATGAAGGAGCAAAACAAACTCTACAGGAGGCGTGTTGAGTATCATAATACTCCACGCATAATGTAAGTATTCGCGTTAATTATGTTTGAAATAATATTACATTCCCCGCGTATATCGCGTTTGGGACAAAATATTAGTGGTGTACCTAAATTAAATTCCCAAAACATCATGAATAATCACAATCTTTGTTAAATATTACACTCTTACGTAAATCGTGATAAATTATTATAATATATTCTTGCGGAGACCATAGTTTCGAACGCGAAAACATCGCTAACTGTGACAAGACTACTATGACCTGAGAGTTTGACTGAGAAAAGTTTAATATTTCGCTCGATATTCAAACCGAAATGAAAAATGTTCTTGACGCATCATACACTGTCAATTTTGATTTTTTATCAAAATTTGCATTTTTGTTTCATGGAATTTGTATAAGCTACATGTGGTTTATTTATTTTTTTCAAACTGACATTCCTGATCACCCGAAATATCTGGAAAACCCGTATCTTACTGAAGTAGATGCTTTTTAAGTTTTTACAGCTGATTATTTTCGCAACATTTTTCGTTATGGGAAAGGAACCCAAAACTCATTTCTCTATTCTATAAATCAATATTACCTATGTCTTTGATAATGATGAATAAAAGTAGATATTCTTAGAAATAACCTGTGTGCCTCTGCACTTCTGCACAGCACGACAAAGAGTAAAAACATTGACGTTAGAAAAATTTAAATTATGGTCATAATATCAAAAAGGCCTGTCGCTTTTATATGTTTAGTTTTCATTTAAGAAGTTATATTAAAATTAATTGATTGCCACAAAAATTACGTAAATAAGTAAAATCAGACGAAACTATATATTATGGGAGTACTACCATTGTCATTGACCATTGTCTTTTGCCTTAAATGTTTACAATTTATAGTCAGTAATTGATCTATATACAAGTTTAAAAATTGTTAATTCTATAATAATTAAACCATATATATAATATAAAACATACGCCTGTTTATAAATAAAAAACTAAGGTTTTCGTTTAACACTTCTATACCTTTTACCATTTTCTACCATGAATTTTAATTACAGACTTCGTGATCAATGATCGTAACAATTTTAGATGTGTCTAATCGAATCTAAAGGAACCAGAAATTAAACTTGACTTCAGAGCTCTTCAGGCAGTTTGTGAACCCATCTGCAGGTATTATAACCCACACCAAAATCATGCCTTTATGGTATATTCTCCACGTGAGTTGTGTAATATTTTAATTCAATCGAATGCTCTACATATTGTCAATATCATCGTGTACAGGTATTGTTTGTACGCAAACCATGAAGATGGTCTTAAATATTTTACCAATTTTATTTTAATGGTGTTTTTACACATCAAGGGCTTTACTTTCATTACCTTATGATTCTTCTAAAATAAAACGCATTGAATTACCTTAGCAGATGCAATTTAATATTTTCTATTTTCCTTCCTATTTCACTTTAGTGCTCTAAACATCTGCAAGTTTAATGGAATGCTGTCAATCTATTATCCGAAGTATAATTATAAATCAAACGAACTTACCTAGTGAAGTTTGATTCCAATTATACGAGGTTATAGATTGACAGCATTGCACCCCCACCCACCCAATAAAACATTATTATTAACCCGATTTAGAAATGGAAGAAAAATTAAAAATTCTGTGTTTCCATTCGGCTCTCTGAAATAAATGAGGTGCCGCTCGAGAGGCCCGCGCGGGTGGCCGGCCGGTGTGCACAGTGGGTAGTAGTGGCTGTTTTTTGTTCCTTAGAGTATCGACTCTAAATATAGTGGACCAGCGGTCTAGGATATCCTTGCTGCAAGTTTAATGGAATGCTGTCAATCTATAACCTCGTATAATTGGAATCAAACTTCACTAGGTAAGTTCGTTTGATTTATAATTGTATTGACTAAGCGATATTTCAAAATGTTCACATTAATCGGAAGGTCGGATTATTTTCTGCTATTCAAATGAGTGACTCTTTTCTCGATTTTGAAAATCCAACCGATTAATGTGGGCATTCTGGTTCTAACTCTCATCGAGTAAACAAGTCTAAAGTTGAAGCAAGTGTGCGGATTTTGTTTAAAATATTGCTGTTTAATTGGTTGTGGTTCCTGAAATATATTATTTGTTATTTCATGTAAGTATTGTTTGAATTTTAACTTAATTTATAGTATTTCCCTTAAACCGTAAAACTTATACTAAGTAGGTAAATGATCTTTAACAAATCAGAAGCAGGGATTCCGTCGAAATATTATCATTATTTCGGTGCATACCTAAACGCCCATGGTTAAGGTGATAACTATCCTACCCCAGTTTACTGTTATGTTTCTTTTACATTCATTTCATTTATTTGAATTTTAACTGACTTTCGAATCGGTATTTCGATATTATGGTGTATTTTTTTTATATATAAGTGTGAATAATGAGTAGATAGGTACTACTTAATATTACCCAATTACACAATAATTACCCACCTAAATTGTTTAATGTAATATTGCATAATTTTTATTTATTTTTATTTTGAACCAAAATAATCAATAGTGATCATAAACTACAGCAGTTAACTACCCTCATAGGTAGGTACAGTACTGATTACCGCCCTTTTTTTGTTTGTGATTGAAAGTAATGAAACGCAAAATGTATTACACCAAATCTAAAGTTGATTGATTTATTTACCTATTCTAATATACCTATTTTTCGACAGTTACTGTTTTTTTTTATTTAATGTTTACAGAGTAAGATGGAAAGAGAGACGCGACGTTCTCGCAGGCGTAAGAGAAGTCGTAACCATTCGAGTGATGAGTCGTCATCAAGGTCTAAAAGTCGAAGTAGAGGAGCTCGAAAGCAATCCCGACATTCAAGACATTCCAGAAATTCTCGTAGGAGACGCCATCGCGATAATATCGAGCCTGGCACTCTCCAGCGGGAACAGAACACGGAATCAAACCAAGTAAATACGTCGAATCCTGTTGATGACCGTAGCGGACCCTCTTCCGGAACAAGTGCTACAGTAAGTGCTGAACAAGTTTTACCTACTGGTGCTTCCAATTCCGATAATTTACTATGTGTACTCAAAGATTTTGTTCAATCTATTCGTAACGACGGAAACGCCGAACACTATCCTGCCATGAATGTGATTCCTGAATTTGACCCTAGTAAACGTAATCAAACAATAAATATGTGGCTTTCAAAAGTCAACGAATGTGCTACTATCTACAATTGGTCAGAGCGCCAAGTAATACATTATGCTCTTCCCAAACTCGTTGGGTTAGCTCAAAAATGGTACCAAGGTCTACCGAGCTTGCTGTTTACTTGGACAGAATGGCAGGATAAATTACGTTTAGCCTTTCCGAGTGACGAGAATTACGGATTGTTGTTGACGGAGATGCTTGCGTGTAAAGCTCGTTATGGAGAATCGTTAGAAGAATATTTTTATGAGAAAATGGTTCTTTTAAATCGATGTAATGTGAGCGGTAAAAATGCTATAGACTGCATACTATTTGGAATAGACGATAGGTCTGTTAAGACAAGTGCAGAAGCAGCTCAATTTAATGAACCAGATAAATTATTAGTATGCCTCAGAAATGTTAAGGTTACGAGAAAACCTGAGAAATCTGGTGGAGCTTTACAAGCGAGCAATTCTGACAATAGGCGTAGTAAGTTTCATAAGGATAATTCCGAATCGAGATTTACTAAATCAAAATGTTACAATTGTGGTGAAGACGGCCATCCGTATTTTAAGTGTAAGCAACCAATCAAAAGGTGTGACAGTTGCCACAAAATAGGACATTTAGTTAATGAATGTAGCAATAAGAAAGATTTAACTACGACTAATAGTGTCTTGCAAGTTTCATTACAACCAGATAGTACAGACTCAAAATTCTTCAAAAAGGCTAATGTAAATGGCAATGACTTAGATTCTTACGTTGACTTCGGTAGCCAGTGTACCATGCTTAGAGAGTCTAGTGCTAGGGAGATAGGTCAAATTTTATCACAAGATGATTTACCCATATTGAGGGGGTTTGGCCATTCTGCAGTGTCTTGTTTGGGCAGGTGTGTGTTGGATATTGAAGTAGATTCTGCTAAAGCGACTGTAGAAGTATTAGTTGTTCCTGATCAATTTTTACAAGTGCCTTTAATGATTGGTCAAACTTTTACTGAGCAGGATCATATTATTGTTTTGAAAACTAGAGATAGTCTTTTCATTACCCAACGGGGCAATGAAGTTGGTAAAGTTCTACTTTACACATCTGAACCCACCTTTGTTGAAGGTTACACTGAGGTTTGTGTCCATTCAAGCCCTAAGTATGATGGCGATTTGTTTATTGAGCCTAGTATATGTCAAAAATCATTTCAGAATTATGAAATTTTACCTAGTGTTATTAATTTGATCGAAGGTAAAGGCAAACTCGTTTTAAAATCATTAAACAGCATTAAATTTTTACTCGATAAAAACATATTGTTATCCCGAGCTTTACCATTATTTGAAATGCGATCATATGAAGTTAAAAACATTGGATTGTTTAAAGATACATCTGATTTTAGTAGCATTGGAAAAGATATGGTCAATATTAATCCAGATATTTGTGATTCTGACGTAAATAAATTAATTGAATTGTTAAATGAATACCGCGATTGTTTCGCATTTAATACTAAAGAATTAGGTTGTATTAATGGTGCTGAGATGGATATAAAGCTTAGTGATAACATACCTGTAGTTTATCGCCCGTATAGGATGCCACAAAAAGAACGCGAATTGGTTCGTGAAATGTTAAAAGAACTCGAAGATTCTGCTATTATTAGACCGTCATCATCAGAATACGCCTCTCCTATTCTGTTAGTTAAAAAGAAAACTGGAGATTACAGACTGTGCATTGATTTTCGAGCTCTTAATAAAAAGACAGTTAAGGAACACTATCCACTGCCCCGGATAGATGATCAATTAGATAGTCTTTCAGGTTCAAGATACTATACATCACTTGATCTAGCATCTGGTTACTACCAGCTTACCATGTCTGAATCTGCCAAACATCTGACTGCATTCATTACTCCCGATGGGCATTACGAATTTAACAGAATGCCCTTCGGATTAGTAAATGCGCCGTCTACTTTCCAAAAAACAATTAATAATATCCTAGGAAATGCGAGATTCAAGGAAGCTTTTGCCTATATGGATGACGTAATCTTACCGTCTAAAAGTGTCTGTTAGGATTTCCAGAAGTTAAAACAGATTCTAGACATTTTTAGGTCTGCGGGACTAACTCTAAAATTATCTAAATGTAATTTTTTAATGCAATCTATTAATTATCTTGGATTCGAAGTGAGTGAAAAGGGAATAAGACCCGGTCAAACCAAAATTTTAGCTGTAGAGTCTTTTCCTCAACCAGTAGATCAGCACAAAGTTAGGCAGTTTTTGGGCTTGGCTAGCTTTTTCCGGAGGTTTATAAAAGGTTTTTCGGTGATTGCTAGGCCACTTACACAGTTATTAAAAAAGGACGCAAAGTTCTGTTGGGGTGACTCACAAAATGAAGCATTTTTGAAATTAAAAGGAGAGTTAGTAAAACGTCCTATTCTCTCATTTTATGATCAAACATTTGAAACTCAACTTCATACTGACGCCTCCAAAATTGGTATTGCCGGCATTCTTTTGCAAAGACCTAATAAAGACTCTGCCTTTAGTGCAGTAGCTTACTATAGTAGACAAACTTCCCCGGAGGAAGCTCATTTCACATCATATGACTTGGAAACGCTCGCAGTGGTTGCATCTCTGCAAAGGTTTAGAGTTTATCTTATAGGTGTTCCATTTACAATCGTTACAGATTGTAATTCGCTTAGAGCAACTTTTGAAAAAAGAGACGTTTTATCGAGAGTTGCTCGATGGTGGAATGTAATGCAAGAGTATGTCTTTAATATCCAATATAAGCCTGGTACCGGTATGTCACATGTAGATGCCCTTAGCCGAAACCCTTTGGTAACGGATACTGCTTTGTTAGATGTTAGAAACGTCAACTCAGACTGGGTAGCTACAATTCAACAAAATGATCCTGAACTTCAACGTATTGTGGACATTCTAAACAATAAAGATACTGAAAACATTTTAGAAATCAAAAACAATTTTGTAGTTAAAAGAGGTTTATTATATAGAAAAACTGATGAAGGAGATCGCTGGGTGGTTCCTAAGGGAGTTAGATGGCAGGTTTTAAAATCAAACCATGATGATCTTGGCCATTTTAGTTTTGATAAAACTTTCGATAAAATCAAATCAAATTTTTGGTTCTCAAAAATGAGAAGATTTGTAAAAAAATATGTACAATCATGTTTGGAATGTGCACATACGAAAGTTCCGGCAGGGAAACGAGCGGGTGAACTTCACCCCATACCTAAAGTAGACCGCCCGTTCCACACTCTACACATTGACCATCTAGGCCCATTTGTATGTAGTAAGAAGAAGAATGTTTATCTATTACTTATAATTGACGCTTTTACCAAATTTATTAATCTTGTTCCAGTAAAAAGTACTAAGTCTTCACATTCTATTAGTGCCCTTAAAAATTATTTTTACACATTCGGTGTTCCAACTAGAGTCATATCCGATAGAGGTACTTCATTTACATCCAAAAGTTTCGAAGACTATATACAATCGCTAGGTGTTAAGCATATCCAAAATGCAGTTGCTACTCCACGTGTAAATGGCCAAGTGGAACGGTATAACCGAACTGTTTTGTCTGCGTTAGCAGCAACTAATTATGGAAAACCTGAAAATTGCTGGGATGAAAGTGTTCCCGAGATTCAATGGGCAATGAATAATACTCTGAATAAAGGAACGGGTAAAACACCTGCTAAAGCACTCTTTGGCATTGATCTCGTAGGCACTTCCAACTCTCTTTTAAATTTATCTCTTAATGATGAAAAGGAAGCTTCTATTGTAGAAAAAACTATTGATGATATCAGGAGTGAAGTTTCTGATCACATTGGACAGACACAATTAGAGCAAAAGGATAGGTTCGATAAGTCCAGAAAGCGTGTTAGTTATAATATAGGAGACTTAGTTCGCATAGAAAGAGAAATTCAATCGACCGGTAAGAGTAGGAAATTAATACCGAAACTTCGTGGTCCTTATCGCATAGTAGAGATTTTAGATAATGATAGGTATAAAGTTGAGGATACCCCACTGTCGCGAAAAGGTAGACCATTTTCGGGTATTTTCTCTGTGGACAAAATACATCCTTGGCTGGTTTTTGACCGAAATAACAATTCGCAGTCAGAATCCAGCACTGAGGATGGTGACTAGATCGCTGTTGATTGTGTTGCTCATGTAAGACATGTATGTAGGGTAGGTAAATTATTTATTTCAAAATTATCATTCGGTTCGGGATTCGATTTATGTTGCTTACTATTATTATTTAATGTTAATGTAAATGGTTAAGAAATGAAGTAAGTTAGTCATGTTAAAATATTTATTGTTAATATTTTTGATTAGTTTATTAAATCAGCTGTGGATAGGAAGAGGCCACAATGATTTTGTATATTTGTAATTTTTGGGTCAGCTGTGGATATGTAGAGGCCACAATGATTCTTTGCATTAGTGTACATTTTGGATCAGCTGTGGATATGAAGAGGCCACAATGATCCTGTGTATTGTAGTATATTATGGGTCAGCTGTGGATATGAAGAGGCCACAATGATCCCGTATTATCCTGTGTATGAATCAGCTGTGGATATGAAGAGGCCACAATGATTCTCTGTATTGTTGTATGTGTTGGATCAGCTGTGAATATAAAGAGGTCACAATGATCCCGTCATTATTATTATGTATATTATGTATGTAAAACGTCTCTCAGTTGTATTTAATACTGATGAAAGTGATTGTATTGACTAAGCGATATTTCAAAATGTTCACATTAATCGGAAGGTCGGATTATTTTCTGCTATTCAAATGAGTGACTCTTTTCTCGATTTTGAAAATCCAACCGATTAATGTGGGCATTCTGGGTTAGCATCTATAGTAGTCTGTGCATTCTGGTTCTAACTCTCATCGAGTAAACAAGTCTAAAGTTGAAGCAAGTGTGCGGATTTTGTTTAAAATATTGCTGTTTAATTGGTTGTGGTTCCTGAAATATATTATTTGTTATTTCATGTAAGTATTGTTTGAATTTTAACTTAATTTATAGTATTTCCCTTAAACCGTAAAACTTATACTAAGTAGGTAAATGATCTTTAACATGTGACACAGTGAGGAAATATTGTTGCTTACAAAGATCAGCCCCCTGATTCACAAATCGTCGGAAGGGAATCGAAACGACAATAAATTTTGCTGCTCTTTCACTCCCGTGACTATTGACGTGCTGCCATCCTTGTCTATTCAGTTTTATTCGTTTCGGTAGCCTTCCGATGGTTCGTGAATGAGCCTACAGATCCGGGTTGTAGCCTCGTTTCCAACGACGGCTGTTAAAGGATGCTGGCTGCTTTGGGTCGTGTATAAGAGTAAGATTCTCGGCCTCCGCCCACTCCTCCAGCGCGCTGCCATCAGAGTTGGTAGCGGAATAACCCCACGCGGTGCTATGACTATTAAAGTCGCCAATAACAACCTTAAAGCGCTGGTTATTGAAATGCGGCGTCTCAGTGAATTCGAACTGTTGGTTTGGTGGTTTGTACACAGATGTTATTGTACACTAGCCAGTATCGATAGTGATCAGTTCTATATCGTTGATAGATTTGCATGAGGCTGACACTATAGCGAGAGAAGGTTTAGAGAAGACAGCACTGCCGTATTTTGGGTGGGGGATATCAGCAACTAGTGACATTCCCGGAACCACAGGTTTTGGGTAGTCTATACCTCTGTGAGTCTCTTGTACACACAGGATGTCGCAGTGGCTACTTTGACAAAGAGATGCCAGGATGTCCGATTTTGCGTTAGAGAAACCTTCTACCGATATTACGGACAAAGCGGATCCCTGCAGACCTGTGGGAGAGCTTGGGTACTGATTAGGGCCAAGATGTTGAGGGCTCGGTGAGTTTTTTTAGATCTACTAATAGTTTTAATAGATTTTTTAGAACTGCTCTATGTAGTTGGCTACTAAAGTTCTAGTCGGTCCTAGTGCAGTTAGATTTTAGTTTAGAGTTAGATGGTCTTAGAGGTAAATGGTCGAAGTTCTATGGTCGATCGAAGTAGATGGTCGAAGCCTGTGTGGTCGAAGGTGGGTCGAAGCATAGTTAACGAAGGTAATTCGTGCGAAGCCGTTTCAACGTTCAAAACATCAACAAGTTGGATAGAACACAAGTTTGGGTTCTTTTTTTTTTTTTTTTCTTCTAATGGGGGATGCGACTGCTTAATATGCAAGAATATTATTCTATGCTGCACATCTTGCCGGCGTCGAAGTTTGGGTTCTATTCTATTGATTAATTTGACAATAACACTGTCTTGTCACTGTCAAATAACACTTTGTTGATGTTTTTTGTTTCAGTGGGTGGATGTTAGACGTAGTATTTAAATTCTCTTTGGATGTTAGAAAATAATAATATTTCATAAAATGAACCCGAAATAAGTGTAAAATAAATTGAAAATGGTTATTTACGGTGTATATATCGTTAGTAAATCCGGTGGACTCATTTACAACTACGATCACAATATTCCTCGGGTAGAATCGGAAAAAACATTCGGATATCCATTGGACATCAAACTGCAGTATGAAAACAAGAAAGTTGTAGTTTCTTTTGGACAAAGAGACGGCATAAATGGTGAGTAGATTAACCCATTATTTACCACTAGCTGCGCTCCGCTGAGTCATCTACGTAAGTCCCGATCCCGTGGGAATATCTATATAAAAAGTAGCCTGGAGACCTGGATTAACCCAGCTATCCAGCTACTTACTTACCGAGTTTTAACGCAATTGGTTCAGTAGTTTTTGTGTAATTTAAGAAATAACAAACAAACACACAAACTTTCACATTTATAATATTAGTAGGAGTAGGTAGGATAGATGCAGCTACTAATATTTCTGTTGATTAAGTTTGCATTGAAACCTCTTAGATAGTGTTTGGTTCTTGTATTTATCTTACTTGTATCTACTGTAATTGTTTGTTTTCCAGTTGGTCATGTCCTCCTATCAGTAAATGGTTCTCCAGTGGCCGGATGCACCACTGAGGATGGAAGAGATGTCTTCCAGATTGTTGAAAAGAAGGTAAACTTGGTCACTTTTCAAGAGTTATCAATAAGTACCTACTTTATTCAGATAGTCCTAACTAATTTCCCAGGGTACATATGTATGATATAATACTGTTGACCTAACCTAATGTACTTAAATGTTGGTTGTTCCCAGGAGAACTACCCTCTGAGCTTAAAGTTTGGTCGTTCACGCGCCACAACCAATGAAAAGATAGTGCTTGCGAGTATGTTCTACCCGCTGTTTGCTCTGGCCGCACAGCTCAGCCCCGTTCCTAAGTCTTCAGGCATCGAGTGTCTCACTGCTGACACATTCAAGCTCTCCTGCTTCCAGACACTTACCGGTACTTATTTACAGTGGCAGGAGATGTGAATACAGTCTTCATTATTGGCTCACACTATTGGGCTTGTATAGACAATGAGCATCAACTGACGACCCAATAGCTCAAGCCTGACTCTCCATCTGTGCTCACATCTCCGTAAGTCAAGACAAGTCAGTTGTAAGTCGAACATCCCATAACACTTATCAATATGGTTTTTTTCCAGGTGTAAAATTCATAATAGTGACAGCAGCGAGTATGCAAGGCCCCGAGCTGGTATTGCGGCGGATCTACGAGCTGTATGCGGACTATGCTCTCAAGAACCCCTTCTACTCACTGGAGATGCCCGTCCGCTGCGAGCTCTTCGACACCTCGTTGCATACATTACTTGAGCTCGTCGAGAAGTCCGGCACTGCTAACTTGTAGTTACAACAGTAACTATAACTAACTTATTTTGAAAAGCCGTTATTTCCAACCATATATGATGTAAATGTATATTATGTAACCTACTCTGTTCTATATTTAAGATATCATTAAACAAGAATTAAGTATATGTTTGGTATGTCACTAGATAGCAGTCCAAGTCCAGGCTAGTCACCATTTCCAGGAACTAAACACCTCAGTACTCAATTCGCATAGGCCTCAAATGCGTTTGGTGACTGATGCACTGACCGCCTGACCATTTCTACTAAATAACTATAATGGAGAACCCGCAGAGCGTGTATGGGGGTGACTCTGAAGAGACAGCCATGCGTATACTTCTAGATTGTGTAGTGTTCACGGTTCAAAGTCTTCTACTTTGTCTGGATGTTATCAAATATGTACCTCTCAGCTTTCAGAGTGACCGCCCGGCGGTTTCTTCATACATTTTTAAGGTTCGTTGTCACTAGTACCATTACCAGTTCCATGATGGAACTACTGGTGTTTTTTTTAATCACTAGTTCCATTTTAAAAGAATATAGAAATAATGGAACTAATGTTGTTTTTCTTTTATCATTAGTTCCATTTTAAAAGAATATGGAAATAATGGTACTAATGTTGATTTTTTTTATCACTAGTTCCATTTTAAAATAATCTGAAAATAATGGAACTAATGTTGAATTTTGTAATCACTAGTTCCATATTAATTATTTTAGGTACTTGTCAAATTTTTCCATAATTTCGAGGTTTTTTTTTTACTTTTTGTAGCATTTCTACATTTTTTGGTTCTATTTGTGGCTTTTTCTTTTCATAGTTTATTTTATTTTTGCTTGTTTAAGGCTTTTACGTTCATACTATTTTTATTATTATTTTGGTTTTTAAATTTTTTATTTAATCCTTTTTGTAGGGAGGAACTTTTTATTTTCTTTTTTCATTTCCTTATTTTCTTGCGATTTATGATTCAGGTAATTTGGAAATTAAACAATTATTAATTTAGAGTAAATAATATTGTTTAACCCTTAACAGTTTTTTTTATTAAGTGTATCCCTTTTTCTAGTTCTTCCTTTAGTTATTCAACTTTTGTACAAGTAGATATTTTATAGATAAATATTATAAAACGAAGTAAGGGTAAAAAATTAAAAATATTAGTTGATTTTATTAAAATAATTATTATAAAAACTAAGTGTTTTTATCTCTAGTGTTTATAAAAACCCTCGAAAAATTTGACAAGTACCTAAAATAATTAATATGGAACTAGTGATTACAAAATTCAACATTAGTTCCATTATTTTCAGATTATTTTAAAATGGAACTAGTGATAAAAAAAAATCAACATTAGTACCATTATTTCCATATTCTTTTCAAATGGAACTAATGATAAAAAAAATCAACATTAGTTCCATTATTTCTATATTCTTTTAAAATGGAACTAGTGATTAAAAAAAACACCAGTAGTTCCATCATGGAACTGGTAATGGTACCTACTAGTGAAAACGAACCATTTTTAATATGGCGCCATCTAGCATTTGATGAATTAATTACTAAAGAAGGCGATAATCGGAAAGAAAACACTCATATCTTTACAATAAAAAATTTATTGATATAATATTTATAACAATCGAAATGGGGACGGAAGGTCCCTCACTCGCTCTACAACCGACATACTCGTTAGTTCACACGTTTGTACTTGCTAGGTACACACACACACTCACGCACGTTATTGCCTCGGACGTGACTGCGGGCCGGGGCGGGCGGGGGCAGAGCTTCGATCCTAGCGACCCGCAGCCACCACGCAGCCTTCTCTACAACACCACTCTGTCTTTAGTAGCTCAGCAGACAAGGCTTTGTGCAATTATAAACTCGAAATAAACCTATTATACAAATAAAACTAAACATCCAAAAGAAAATAAGCTTAAAAAAATGTATTTTTGACACATAATTTATAGGTGTACCTTACGCGTGGAAGCGCGCGACGCGACGACCGACGACGGGCGTACGACGCGTGACGTACGTGTATTAGAAGCTCCTAGGGGAGGGGACCGATTCCATTTGCGGATTCAAGTCAAGGCTACACCAAAGTTTGTATTCCTTTATTATGATATGAAGGGAAAGATCTAGTCGAGTGTCGATCCGACGCGACAACGGTAACATAGTGAGAGATTCAATAAGTTATTGACAAATAGAAAAATAGAGCGCTAGCTCTCGGCAAAGGTCGCAGGTTCGATGGCCGGCCGTGCCTGGCATTGTATGGGGCGCATTCTTGTGTAATATTCATTAATAGAGACAATACCAGCATTATATCTCGATCTTACCGATATAGGTCACATTGCGATGCGATTCCATTTCAATCACCGAAACGCTACAAACTCACACAGTCACCGCTGACTTTACATTAAGACTACACGTAGATTACATACATTGTGTATAGTAGTAGATGTAGGCTAGTGCCCGCGACCGCGCCCCGCGCCCCGCGTCCGCTCTCGCCTCCTTATCGTTACCATGTTAGACCATACCCTTAAGATAATTAGATAAATAAATTCTATAATTATTATTAAAATATATCAATCAGGGGCCGAGGGATTGAGTTCTAATACTAACGTATCATATTAATATTTAAAAACACAATTGCACTTGCTTCCTATCACACGTGTTAATAGTTGCATTTGACAGAACATTCGCTAAGAGGTGTTCATTTCACGATATTATCTCTACGGTAACATCATCTCTATTACATTACAATGTTCGTACCTGGACAAATATGAAATCACACAAGTTTTGTACAGCTGACCAGCTTTGATCGCTATAATATTATATGCAGGATAATGTAGAGCCCAATAATTATAATTACAATAAGTATAAATCCTAAATATTAATTTCAGTTCTTAAACTTAACTACTCTCGATTTAGTGATATCGCTGTAGATTGAATGAAATCTACAGATAAATCGCTCTAAGTACCTAATACACACGAGTGCGTACGAGCGGGGGCGCGGTGCTGCGCAGGCACAACATTATCATACTTGCAACTTTACCAAACAACAAACATACAATCCACTTCATTTGCTAATACGACTGACGCCATCTTGTGATCTTGTGACGTCACAACATTGAAACCAATCGAAAGCGTTAAAATTTTAAATTGCGCTGGGTCGGTTCTATTAGCAAATAAACTAAATTGTATTCACAAAATCATAACTATGGACACTTTTGATTTTAGCCGTATTTTATTTATATTTGCTACTTTATTAAATAAGTATACGATTTTAAAGTGACGTCGTTATTTTCACAACTATTTACAGTAATAAATTAGTTGTGTATAGTTTACAAATTGCTTTAAAACAAATGGTACTTTAGTACTGAAAAATCATGATTGACATTGAAAAGGTGTCTGTTGGTAGTCTAGAAATAAGGTATATAATGTGGGTATGAAATGCAAGTACGTGGAGCGAGAGGTGTCGGGGTAGCGGCACAGCGGCAGTAGCAGTGTCGACATCGTTCTCACGTCACTCGTGCGCTCGTTGCTCGTTGCCTACCAACTGTTGGAGATCTTCACACTGGAATGGAAAAATAAATCAATTAATGTATTATTATTTTGTTTATATAAAAGTATTCTGATAAAGTTTTATCGGAGCTTTATGAACAAACTGTGTAGGGAGACGAACGTACCGCGAGGTCCCCATAGCCGTAGGCTGTAGTCGTCGGAGACGGAGGCGAGCACGTCGTGGTGGACGGGGTTCCACGCGACGGCGTTGACGCAGCGCGAGTGTCCGGCGACCGCGGCGACCGGCTCCTCGCCGGACATGTGCCAGATGTACACCTTGTTGTCCTCGCTGCCGGACGCTATGAAGTCCTGGTTCGCGCCGCCGAAGCAAGCGTGGATCGTGAAGTGACCCTGCGAGAGACCGCGGAAGCGGCGGACGAGCGCGCGCGCCCGCACGTCCCACAGGTGCACGCCCTGGTTGGCCACGTTCAACAGGAGCATAGTGTCGGCCGCGTTGAGCGCCATCGCCATCACGGCGTGCTCCTCCTGCACGACGTTACGGTCGTTGAGGTCGGTGAAGTCGTAGGAGCGCACGCGGTGGTGCGTGTCGGCGGCGAGCACGGTGCGCGCGTCCCCGCGGCACGCGAGCGCATTGACGCGCACGCCGTCCCACGCGTGCAGCACGCCGCCGTCCACGCCGCACAGGTAGAACTGGCCGCGCGCGCCGCCGCACACGAACCGCGAGGAGCCCGCGTGCCACGCCACCGCCGTCAGCGAGTCCTCCTGCGAGTGATTCATCTTCGTGTGCAGCGTCTCCGTCTCCATGTTCCATATCCAGAGATCGGGGCAGTCCTCGGGTCCGGCCGCGATCAGGTACCGGCCGTCCGGCGACCACGCCAGGTACGATACGCCGTACGTGTGACCCTCGAGCGACTTCCTGTATACACAATAAGATACACACTATCAGAATACGACCGCTCTTACTCGCCTCCTACTTGAGAACTGGCAGTCTCCTGGCCCGAGCGAGACGTCGTATACACGTTACCTGAAAGAGAGGCGACGCGCGCGAGGGTCGTAGTCCCAGATCATGACCGTGTTGTCCTTGGAGCCGGTGGCGAGGCGCAGTCCGTCCGGGGCCCAGCGGCAGTACCAGACCTCGTCGCAGTGCTCGTTGAGCGTCTGCAGCGGGTGGATCGGGAACGAGTCCGCCGAACACTGGTGGTCGGCGAGCAGCGAGAAGGGAATGTGGTCGGCGCGTGGGTCCGGGCGTGGCGCCGCGTGGAACCGGCACCGCGCGGCCTGGTGGTGGGCCGCCTGCGCGAGCAGCGCGCGCAGCCGGCCCGGCGCCAGCATCACGGCGGGCGGTAGCACGGCCTGCACGCGGGCCAGCAGCGCAGCGCGCGACGCCGTCCCGCCCCCGGGCCAGGAGGCGCGCGCGCGCAGCTCGGCCGCCGTGCCGCACATCATGAGCGCGGAGAGGCGATGTACTCGCGCCGTGTCGTGCCCGAGCGGCGTGAGCTCGTTGCGCAGCACGTGCAGCGCGTCGAGCGCGCGCCCCGCCTCGAGGTGCTCGAGATACTTCTGCTCGAGCACGAGGAACTTCATCTCGGCGAGGG
This sequence comes from Idaea aversata, assembly GCA_907269075.1. NCBI lineage: Eukaryota > Metazoa > Arthropoda > Insecta > Lepidoptera > Geometridae > Idaea > Idaea aversata. The sequence goes on along the minus strand of OU026088.1, from coordinate 16,101,150 downwards.
TGCGCGGCTCGGCGTCGCGCAGCAGGTCGTGCAGCGCGCGCAGGTCGTGGTCCGCCTTGCTCCAGTCCCCGGCGAGCACGTGCGTACGGAACGTGCCCGCCGCCGGGTGCTCCAGGTGCAGCCCCGACTCCTCCATCACCAGCGCCGCGCTGCGCCTGCGCACACACGATATTACACAACTTTATCTAATATCTATGGCACACTGCATAAGATAAACTTAATATCCAGTGTCCAGTATAATGTAGGTGTACCTACACAATGCGTGCAGTACGCAGGTATGTAAGTGGGCGTTGCGTTAGTAAAACTCTACAATCTGCAATAGTTAAGTACCTATAGTTTAGCCATGTATATTATGCATAATTTAAATTTCCTTTGTGTCAATGTCAAGAATGTGATTAGGAAAGGTAATGATAATATAAAATGGTACCAGTTGAACAGTTACGTAGGTACTGTAAACACGACATCGACATGTCGACTATACCTACTTGAATATAGCTTAAAGTAAAGCAGGATTTTAGGTACTTCATTATGGTTAACACGATAGATAGATGATAATGCAATGACGGAAGCTGTTGCCGCGATCGGTGTCGCGTCGGTGCGGGAAGGAGACGGCCGGGCGGCGCGAGCGCAGCGTGGCGCGGGCGAGGGCGAGGGCGTGGCGCGGGTGCGACCTCGCTTCAAACTTCTATTTTTAATGCAAAACTCTATTCTAAGGAACGATTTTATTTCACGTGTACAACAAACGTAAGACATTCGAATGACATTGTTTTAATTATCTTCCTATAAACAAGGCATTGCTCTTTGTTTCCTAGGAGATATTCTTCTATTTATATTAATGTAATAATCAATCAATCACTTGCATTAAATTAAAGTTAATTATGTAAGTACAGATGTCAGTATTCTACCTGTAAGGTGTGTAAATGATACAACTCTATTCCTACTTACTCCCAGCTTATATTATAAATGTGATAGTAACCGTCTGTCTGTACATCTGTTTGTTACATCTTCACACCGAAACCATTTTACCTGCAGGCTAATTCACAAACCATCAGAAGGCTACCGACACTAATGAAACTGATCAAGCAATTTTATTCCTTCACAGTATTTTAATGTTGGTCTTTCTTCAATAAAATGTATTTCATGTTTAACATTACCTTTCTCTTAATATCTTCGCTCGACCTTCCTTTATACAGGGTGAATTTTTTATGTGGGCCTTCAGGGCTATATCCTAAACCATAAGAGATAGCGAAAAATGCTGAAAGGAGTTGCGTGCCCGATTTTGACAAAAACTAAAACGGCATCATTACATTTTTGAAAAAGTCATTACCCTAGCCGGGAATCGAACCTGTTCATTTTCCAAAATATTAATTATCCTATATTTTTGTACCAATCGATAGTGTTGCTAATAGAGATCAATTCCTGGAAACAAACATAGTCTGGCAAATTAAAGGAAATAGCTCATTTTAGTAATCTTCTGTAATTTTCATACAACTATCCCTGAAAAAAATGCAGTGAGGAGGTATGGCCAATGACGTAACAAACTGCTGCACTAAAAATATGCACTGTTTTTACAAATTTTATGTAAAGAACTTCATTTAGAACTTATTTTATAATATTTAGAATAATATTACTTGTCCTCTATGTCTCACACTATTGTTTTGCCAGAGACAGAAAGGTGAAAATTACATAAAACTACAAAATTCAGCCATTTCCTTTGTTTTGCCATACTACGTTTGTTTCCAGGAATTGATCTCTATCAGCAACACTATCGATTGGTATAAAAATATGGGATGATTATTTTTTTGCAAAATCAACAGGTTCGATTTCTGGCTAGGGTGTTGACTTTATCAAAATACTAATGATGCAATTTTAGTTTTTGGCAAAATCGGGCAAGCAACTCTTTTCTTTCTCTTTTTTCTTACAGTTTAGGGTATAGCCCTGAAGGCCCATTTAAAAAATTCATCTTGTATATACAGGTGAATTTTTTTGTGCGTAGGAATCAAACCCCCCAGGTCCCCAGGAATCAAACCTGTTGATTTTGCAAAAAAATAAAGATCCTATATTTTTATACCAATTGATAGTGTTGCTGATAAAGATCATTTCTTGGAAATAAACATAGTATAGCAAATAGAACAGCAAATTTTTGTAGTCTTCTGTATTTTTCATACTACTATCTCTGAAAAAAGTTAGTGAGAAGGTAATACTTATGTAATGACGTAACAAACTGCTGCACTAAAAACATTAACTGTTTTTACAAATTGTATGTAAAGTAGAGAATTTAGAACATGTAAAACATTTTAAAAAATGTTACTTCCCCTCTATGCTTCATACGCTATTCATGTGCCAGATACGGAATAATGAAAATTGTAGAAAACTACAAATGGGGTTATTTTCTATTAAAGAGGGGATATTAGGATATAGCCACAAACACCCATGTAAAAAATTCACCCTGTATAAACTGCTAACAACGATTACACTATCATTTAGTTGTAGGTACGAAATAAAATTGAAACCATTTGGTATCCAATTTACAAATTCAATAAACATAATTAGAATAAATCATTAATAAGTCCACTGGTTTGATAGTTAAACAGAAGCAGTGACAATCTCATTGTTATCAGTGAAGTTGGAAAGTAAGTTAATTAGAGAACCACCAATTAAGTAACGTAAGTAGTTACTAGGCAGGTACCTACACTACATACCTACTGCATTTATATCAAGTAGGTACTCAAACTCATTAACTTATTATACTTAGGTACTGATATCACATTCAAAATTATTCCAAAATGTATAGTTTTCTGTAAGTATATTGTTACTAACATAATGGAACAATGTCTCAAATATATATTTACAATTTCAATAATCTCATAGTATTTCATACCTAAATGCTTTTAAATAGAAGAATTAGTTAAATAAACTGGTTTCTTTGTTCATAACTTGCTTTGTTTGTACAATTACTATATAATGTGTACACAAAAATACAGTAAACAGTCCAGCAAGCACGGCACGGCAGGGCAGGGCATGACATGACATAGCATAATGCTCACTCACACTAGAGAGAGAGAACCCACAATATTGTCCAGTCATCAATTCATTGTACTTCTCCTTATTCTTTTGTTGAGTATCTAATGTTGACAATTTTAACAATGAAATCTTTTTAATTAAAGACAGTAGTTATCAAAATATGAGGCTATCCATCTAGAGCGGAGTACATAATATATGTTACCTTATCAGGATTGTTTATATTTGAAAGAGACATTAACATTAAAACTTTTATGTCAGTTATACAATCAATAAATATGGTTTGAATATAACCAGCGGTGGTCTCAAAACAATCTCTTGCAATACACAGAAGCAGATAGTGAAATTGTTGAGATATAGAGAAACTTACTGGAGGCCGAGTGAGATGAGATGTTGCCCGATGAGGCGGACAATCTCCTGGTCGGTCTGAGCGAGTTGCAGCTGCTGGACGGGCGCAGGCGCGGGCAGCTGCAGGTCGCCGTTGCGCGCGGGCCCATCGCCGTTGACGTGGTGCTGCGGCGGCGCAGCGCCGCCGTTAGCGCACGGCTGGTGCATGTCTGGCGGCTGGGCGGGCGGCGACAGCCTGCGAGACCGCTTGCGCGGCGGCCTGTGCCCTGCGCCCTCCTCCCCCTCGTCACTGGAGGCCAGGCTGGCCCGCTCGCAGCGACCTCTGCGCCGCGCTCCCCGGAGCGCCGATATCACGAGCTCGCCCGCCGCATCGGCCTCGACGACGACGCTGCGACCGAGTGACGTCACGGCCGCCCGCTACGCACCACCCGCACTCAATTGACCATCTCCCTTTGTTCGTCCTCGATTAGACCTCGCTGTTGTAACACTTATCTCGCGATATCTAACTGATATTCAATTTGTTCACACGAATAAAAGAAACCAAACGATACCGTTGAGAGATCTTTTGCTTTGGAATCAAGATCGCTGAGTTCACGATGCGTACACAAAAATCAGCTGAAAATGAAACGACAGCTGCTGTCTTTCTCGAAATGCAACATCGCCCTTTCCGTTTCGGATTACGTTGCACTCATTTGTTTTTAAAGCTAAAGCCCGTATATTTTTGAGCATAGCAAACTTATGCAAAAAATATTTTGTGCAAACGATTGTATAAAATGTATATTTTGTCAGAAAATACAGTTTTAAGACCACTCACTTTGCTTAAAATAAACTATAAAACGGTCATTTATTTCTTCAATAAGCAAATAAAATACTTCGCTGAACGTAACGTAAAACGTTTATGTCTTTGTCCTTACGTCACATGGACATTGACAAGTAATTATTCTGACAGACCAATCCACAGTAAATTACTACGATGTGAGTTGGGAAGGTACATATTTGTTTTCATTTTTTAATAAAAAATCAGACAAAACATGGAAAGCACCTTAAAAATTATTATCGTGTACCTGGTAGTGCGGCCGACGAATCTTCAGTTGCTGATAAACGTTAGGAATCAGGTAAACCTACTATTTTCTCATTCTATTTTCATAACAAGTATCTTTGATAGTTCACCTCCCTCTAGTACATCAATTTACATATTTTCCAGGGTGGAGATGTTATGCAGGAGAACATAACGGCTAATGTATCTGAGGACACTGTTACACTCGAGTTTGTTCGACTCGACGGAGTCTACATATCGCAACTTGTGGACTTTACTAATGTAAGTCACAGAAATTCAAACAATGTATTACACACAGGATTTTCAATATTTTACATGAACCCTAATAATAATTTGTGTCTAGGAGGTAGAAGCCATGAAGGTAGTAATCCCTGGGGAGGAGGAACTGGGTCAGGGCGGGCACCAGACGCTGTGTTTCCTCACACACGCCGCACAGGCTGACTTCATCGCGCCAGACGCTATGGCTAAGCTCAGACAGGTATAACGAAACTATACAGGACCGGAGCTACCTTCTACAGTTAAAATCCTTATTTTGGTAATAATGTTATTTTTATTATTTAGAAAAATCCAGGCACAGTGCGAGTAGCTGAAGAGGACAAGGGATGGCGTCAAACGACAGCCACAGCATGGGGCGGCGCCGCAGCGAGACGGCTCTCGCCCGCCGCCGCTCGTCACTGTGCCGCCGCTAGAGATCGTGTTTATTTGCGTGCTGCTGACCTTGCCCGGTGGCCCCCTAGACCTGGTGATTAATAACAACTTTTGTCAGTTACTTTTTGTCTATAATTGAAATGAGTTTAATGTCAATGTTTTGTCCAGGTTTAGATCAATCATCACTTGCATCAGCGGTGACTCCGTTCCCGGCACATGCTTTGGCTAGCGATGCAGCTGATGGGAAGCCTGCTGTGGCTGCCTGCACCATGACCAATGACACTGATCCTACTAAAGAATGCATCTGTCATTTAGAGGTAAGAGTTGCCTATCATACTTATTACTTAGCTTGTGGCTAGATGGTGATGTGTGGAATGTCCTGCAATATTTTTTTTATTAAATTGATAACATTTAACATATTGAATTGTTTGTTCCATGTGAGAAGATATGTGTGAACTGGTACCCATGTGGTTTGAAATACTGTAAGGGTAAGCCAGCTGGTGGGCTAAGTTACCGTTGTGGTATCAAGACTTGCCGGCGCTGCTATCGACACCAGTACTATGTGCGGCGCCGCGACGCTTGCTCACTATACACGTGACGCTGGCACGGTCCCACCTGGACCACTATCTCCTGGCCTTGCCACTCTACTCTTGCTGACCAATTACATGGTTTTTAGTCTTACCTAGTTCATTATGAGTGAGTATAGTTTCTTTATAAAAAGACCAACTAATTAAAAATGAAGTTTGCTGATATATTGAGATTATGACTGCCAAATTCTTGATTTCTGATAAATTAGGTAGGGAACTGGGTACATAATTATTGTATCTACAAGGATTTGCTTTACATTACTTTCTTGTAACCTATGTATAATTGTATTAAAGACATATTCAGCTCCAAAGAGAGTTGCTCTAGTGGTGTAGAACCCTCGGTTGTAAGCCTACCTCAAGTTTTATATATGTATAGCTTAACTTGCGACAATACTGAACACTGTATTGTTAATATTTTGCTACAAACTGTACTTATAAGCAAAGAATAAAATGATGTTTATAAATTCTACTTTAATTTACATACAATTAGGACCTAGAGTAAGATTGAACTAGTGACAGCCAGGAAAGGGTTCATGTCTGTTCTTCCTAAGAACAAATTTGATTTTTCTCTCCATATCTTCATTGTATATAGCTTTACATTTCTCGTGGTTTACGCGCCGTCTTGTCTGTAATCGAATAATAAGTGGTTACTTCAAGATATCCATGTCAAAACAACCTCACTGATCAACGATGCTAACAAGAAAGGTAAGTAGCAGTAGCAGTTAAGCAAACGAAAGCCCGTCTTACCTGAAAAGGTTTCTCGTAGTATCTAGTTAGCCTAAACTGCTCCAGTATCCCTTCTTTGCCGAGGATTCGGTTGAGAAGCCTGCAAGCGTCGTCGACATTGTTATTCTTTACGAAAACAGTGCGCGCGATAAAAGATGGGTGCCGGTTGGATAGCAGACGCGCTGTTATGAACATTTTTCCAAAACCTCAAATACTTGTCTTGTGAAAAATCGAGTTATTTTATATATTTATTTTTATTTTATCAATGCAAATGCATTTAGATCCCCAAAAACAAATGTCAAATAATTAGGTTATTATTTTGACATTGACAGTTCGACATGACAGTGATGGATAAACTATTTCCGACATGTCAGCAATCAGCCATAAAAAAAGTTGAAGTTGAAAGAAACAAAGGCGGGAATATTTAAATGACAAACCCTATTTGACAACGCATGTTCTTTATTTATGACAGCGCCTATTATTTCAAGAATCTTTACAAAGTTGTGGAAATAATAATATTATTTTAGAATTTAGTTCTTATATTTTATATTAAGTACTTACACATAACGAATCAGTAAAATAGCCATAATGTCAAAAATAGCTAACGACAGCGACATAAAGTCCCTGATGAGTCTATCATCAAAATCGGAGGGGAGCACGGCAGCAGCGTTTCGTCCTCGCACCAAAAATGCACCCCTCCACGACCGCTGTTCCATGAGCGATATGGTGAAGATAAAAGAAGCGTTCGAGACTGCCGCCAATAATAAACTACTTCCTAACCAGTTCCGAGAACTGCTCCGCTCGTTGCTTAACGTAGAATATGATGACGAGGAGTACAACATACTTTTTCTAAAAGTACGAAACTGATCTTGTACCTAGGTACCTACACAATCAACTCGTAAGAAGAGTTTGCGCTACCTTAGCCTAACCTACTACAGGTACCTAGTTATACTTAGGTACCTACCTACGTTTGTATCAGATAAACACGAATCGCGACGGTGAGATAGCGTGGGACGAGCTGGTGTCGCACCTGCTGCTGGGCTACTTCGGAGAAGATGCAGAGAACCAGCGTGAGGCCCTTCAGCCGCCCATTATGGGACTGCCCATCGTCATGCGTTCGCAGCACAGGCATCCCATCTCCAAGATCTGCTTCTGTCCCGATGTCGATAAGGTTCAATTTTATTCGCATATTTCACCTAAATTGGGTTTACATATAGTTACCTACGCTTAACTATCTGTCAAATAAATAACGTTCCAGGAACGCAGGACAGATCCGATGCAAGGCAACTATATAACCGCAAGCCGCGATGGAATGATCAACTGGTGGACCCTTGACATGAAGCTGCTTAGGACTGCTTATTCTTCCAGTCGTTAGCATAATAGTTTTAATCAATATCAATCACAAACACGTCAAACCTTGTGTACCTAGCTACCTTTTACGAAACGTTCGAAAGAAAGAGAGTATTAGAGAGTAGGTAGGTACTTACTATATAAATGTGTTGTTGTGCGTTGCGTAGCTCACCTGAAGGTGCGTACGACGTGGGTGACGGACATGGTGTGCATGCCGGACGTGAACATCATAGTGACGTCATCGACGGAGCGCGACCTGCGCTTCTACGATTGCACAGCGAAGACGTTCACTCTGAAGATCGTCATTACCAGCTGGGAGTATATGGTTACCTACCTACAGACTGTTACATACTTAGCTTACATTTTCGACTGAAATATTTTAGGACTGTAGGTACAGCATCCTACATAATCCCAAAAATAAGAAGACACTTCATATTTATGGTCACGTAGGTACCTAGCGCTAGGAGCTAGCGTTGATAGATTGTGGTAGGTACCTACAACTTAACATCATAAAGGAGAATGACAAAAAATGTATAGAGCTTGGGCCTGAAGGCCTCATGAAACGAGTCATATATCAAAAGAATGGTGGTTTCAAGAGGAACATTTTATTGTATGACCACTTTTTCAAATTAGCTGTGAGATCGGAGATATAGGTCATTAAAGGTAGGCGGTCGTTTCACTTGCGAGTTTTCTCCGTACACCGCTAGGGAATATTAACGCCTGAATAGAATCAGATGTGGCCATCGTATAGCAATAAATTATATATCAAATGATAGGTCGTTTCAAGAGGAATTATTCAGTATATGACGATTTTTAAAAATTATTTTTATTTTTAGAGTTAAAGGCCGTTTATGCTAAGTAGTAAGTATAGGTTACTAAGGTGATTCCTTGTGCAATGCAAACGCTTGGTTAGAACCAGATGTTGCTCTCCTCATGAAACGAGTCATATATCAAATGAAAGGTGGTTTCAAGAGAAACATTTTATTGTATGATCATTTTTTCAAAATAGTTGTGGGTTCGTAGTTATAGGTCATTAACGGTAGGTGGTCGTTTCACTTGAGAGTTTTCTCCGTACACCGCTAGGGAGTATTAAAGCCTGAATAGAATCAGATGTACGCATCGTATAGCAATGAGTCAAAAATCAAATGATAAGTTATTTCAAGAGTAATAATTCGATGTATGATGACTTTTAAGAATATTTTTATTTTTAGAGTTATAGGCTATTTATGTTAATTAGTAGATGTCGGTGACTAATGTCTTCCCTTGTGCAATGCAGATGCTTGGTTAGAAGCAGATGTTGCCCTCCTCATGAAACGAGTCATATATTAAATGGAAGGTGGTTTTAAAAGAAACATTTTATTGTATGACCACTTTTTCAAAATAGTTGTGAATTCGGAGTTATAGGTCAATAATGGTAGGTGGTCGTTTATGCTAAGTAGTAGATGTTGGTGACTAATGTCTTCTCTTGTGCAATGCAGATGCTTGGTTAGAAGCAGATGTTGCCCTCCTCATGAAACGAGTCGCATATTAAATGAAAGGTGGTTTTAAGAGAAACATTTTATTGTATGACCACTTTTTCAAAATAGTTGTGAATTCGGAGTTATAGGTCAATAATGGTAGGTGGTCGTTTATGCTTAGTAGTAGATGTTGGTGACTAATGTCTTCTCTTGTGCAATGCAGATGCTTGGTTAGAAGCAGATGTTGCCCTCCTCATGAAACGAGTCGCATATTAAATGAAAGGTGGTTTTAAGAGAAACATTTTATTGTATGACCACTTTTTCAAAATAGTTGTGATTCGGAGTTATAGGTCAATAATGGTAGGTGGTCGTTTATGCTTAGTAGTAGATGTTGGTGACTAATGTCTTCTCTTATGCAATGCAGATGCTTGGTTAGAAGCAGATGTTGCCCTCCTCATGAAACGAGTCATATATTAAATGAAATGTGGTTTTAAGAGAAACATTTTATTGCATGACTACATTCAAATTCTGTTTAAAATAGTAGTGGTTTCGGAGTTAAAGATCGTTAAATGTTCTTAAGTAAGTGTTCGATTGTTTTAGAAATTGTTGACTATGTCTGTCGTGATTTAGTCATCACCATTTAACACTATTTAGTGACACAACAGGCTGATAGAAAGCATGAAGCTTATCGTAACCGACGTATAGGTTATGATACCTAGGTTAGATTATAAATAGGCTCAATATGGTCTCCCGATACACAACCGACAAAGCATAACCGTCAATGTCCTGCAAACAAATAAAAAAAGAATGCTCACGTCTCGTGACGAGTCTTGTGCAATAGGTAATAATGCTGCCACATGCTCTACCTTCCTACGAGTACCTATCGTGCGTTTTTATTGTAACTGCAATAATATCTATTCCGATTATCCTGTTTGGGAACTATCTATCTTTAAAAAAATATATACTTTTCATTACTCATACTCCAAAAGTACTAAAGGTGCCTGACGAGCGTGTTGAAAGTAAAACTTTCAACTCTAGGGAAAATCGCTTTCACTGACAGCTGTCATGTCAAATTATGGCTTCGCACGGCTTAGCCAGTATCAGTATCATTACACATTGGTAACTTCAAAAACCTAACCTCTTTGCTTTAGGTAACACCAAAAAACAACCATTATGACTTCGCATGACTCATGCATACTGCCAGAGTTTATTACTTAGTAGGTTTTTTCCCAGTAATACAATTCAAGTAGATATATTTAGTTCAAGATATCTTGTTTAATAAAATAAATATTATAAAGACGATAATGGTCAAAGCGACGTATGACCATGCTGCGACGCCTACGCCCTGTTGTGATGTTGCTGCTGCTGGCTTTTTGCGACCGTCCGGTTAGTGTCGTTCCTTGAGTAAAAAAAAACTGGCAGGAAATGCTTGCATTTTTAACTATTTTAAACTTTTTAATTAGTATTAGTTTTCGTTATTTTATTATCTTTTTGTGTTAAGTTTAATGTGGTTTTTTAATTTATGATTGCGTATTTTGTGTAATAGTACATTGTTACTCTAGGTGTGAAAGTCACTCTTTGAGTCCCGAGACGGAGTTTGGCGCCCGAGCGTAGCGAGGGCGCTAATTGTTCGAGGGACTAAATGAGTCTTTCACCCGAGGTAAACATTGTGCTTTTCATTACGAACAATACATAAAATTCTTCCTAACAGCGAGAGTGAATTAGAGATTCCATACTACCTGATCCTCTTACAAGGTTGAAACAAAAGAGGTTATACATTAAGCAGTGTTTCTTTTAGGTTTTTGTTGTATTCAATACTTAAATACGACGTACCGAAGAGATTTTTATTAATGAGTTGATCCAACACTGGGAAATGACGCGAAGTCCGTAGAATTAAATTACAGTTTTGTAACACGGTTTGTCTAGAAAATGTTCTTTACACAAAATACACAATCACAAATGTAAAACCAGATTAAACTTAACACAAAAACATAATGAAATAACAACAGATAATACTAATTAAAACGTTTAAAATAGTTTGAAAATGCTAGCATATCCCTAGCTATCCCTTGCTAGCATATAGCTAGTTTTTTTTTACTCAAGGAACGACACTGACTACACGGTCGCATAAAGCCACATCAACAACATCTCGACAGGGCGCGGGCGGCGGCGCGGCATGGTCATACGTCGCTTTGACCATTTTCGTCTACATTTATTTTATTAAATAAGAAATTATTATATTGAACTAAATATATGTACTTGAATTCGATTACTGAGAAAAAACCTACTAAGTACTAAACTCTGGCAGTATGCATAAGCCGTGCGAAGCCATAATTGTTATTCTTTGGTGTTACCTAAAGCAAGGAGGTTAGGATTTTGAAGTTCCTAATGCGTAATGATACTAATACTGGCTACATGCACATTGCAGAAGCCGTGTGAAGCCACAATTTGATATGACAGCTGTCAGTGAAAGCGATTTTCCCTAGGGCTGGAAGTTTTTTTTTCTACACGCTCTTCAGGTACATTTGGACCTACTTTCGGAGTATGAGTAATGAAAATTATATTTTCTCGACAAACCGTGTTACAAAAATTGTAATTTAAATCTACGGACTTCGCGTCATTTGCTAGTGTTGGATTAACGAATTAATAAAAATTTCTTCGGTAAGTACCGAGTTACCGACGTATTTGAGTATTCAAAATAAATAGCAAAAACCTAAAAAACACTATAATGTAAAACCTCTTTGGTCCTAACCTTGAAAGAGGATCAGGTAGTATGGAATCTCTCATTCACTCTCGTTTTTAGGAAGAATTTGATATATTATTCGTAATGAAAAGCACAGTGTTTACCTCGGGTAAAGTACTCATTTAGTCCCTCGAACTATTAGCCAAACTCCGTCTCGGGACTAAATGAGTCACTTTTACCCCTAGGGTAACAATGTAATATTTTAACTCGATATTCCCATGGATAGGTACTTACGTTGCTGCAACCATGAATTGTCGTTATCAATTTCATTGAGCGAAATAATTCTCAAGTGTTATTCCTTTCGACTCCCGCTTAAGGGGACCGTAAGGAAAAATCTTTCAACCTCCACTCAATAATAAAGTACGGGGGATTCAACTATTCAGTCCAACGGGACTAAGTCAGCACAGTCCCGTGGTCTAACTATTTAAAAACTTAAACCACGACCCATAGTTGGAAGCCCAAGTGTGCGGTGATTCAACGCGGAGCGTGGATACAGAATTATTGAAATAGAGGATTATTATATTCGACTCCCGCTTAATGGACCCCATGGTTGGACCACCACTCCGCCCCTTTATTATTGAATGAAGCGCCTTAAGCGCCCCCTTAAGCGGGAGTCGAAAGCAATAACCGTTGAGAATTGTTCCTCTCAATAAAATTGATAACGACGATTCATGGTTGCAACAGCGTAAGTCCCTATCCAGTGGGAATATTGAGTTAAAAAGTATATTTTGTGTTAATCTAGGTCTCCAGCAATTTCCATACCGAGTTTCATCGCAATCGATTTAGTCGATTAGGGCTCAAGCCTTGTCCCCGAACAGGAAATCGGAATAGATATTATTGCAGGAACAATAGAAACGCACGATAGGTACTCGCAGGAAGGTAGAGCGTGTGGTAGTATTATTACCTATTGTACAAGACCCGTCACGAGACGTGAAGATTCTTTTTTTATTTGTTTGCAGGACATTGACGGTTATGCTTTGTCGGTTGTGTATCGGGAGACCACATTGAGCCTATTTATAATCTTACCTAGGTATCATAACCTATACGTCGGTTACGATAAGCTTCATGCTTTCTATCAGCCTGTTGTGTCACTAAATACAAATAGTGTTAAATGGTGATGACTAAATCACGACAGACATAGTCAACAATTTCTAAAACAATCGAACACTTACTTAAGAACATTTAACGATCTTTAACTCCGAAACCACTACTATTTTAAACAGAATTTGAATGTAGTCATGCAATAAAATGTTTCTCTTAAAACCACATTTCATTTAATATATGACTCGTTTCATGAGGAGGGCAACATCTGCTTCTAACCAAGCATCTGCATTGCATAAGAGAAGACATTAGTCACCAACATCTACTACTAAGCATAAACGACCACCTACCATTATTGACCTATAACTCCGAATCACAACTATTTTGAAAAAGTGGTCATACAATAAAATGTTTCTCTTAAAACCACCTTTCATTTAATATGCGACTCGTTTCATGAGGAGGGCAACATCTGCTTCTAACCAAGCATCTGCATTGCACAAGAGAAGACATTAGTCACCAACATCTACTACTAAGCATAAACGACCACCTACCATTATTGACCTATAACTCCGAATTCACAACTATTTTGAAAAAGTGGTCATACAATAAAATGTTTCTCTTAAAACCACCTTTCATTTAATATGCGACTCGTTTCATGAGGAGGGCAACATCTGCTTCTAACCAAGCATCTGCATTGCACAAGAGAAGACATTAGTCACCAACATCTACTACTTAGCATAAACGACCACCTACCATTATTGACCTATAACTCCGAATTCACAACTATTTTGAAAAAGTGGTCATACAATAAAATGTTTCTCTTAAAACCACCTTCCATTTAATATATGACTCGTTTCATGAGGAGGGCAACATCTGCTTCTAACCAAGCATCTGCATTGCACAAGGGAAGACATTAGTCACCGACATCTACTAATTAACATAAATAGCCTATAACTCTAAAAATAAAAATATTCTTAAAAGTCATCATACATCGAATTATTACTCTTGAAATAACTTATCATTTGATTTTTGACTCATTGCTATACGATGCGTACATCTGATTCTATTCAGGCTTTAATACTCCCTAGCGGTGTACGGAGAAAACTCTCAAGTGAAACGACCACCTACCGTTAATGACCTATAACTACGAACCCACAACTATTTTGAAAAAATGATCATACAATAAAATGTTTCTCTTGAAACCACCTTTCATTTGATATATGACTCGTTTCATGAGGAGAGCAACATCTGGTTCTAACCAAGCGTTTGCATTGCACAAGGAATCACCTTAGTAACCTATACTTACTACTTAGCATAAACGGCCTTTAACTCTAAAAATAAAAATAATTTTTAAAAATCGTCATATACTGAATAATTCCTCTTGAAACGACCTATCATTTGATATATAATTTATTGCTATACGATGGCCACATCTGATTCTATTCAGGCGTTAATATTCCCTAGCGGTGTACGGAGAAAACTCGCAAGTGAAACGACCGCCTACCTTTAATGACCTATATCTCCGATCTCACAGCTAATTTGAAAAAGTGGTCATGCAATAAAATGTTCCTCTTGAAACCACCATTCTTTTGATATATGACTCGTTTCATGAGGCCTTCAGGCCCAGAAAAAACATTCTCCTTTGTAAATAAATACATGCATGCCTGTGAATATAGAGTTCGAGCCGGATTTATTAACAATACGTTAGGTGAGTTAGAAATAGCATTGATTATATAGCGACAGCAACAGCAACCTAAATTCATGATATCCAGGACGCTGTAGTGCCTGCGCCAAGTATTAGATGGTGTAGGCTTACCTATATTAGCTTAGCTTAGCCGACCATATCCAATGAAAAGAACTAGTCAATACGTTTGGAGCCACGGGTTTCATCACGAAGTTTTCCTTCACTGTAAGAGCAATGTCAATAGAGCACATATAATTTCTCAATGAAAATCGGAATGAAAGTCGATGTATTTGCCACTACTCACTAGGTCAACACCACTGCTCATAAGCTGGTTAAGATGTAAGTAATTCGGTCGCAGATCTGCACAATGTACTACTACTTCACAAGCGACATAACCGAGCGGTGTCTGTTGATTTGCGGCGATGTGGGCGGCAACGTGCGCGTGTTACACTTCTCGCCGGAGGGACGCGGGCCCTTCCAGAACCGCGCCGACCGTCCGCTAGTGCAGCTCAGGCACGTCGACTTGCAGAAGAGGGTCAGTTACATCATAACGGTGGCATGGTCACATCGAGTGACAACTCGACGACTTATTGAATGTTATCTGCAGCCGCACCTCTTACCGGAGATGCGACTCGTCGAATTCCCGAAGGTGCACGCGGAGTGGGTGCGGCAGGTGTCCTTCTACTCGAAGCTGCACTGCGTCGTTTCGTGCGCTACTTGCACCGACTCGCTACTCATGGCGGACCTCGCCGGCTCCAAGACGCATAACATGTTCCGCGTAGATAAGGTAGGTTATAGTATAGGTAACATTATCACAGAGTGAAACACGCTATAACATTGCCGTCGTCGTCGTCTCGTGCAGGGTATCCAGTGCTTCGCGTTCGAGGAGTCCGCGCACATCCTGGTGACGGGCGGGCCGGATTGTTGCGTGCGCGTGTGGAACCCCTTCGTGCCGGTGAAGCCGAACGTCGTGCTGGTCGGCCACCACGCCGGCATCATATCGATCGTGCTGCAGAACGCGGGGCAGCGTGTGTACTCGTTGTCGCGTGACCGCGTCATCAAGGTGTGGGAAGTGCAGGCGGCTGCGTGCGTGCAGACGTACATCGACGTGCCGCCGCAGGTCGGCGAGCGCACGCCCATCTCCGCGGTGTACAACCCGGCTACACGCGAGTACATCCTCGGCGCGGTGAAGATCGCGCGCATCGTGCTCGACGAACAACTCAACCCACTTCACACGGACGGGTTCACGCACTCGCGCGCCGTCGCTAAGATACTATACAACCCGCTCTTCAAGGTGGTCGTCACCTGCGGCATGGACAGCATCATCATCAATTGGGATCCCGTCACGGGTACGACCGACTACTCTTCGACTCGTCTCTGGTACAACTAGAACAACTACAGACCTAATGTTTATTTGTGTGTAGGTAAACGTAACGTGATGATCCGCGACGCGCACACTCGGCTGCTGCACGGCGAACAGATCCCGGTAGAGATCACGGCCGCCTGCTTCGACCCTGGCAATCAGCTGTTACTCACCGGCGCCAG
This sequence comes from Idaea aversata, assembly GCA_907269075.1. Taxonomy (NCBI): domain Eukaryota; kingdom Metazoa; phylum Arthropoda; class Insecta; order Lepidoptera; family Geometridae; genus Idaea; species Idaea aversata. Next base: position 16,084,943 of record OU026088.1, on the reverse strand, counting down.
GAACGGCGAGCTCAAGGTTGATCACAATACTCTACACTTTCTGCAGTGCTTCCTTGTTTATGTCAATTTTGTTACGTTACAGTTTAGTAACTCGTACGTTAATTATAGGTTTGGAATTTCAACACCGGCCTTTGTTTACGGACGATGTCTATCGAGCACATGTGTGAGGTCACCAGCTGCTTTTGGGTCGAAGGAAGGTAAACGAGATCATTACAACTTTCACTATATAGGTACCCGCTTTTGCGGAGGACAGAATACACGCTTAAATAGGAGTTGCTAAAAGACAAACATCATAATCTTTTCATGGCGTAAATTGGTTTGTTTTAAGTTCACCTACTTACGTAAATAAATAACACTGTAGAAAGGTACCTACTCATAGGAAATAGAGGACTGAAACAGGTGTTCGTTATCGGCAGAATATTGGCGGTCGGGTGGAACAAGCATGTTATAGAGTTCGAGGACCAGGGTACCGCCAGCAACGGCAAGAGTTGGGAGACGCGACACACGGACGACGTTCTCGCGGCGTCGGCGCGCGCGCCGCTTTCCATCGCGACCGCCTCCTACAACTCCGAGCTGATCCTGTGGAAGTTGGAGACCGGCCAGCCGTACCGGCGGTTCTCGTGCACGGAGCCGATGTTGCGCATCAAGATGCAGTACAGCAAGAAGGACAAGGCAGCTGCCGCGGCGGCGGCGGCTTCGGGCTCCTCCTCCGCCGCCGCAGCGAAGCGCAAGTCGTCAATACACCGACCGAGCGTGGTGGCGCGGGGGCCGCGCGCCAGCGCCGCCAGCGTGAGCAGCGCTCGCGCGAGGCGCGTCTCCACCGTGTCGATGCCGGCGCGCGCGCAACAGATGCGACAGCTGGCCGTGCATGCAATGCAGTTCCTCGAGACGCGGCCGTGCGCAATGCGCACCGCCGCGCTCCTGCTCGCGCTCGAGAACGGCACCTTACAGGCGTGGTCGGACCACCCGGCGGGCGGGTTTCAAGGCTCGTTCCAGGGCGTTCACGCGGCCGGCGACTACGTGTCGACGCTCGCTACCGACGTAGAGAACATGTACCTATTCACTGGCACGACGCTCGGCTACGTGAAGGTGTGGCTGATGATAGACTACCTACGCGGCGACATGGAGCCGGTACATGTGAACATGGCGCGGCTGCGGTTGCAGTTCCCGTTCCTCTGGCGTGACCGCATCGAGGGCCGCGCCAAACGCTGCGTGCGCGACCAACCCCGGCCGCTGCTGCTCAACTCGTACCGAGCCCATCTGCGCTGCATCTCCTGCCTCGCGTTCATCGACGACATGAAGCTACTACTTACGTAAGTGAAGGGACCACAATTATACAATTGTAACGAACGTATAACGTAGAGATGATATGCCCTGTACCTACCTATAAATAAATAAAATAAATAAATAATCGTTTACCTACAGAGGGAGCTCGGACTACAGCGTGCGCGTGTGGCGGCTCTCGGGCGAGTACCTGCAGACGCTGGGCGGGGTGGTGCCGTGGACGCTGGAGGTGACCCGGTTCCCGCCCGACGTGAAGAAGGTGGCCAGCTTCACCACGTTCAAGGTGTGGCGCGGCGGCGAGGTGTCGCGCTATACGCCCGGCCAGGTCGAGGTGGACAAGCTGCGTGACATCACCGACCTCGAGCTGCGCACCAAGGTGTACGGCAAGCCGCCTAACGAGCCTCTGCTCGGGCACTACTTCGACCTACCGCGCCGGCCCGACCGCCAGGACCGTGTCGAGCTCGACGACACGCTGCAGACGGTCAGTATACCTACCTCTCCGCTCCAACAGCGCGCTGAACACAACACTGACGTTATCTCTGCCCTACAGATCCCGCTGTACGCACACCTCCGTATGGCGTCGACGCAGCCGGTGCGCCGACCGCCGACACCGCCGCTCGTGCGCGACACTCGTCTCAAGCGCCAGCCGTTGCGCAAGGCCCACTTCGGCGAACAGTCGCCGGACGCCAAGCAGTGACAGTCGCCGGACGCCAAGCAGTGACAGCAGTAACAGTGACAAGTTAAAACTCGCAGATAATAAAAGCGTTGCATTTCATATTTTGTGTTTCCCTACAATAGCTACTTGAGCCTCGTGGCTTATATCAACTTATACCTAAACAAACGAAAATGCATTATTAAATAAAACTATTTAATTAATTTAAAGTTAAATACATATGTTACGTTAGATTAAGGAATACATTAAAAGGAAAGGGTAAGTACCGACGCTCTCTCCATACAAAACGTAGTCGACTGTTTTCTTCCTGGATAATGACACCAGAGCAAATATTTTTGTTGCACACTTATAACTGCCATGACCATGATTTGTTTTTTAAATCTTAATTTCTATGATAACTAGAAAATGAAAAAACCAAAACATAGGGGCATAGGCAGTTATAGGTTTTATGGCACAAAAATATTTGTGCTAGTGTCATTATCCAGGGAGGAAACAGTCGACTACGTTTGTATGGAGAGACCGCCGGTACCCTTCCACCTTAGGTATATGAATCGATTACTAAGAATAAGGTTAGATAGAACTAACAAATGACAAATAAGTAAATATATATTTTTTAATCAAATGGACTAAATCGAATCATTGCGTTTGTGCGATACAAACAAATGGGCTAAAACAGCAACAAGCTCCGGCTGCTCGGCGACGTCGAGGTCGGCCAGCACGAAAACGTTGCGAGACGACCTCGAGCCAGCTTGGCCAGAGGTGGCCTTGGATCGCGACCAATCGAAGGAGATGGGGAGACATTTGCCCAGCAGTGGGATACTAGGGGTTAGATATAAAAGCACCCGTTATTCCATTTTAAATTAAGTTTGTTGCCATGTTGATCAATTTGATTAAAAACGTGATATATGTGCGTATTGGCTAAGTAGGTAGATATAGTTAACGTCCAGTGCGCGAACGTACCGTACGTCGCTGCAAGTGTTCAGCGCGCGCTGCCGTCGTGACCGCACGCTCGAGGAGCTCCTCGACCGCGGACATCTTGTAGTTGTCGTTCGCGCTCGGCAGCGGGTTGCCGTCGAGCACGACGCGCAGCAGCGACGTGCGTCGCGTCACGCGCTGCGCCTCCAGCGTGTTCGCCAGCCGTGCCGCCGTCAGCACGGTGAGATGGTTGTGCGCAAGGTTCAGGTAGCACAGGACCCGGTTGCCGGCGCAATACACGTGCCCCGAGACGCAGACCGTCTCCGACGGTACGAACGGATCGTGGTACGAGCCGACGACCATGTTCGCGCGCATCGTCGCGCGCTCCTCGCCCTCGTCCGGGATGGAGGCGGTCGTGCTGGCGCGTCGCGGCGCAGGCGCCCGGCGCCCTCGCTTCGCCTCGTCGAGTGTACGCGAGGTAGGCGTCGACGCCTCCTTGCGGAGGGCAGCGGTCGTGGCGCGCACGGACCTCAGGTGCGCGAGCCGTCGCCGCCGCGACTCTAGCACCTCGGAGGTGGTCAGCGGGAACGGGGTGAGCGTACGCAGCAGTTCGGACGCGCCGCTGTCGCCGATGCGGTTCCCGGTGAGGTTGAGGTGCAGCAGCATCCGGTTGGTGCGCAGCGCGCGGGCTAGCGCCGCGGCGCCCGCGTCACCGACCGCGTTCGTGCCGAGGTCGAGGAGGCGCAGCGAGCGAGCCGCCGGCAGCGGGTGGCGCAGCCGCGAGGCGAGCTCGGCGCACACTCCGTCGTCGAGCCGGAGCCGCGCGAGCGACAGACGCCGCACGCGGTCGCCGTCGAGCAGCGTCGCGTAGTTCGCCTCGGGGACCGGCGACCCGTCGAGGCAGATGTCCGTGAGGGCGGCGAACGCCGGCTTCGCGAGCTCGTGCAGGATGTCGCCGCGTAGCCGGCACCGGCGCAGCTCGAGCCGCGCGAGCGACGGGTTGTAGGGCGCGGCGAGCGCGAGCACCTGCAGCAGAGCGCGCGGCACGCGGACGCGCGTCATCTCCACTTGCACGACGCGACCGGCGGCATCGAGGGTCATGGTGACCGGCACGTGATCGAGGTGCCGGTCTGGCGGCGGCGGCTCCCCGTCGCTGTCCGCGCCCGGCGCCGGCAAGTCAGCGACGGTGGCGGGCGGAGGTGTAGCCGCGAGCGTGGAGCCGCGCAGCAGCTTGGAGCGCGGCTTGTGTCCAAGCAGCGACACGTACTCCTGCAGCACGGTCACATCCACGCGTACATCGAACGCGACCCGCAGCTGCCGACACGCGTACGGCACGAACTCCACCAGCTCGCCGGGCGACACATGCCTCGACGTCACCACGCTATCACGATTCTCTCCCTCCGAGTGGCCGTTATCCGTATTAATCATTGCGATCACTATTTCTTATGATAGTTACCGTTAGCGATAAGCTTATTTCAGATCTAGCCCAGGACAATACCGAATATACTAACTTAAATTAAATACAAGGAATATTATTACTCTAATAATATACTATATTTTTCCCTGTTTAAAACAATATTTTGTATATTGACGTGTTAGTTAGATTTTTTTTTTCTTATGGCGGATGCGACTGTGCATATTCTATGCTGCGCATCTTGCCAGCGTGACGCACAGAGTACTTTAGATTGACGTGAAGTCTCCGTGAAGTGCGTGAAGCTGATAGATGAATGACACAACAATAGACAACCATAATATTATTAACCAAGTTCTTCCCATGAGTTCTACATAAAAACTAGAGAGGTGTCAAGGGACACCCGGATGGAACGAAGTTCCTTTCGACACTTTTAAGACCAAAAGTTGTAACGACACTTTTAAGACCAAAAGTTGTAACGACACTTTTAAGACTAAAAGTTGTAACGACATTTTTAAGATCAAAAGTTGTAACGACACTTTTAAGACCAAAAGTTGTAACGACACTTTTAAGACTAAAAGTTGTAACGACACTTTTAAGACCAAAAGTTGTAACGACATTTTTAAGATCAAAAGTTGTAACGACACTTTTAAGACCAAAAGTTGTAACGACACTTTTAAGACTAAAAGTTGTAACGACACTTTTAAGACCAAAAGTTGTAACGACACTTTTAAGACCAAAAGTTGTAACGACACTTTTAAGACTAAAAGTTGTAACGACACTTTTAAGACCAAAAGTTGTAACGACACTTTTAAGACCAAAAGTTGTAACGACATTTTTAAGACCAAAAGTTGTAACGACACTTTAAAGACCAAAAGTTGTAACGACATTTTTAAGACCAAAAGTTGGAACGACACTTTTAAGACCAAAAGTTGTAACGACATTTTTAATGAGTCGCGACACCACACTGTTCAATGCGAAATAGAAATGAAAATATCTGGCTTGCTTTCTATAAGAGAGAGAGAGACAGACAGAGAAACATGCGACGCCGCACAGCTTACAATAGCAAAAAGTGTCGTGACAATTTTTTCGTAAGAATTTTTTCCGTTTAGCCCTCATTCACAACGCGCGATAAGGAACTATCGTTCCAATAATAAAAATCTAGTTTTTCAGCTAGTGTAGTTTTTTAGGGTCCCGTACCTCGAAAGGAAAAAACGGAACCCTTAAAGGATCACTTAGTTGTCCGTCCGTCCGTCTGTCAAGACTCTTTTTCTCAGAAACGCGTAGAGGTATCAAGCTGGAATTCATATCAATATACTAGTTCCCTAGCCAAATGGCAAAAAACGGAACCCTTATAGATTCGTCATGTCTGTCTGTCTGCCGTATGTCACAGCCACTTTTTTCCGAAACTATAGGAACTATACTGTTGAAACTTGGTAAGTAGATGTATTCTGTGAACCGCATTAAGATTTTCACACAAAAAAAACAATACATTTTAGGGTTCCCCCCATACTTAAAACTGAAACACAAAAAAAAATTTCATCGAACCCATAAGTGTGTGGTATCTATGGATAGGTCTTCAAAAATAATATTGAGGTTTCTAATATCATTTTTTTCTAAACTGAATAGTTTACGCGAGAGACACTTCCAAAGTGAAAAAACTGGAACCCCCCTGGAACTTCTAAAATAAGAGATTGATGAAACTAAAAAAAATATATGATATACATTAGGGTGGAGCGAAACAGGCCAAAAAATTTTTTTTTCTTTTTTTTAAATCTCCTGTATTGTTAATCGATGACCCTATGAAAAAGCTTCATTCAGACAAAAAATCAAAAGTCTACGACTTTATCTTCAGGTGGCGCACTGAGAAGGTAGTTTATACAAAATTTACTTTTTGACTTTTATATTCTACTCGCAAAAACTAATTTCGAAACTTTTTACAATAAAAATACGGGTTTTACTTTCTTCGATGTCTTATCTAAGACGTGAGTGCATTGCGGTCCAATAAAATTCTATACATCAATGTTGAGAAATGTCACACTAGGAAATTTTCTTCAAAAACTCTACCGTGAAACTTTCATCACAGGACTTTTGAATATTGTTATTTTTTGGTGGTGATTGGATGCGATGGTACCGCTGTGAACATCAGACACAAAAATATAGTCAATTTTTACCAGAAAAACAACTGAAGCCGCGTTTTCAATGTTTTTGGTATTTATTAATGTCAATTGTCAATTATCTGCATGCCATTCATTATCTAGACTCGACTAGTACCACAACATGCCCTAATAGCTTTACTGATAGCTTAGAAAAAAGCTCGACAAGTGTCTCGACTTCAAAATATAGGATTTGAACCCATTTGCACCCCCGATCTCTATCTTTCCCGGATTTAAACACTGATTTGTGAAGCACCAATCAGAAATATCTGTTTCAGAGTGTTCTGCTATTTCTGCTGGTACAGTCTCAAACCCTTAGTTAACAAAAGCCTAGGAAAGGTGGTCTATTCTTGATGATTGACTTGCGCAAATAGGATTCTTCGTTTGTTTAATGGAACAGCTGAATTGACACATAACTAGAAGGAACCTAGCTACTTTCACCATGAAAGTTTACGCACCAACTTTGTTTGATATCAAGTCAATATTTTCTTGTAAATATGTTCCAAATCATGTCTTTAACACTATTTTAAGATGGTTGCAGTAGATTTGGTGAAATAGAAGTTAATAGAACCTCCGATGTATTAAAATATAGGGACACCGAAATTATGGCAATCATTTCTCTAGGAAGTAATTTAATTGACATTAAAAGTATCCTAACCACACTCAGGCAGTACAGAGATGTGTCAAGCTTGCATCAGAGGCTTCGTAGTCTGTTTGTGGACCCGAAGCTAGGTATGGTTTCATTCATTCCCAGAATAAAAGCCAGGCAAGACATACCACAGTATAACACCAAAATTTACTATTTCCGTCAAAAAAGATGTTTCTGAGAATTCTGATTTAGGGCATTACGATATATTTTTTATAATGATTTATTACGTATTGATAAAGTTATTACTTGTAATAGTAATATTGAGTAATAATATTGTTCATAAAGATGGTAATTATAATCTTACATTAGCTCTATTGGTAACGCAAAAATGCCCTTTGTTCCAATCTTAAAGTCTAGTGCGCCACCTCAAGATATTAAGTTAGAAAGCTGAAATTTTGCATGAACACTCCTAAGACAACGGGTCATTAATTAACAATACAGGAAAATCGAAATTAAAGTTTTTTCGCTCCACCCTAATATACATTACCATGCAAACTTCCACCCAAAATTGGTTTAAACGAGATCTGGTAAGTAGTTTTTTTAATACGTCATAAACCGTAAACCGCCACCCTTCATTCATGTATTTATACCACTAGCGCCATCTACTTTTTTATTATGTGATAATAATGGTACGGAACCCTTCGTGCGCGAGTCCGACTCGCACTTGACCGGTTTTTTAATAAGTTACGTTTTTTAAATAATAAGTATATTTTGTGTTAAAGCTGTTGGTTCTCTCAATAAATAAACACTCGGCGCGCAAGTAGGTACGACTCGCACTTGACCGGTTTTTTTCTCATTAAATTGTATACTAGCTGATTCTTGCGGTTCCACCCGCGTAAGTCCCGATCCCGTGGCCATATCGTAAAGCCTATAAATGGTGTAACTAACACGATAAGTACAGGGTTACTGGTATGGACTGATTTGACCATGGAACACTCCAAAACTTAACCGTTTATAAATAATTGGCGATTTTATGTTCCTGCGTATTTTTTCTCTAAGGTACGCCTATTATCCTATAATTATATATTTATTTGGAATTTTGAGCAGTCGATAAGTTTAAAATAAATATCATTGACAAAACCTATGTAAGTGACGGAAATGAATCGGAGTACGGGGTTGATTGTTGAAATAATAAATTAATCTAATGACATTTTTTTTTGAGAAATATTAAAAATACCGCAAAATGAGCGTGTTTATGCCTTATGGTGCCCGCACATTAAAAAAAAAAATAAAAAAAAAAATTAATTAATTAATTGTTTTTATTTTTATTTTTATTAAAAATACCGCAAAATGAGCGTGTTTATGCCTTATGGTGCCCGCACATTGATACGCGCCGAATTTTTGCCGTCCACGGAAAAAGGTACCTTATAATAATAGAGATAAGGTACATTTATTCATTTATTTATTCGGCCGCCTCTGACGATGCGGACGACTCTGATGACGTCATCGGAAATATAAATGTAGATACCTTATCTCTATTATTATAAGGTACCTTTTTCCGTGGACGGCAAAAATTCGGCGCGCTCGGCGCGTATCAATGTGCGTCTACTTTTAAGCTTGTGGCGCAGACGCGATGCTCCGAGCGTCGTCGAGTGTCCGCCATCATCGTTCACTACCACTCAAATATAAACAAGAACATGTTTTCAAATACATTTATTATATTCGACAGGTTGTGTTGTGTTACCAAAATACATACATCAATTAAAATTAATACGGTTTGTTTTTCACACATGTATATAATCTACTTCTAAATAAAAAGTATGTTGTTGTTTACAAAATATGGAAACGTATGTGTAATGTTATGACAATATTGTACCCGATTATATGTACGAGTGATAGTTGTTTGCCACTCGATGTTATCGGTAGTTGTTATTATACTTACATCTAGTTGTTGTTGCGGTATAGCAGCTGTAGTGTCAATGTGTCTGGGCGGAGGGCGGCGGTGGAGGGGGTGGAGGGGGAGGCGCGTCCCGTCCCTTGGCGCCACTCAGGAGGATGTAGGGGGAGTGGGTCTCACGCTGCTTGTCCTGTAACATCTGCAGCGTGTTCAGCGGCGTGTCCGTCGAACTCATCTTCTTCATTAGCTGGAATTATACACATAGCAGTCAGTAACACTCGTGTACCGACGTATAATAACTAACGTGAGGCGACGTATGTAACGTACCCCCTCCTGGATCGCCTTCTTGATCCGTTTCTCCTGCTTGTTCTTGCCGGGGCCCTTCCCGTGGAACTTGTGGCTGAGGTAGCGGAAGGCCTCCTTCGGTGCGAGCGGGCGGCCCTCGTCGTCGACGTACTCCAGCTTCACATCGGGCCGGAAGCCGGGCTTCTCGCGGAAGTCGTGTAGCGCGGCGGGCGCGCGGTCCTGGCGGTCGCGGCCTCGGCGCCGCCCGCCCTCCTCCTCCTCGGCCGCCTTGTCCTCGATAGAGTACCGCGAGGCGAGCAGGGCGGCGTGGCGCGCGGTGCGCGGCGCGGCCGTCCCCGCGCCGTCTCCCGCCCGCTCCAGGTACCCCTTGCTGAGCGCGAGGGCGAGCGCGCCCGCCACGCCGGCCCCGAGCCGCGGCTCCGGGATGACGGCGGCGGCGGCGCCCATCGCCCCCGCCCCGGCCCCGCCCAGCGCCGGCGGCTGCTCGTGCGACACGTCGACGCGGCTCCACGCGCTGCCCCCCGGGCCTGCCCCCGCCCCCGGCCCCGCCCCGCCCTCCGGCTCCGGCTCGAGATCCTCACGATCGAAGTCCTGCGACGGAACAATGCGATACGATGTGGAACAGTCTAACTAATGTCTGTCGTAAAGGTACGAACATAGTAGAGTAGAGTAGGTACTAGTATACCATGATCTCGGCGTGATGGTCCCTGTTTCCTGCGAGGCCGTACGTCGGTATGTCCCCGAGGGAGCGACAGAACTCCGCGGTCGCGTCCAGCACCATCCCGTCCGACTCCATCTCCACCGGTTCATCCTTCACTTCTTCCTTTACTATATCGAGGAAGTCCTCCACCTGCGAGTGAGAACGACGCGAACGATCATATCAATCAATATATCAATAGAGATATAAACTACATAGAAATAGTCGGTAAAATAGAGGTGGTTTGGTTACTTTAGGTAGTTTATGGTGAGTCTCCTGGCGCAGCCTGCGCGCGCGTGCCAGGGCGGCCTGCAGCTCAGTGTCCGGCTCCGTCTCCTCCTCGTCTTGGACCATCATCGTACCGGGGTTCACATCTATACAACAACACACCTTATACAACAACAACTTATACAACAACACACCTTACATATTCATGAATTTACAATCAATCCGCGCCGTCCGTCCGGTCTATACATTTACCGACGATAATGTTTACGATAGCTCGCTCATATATTTTAAAATAGCCTGCTGGTCTAAAATGGATATTTCTTGAGGAAATTGTCATAGAATTTGATCCGTGATGGATAAGATACGATGTCGATATTTATCGTAACTTTCCAATTTGGAAACAAATACATAGATAAACAAGGATATGTCCAACATACAGAGATATGTCAATGCACGTATAGTATACTATCACGTGACCAACATCCAATCGGTGCTTGGTAGGATGACGCGATCAAGTAACAAGGTACAGTATAGTATACCGGTGTCGTCAGTGTGTAACGGCGCGTTGCCCGCCTCGTAGTCCTCCACGTCTATCGGCTCTTGTTTAGCTTTCTTGCGCATCTTGCCCTGAAACATGTCATACTGTCACGTCCGCGCCGCGTCCGGCTCGTATTCATGACTACCTCTCCCCCGCTTCTTTAGTCGCGATCCCGGGGGATAATCGGGATAAACAGTGGCCGCAGAGTGCATATTCGTAGCGCGGGCTCGCGAGAACACGGCGCATTCATCTTTGTGACATTTAGTGTATTCATTAACTCACCATGGATACATTGTGTAAAAACATCTCACCTCTCATTTTATATTTTTATTTTACTTGGCTTTAAACTACCTACCATCCATTGTACACAATTTATGCAATAAAAATTCTTATTCTATTCTTTATTTTAATTTAATTTAGATAAACTCTTTAAAAAATCTTAATAAATAATATAACGTTTGTAGCGTTTGATTTAGCTAAATTGTAAGTACAAAAAATATGAACCTTTTTCTTAGGTTTCTTGAACTTGGCGTGCATCTCGTGTTCGTCCATGTAGTCGGAGGCGAGCCGCGGCGCCGGCAGTAGCAGCGACTCGAGCCGCGCCGCCACGCTGCCCTGCGCCCGCTCGCGCTGTTACATACATACCGTACATTATACATACAACCGACACATACCTACCTACACACACGGCTGGCAGGTGGTCCAGACACTGTTATATTACACACCTTGCTTGGGCCGGACCATACAAGCCCCACTGTTATATAGTATTTCGACGACCTAATTGGCACAATGGTCACAATTCCCGCCTCAGAGAGGCGTTTGTGCTTAGATATTTGTCCATGGTCTGGTTGTAAGTATATATTTACAAAAGAAAAGTATATAAGAAGTATATCCGTTGCCTAGCACCCATAACATAAGTAGCTTAGGGCTAGATAGCGATGTGTGGAATGTCTTGCAATATTTATTTATTTATAAATGCCTAAATATTTCTCAATAATCACACCCGCCAATGTGAAATAAAATAGAAGATTACTTGAAGACAACCGATTGAGGATTCTTGTTTTGTCATTGTAGTTCACGTGATAGTTATCAGTACGTGTGTATGTGTGCGTGTCATTGTCTTTGTTTAGTGATTCCTCTGTGCTTTTACAAAAAGAACTGGTAGGGCCAAGTGTCAGTATTCGAAATTGTTGATGTTAGTGGGATTTATTATTTGTTTTGTTAAATTATTAGTGGGACCATAAGGCCGGTAGGATGATAATACCGGTGGGACTGATGAGTCATGAATGAATCTGTTCGTGTGTACCCCCTTACCATCATCCTGTTCCTGTGGTTCCGAGCGTCCCTGGCGGCAGCCTCGTCGCCGATAAAGAACCCCTTGTCTTTGGCCTGCGCCTGCGGCTCGATGGTGTCGTCGTACTTGGCCAGCACGGGCCGGTGGAAGCCGAGGGCCGCGGCCTCGAGGTCCGCCTCGTCGTCGTACGCCTGGTAGCCAGCGCGGGCCTTCTTGCGTTCCACTATGTTCTGGAAACATACAAACAGACTCCAATATGGGCAAATGACACGAATAGTAATAATGTTGGCAGGTAATGGTAAATACTCAATAACAAAGTTACATACTCACTTGCTCAGTGTCAATCACCATAATTATTATATTTCTATAGTAATAAAGGTATAAACAGTCGTATGTCAGTAGTATCTATAGTAGGTACCTTCTTGTACTTCTCGTCGTCGACCATGTTGACGTTGACGAGGACATCTTCCGCATCCTCCGCGAGTACATCCTTGTCGGCCAGAGTCAGGATCGTTTCACGTTCCTCGGCCAGCTGACAACAACGACAACAATACACTATATAAACAACAGACATACTCTACTTGTAGATACATAAATTCTTTATTGCAAACACAATTTAAAATATAAAAAACAAAGCTTAAGTCTAAGTGTTACAAAGGGCGGCCTTATCGCTCAAAGCGATCTCTTCCAGGCAACCTATGGATTGACAAGAAGTTGTTGTACTTGTATAGTACAGTGACAAGTTCTGCGCGGCGTTGGCGCGGTGTGGGCGAACACCCGCCTGCGATGTGTTCTATACATATTTGTGATATCTTTGGGTGTTTCTGTGTGTATAATAGGTATATTATAATATGTACAAAAAGTAACGTATATTATAATTAGTTTTTAAAAACATACTTAGTTGGTAAGTTAGAGGGCTAGATGTCGCCCGCCCGCCGTGGTGCGCAATGCGCATGCAATGTAGCGTTAAATACCTCGTCGATTAGATGCGCGACCCGCAGCCCGCGCAGGTTGTCCTGCGAGTAGCTGTACTGCGGCGGAGGCGGCGCTACCGGCGCCACCAGCGCAGACACGCCGAACACCTCGTCCATCTCGTCCAACATCGCCGCCTACACACACACACACACATACAATAAGTACATTGATACATCTACACATGTACCAAGTACACACAATAACGTTATCTTTTGTAGATCTTTACAAAATATTTTTTAAATATAATCTGTTACCAAAAATAGCATATTGCAAACAGATCCTCATTATCCAGCTGAGAAAAACAGATAAATGGATTTTTGACGTGATAACGTTTTATAAATTGGTGAACACCTGTAATCTCAAAAAAGTGTGACGTCACGCGTCGTTACTGGAACGCCTCATGTTATTGACAAGGTAACTATAGCAACGTTTTATCGTTGCCATAGTTACCATCAATGTTTTCTTATGACGTTATCACGTAAAATTATCGTCCGTAAACCGACTTTACAGACAACCATTTTTTTTTTGAATTTTTTGGATTTTTGAAATTTTTTGGATTTTTTTGGAACAGGTTAGGTTAGGTAGACATGAATTTTAAAAACTAAGATAAAAAGAAATACAAGGTAGTCTTATCTGTCCTCGAATGGACAGACAGGAATGGCAACAATATTTTTCATTTTTCTACATCTACACTAATATAAGTAAAAATTATACATCCGATTTAGATAAAACTATATGCTACGCGTGAATATCTGTATGCAAGGTATAGATATAGTATAATATGTTACCCTCTTGGCAGCATCCTTCTTGAGTTTGTCGATGTCACGCGAGCGCTGCACCCAGGCGGCCGCGTCGTCTTCCTCCTCCGAGCCCGAGCCGAGGGTTGTCGTCGCTTTCAACCTGATCATGTATTCAATTGATACTTATACAATAGGCAAATAGGCAACATTTTACAAATAAACACTTTTTAGTAAAAGCTTATTGTTTAATAAATCTATCACATCCTTTAGTTTGCAGATATTATGCTCTTTGGTTAAAAATCATATACAAATGTAAATAAGTTCTAAAATATAGAATGTTTCATGTTCAGATTCAAATGTCTCTTTCTCAAAATGCTATATTCCCAAAGATATAGGTATAATATGACAATGTATAATAACTGACTTCTTTTCAATGGTACGTTTCTCCTTCCTCTCGTCGAGCTTCTGCCGCAGCTTCTCGGTCTTCTGCTGCTGTGCGAGGTTGGTGGCCGGCACGTGGTAGAACTCACCCAAATCATCTTTGAACTTACCATCATCTACAACAGACAATATATCTAAATAATACAATTTGTCTATTTCTTGTTAAACTTAACTGTTGAAAGTTAACTATTGTTTGGTACTCCTTCACGCAAAAATTAATGAACCTATTGCAATGAACCTCAAAAACCATGTTGATAGTTTAAAACATGGATTACTAAATCGAGGCTTACGCGGATAAAACCGCTGAGCGGAGCTAGTTATGTTAGATACCTGCAGGCTTCTCATTGGTCTCGAGTGGTTTTAGGCCGAGCTTAGCTCGCAGTCGATTGGTTTCCTCAATGGAGAGACTCTCCTGTGCGCCGCCAGGTAGCTCAATAGAGGCCGAGCTCTCTGTCTGATCTATACTTCGCTCTCTGAAAACAGTATATTACACTGTAGGAATATAACTAGAAAATTAAAGGTTAGTCTCCCAACAGTTCTCATAACTTCTATTGTTTTGAAATTCTCGTTACTTTTCCAGTTAAATAACAGACAGTTTTCGGCCACAACTCCCTCTATATAATAAAGACAAAGACGTGGAACACGTGCTCCACGACTTAGCACGTGGGTCTTACGTGGGAGAAACAGTGAGGGCCAGTTAATATTATATTAAAAACTACTTATATGTCTAAAAACGTGTATTTTACCTTTCAGCTGTATGTCGTTCGCGCATGCGTCGGTCTCGCTCGCGGCTGCGGCTGCGACTGTTGGAGCCGCTGTCTCCATTGCCTTCCTGTGTGAGGTGCGAGTCCACCGGCACCTCCTCCACTGCAACAACAGATAACATACATTTTTACAACATACCTACTTGATGCCCAACACCGTTACTACTTTTGCAAGTCATATATAAAACTGCACTGTAAAATAAATTATATGGAAGTTACAGTACAGGATCAGACTCAGACACGGTTCCGGGCTAGGTATACAGAACATTTAAATAAGGTCATGGGAAGCAGTGAGGCGACTGATAGTCTGGAAGTAAATGGGGGAGCCCTACATTCAGCAGTGGGTGTCCTGTGGCTGATATGATAATGAGGAATAATCACAAAGGTAAATGCTTTTTTGATTCCTTTTATCTGCATTAAATACTCATTGTTTCTAGGTGGAAATGTCAAGATATAAAGGTTGCATTGCTAGCAATATGCCGGTCAGGACTGTATCACTTATTTTACTGAGTGTCAGAGGTTCAGCTAATTATTGATGTTGTTTAGCTTGCAATAGTGATGGTAGCATCATTGGCTTCGTAAAGGTGGTCCAATGGAGGTATTAGAAAACATTAACTAAGGAACCTCTTTGAGAACTCACAACATTGTTGATGTTTCAAAAAGACTGCTGTTATTTTTACTATGCTTGGATGATAGGGAACTTTGGACATAAACCAAAACTAGCTGATATTAAAAGAGATGCAGTCTAAAGCTGTTGATTCTACTGTCAGTGTTTTTTTTTTCCCCCTAGGTTTTATTTGCAATCAGTTTCATTAACATTTTAAGCAAATTTGTTATGTGGGTTCGCCACTGTCAGTGATTATATTTCATTTTAAATACTTTTTCAAATGTGTGAAAAATGGCATTTAACAAGTCATATTATATTTACATGCATTTTAACTATGTTTTTATAGATCTAATTGGTTTCTTTAGCTGTAAATTGTTGTTAAGTATAACTCAAAATTCAATGCCTTAGTGCAAAAAAATATATTTTAGGAATTGTAGCCCTTGAGTATATACATAATGTTGTTTTGCAGCAACTACCCCTATGGGTAAGGGTTTGTTATAGTACAAATTATAAATGTAAACATTTTAAGTAAGAACTTTATGTAAACATTACTGAATTAGTTGCGATCGATGAAACTTGGTATGTAGGTTAGCTGGAGCTTTTTATTTTGGGATAGGGATCAGAACGTATGCAGGTAAAACTTCTCAATGAGTCAGATGTTGTTGACAAATAGTATGTGTCACTCGCTGGTCCCGTTCGTATAACATACCCACCTCAGGTCAGCAGCAGGAGACGCGGTGGACCGAGCCGAGTGCCACCGAGTCTGAAATAATGAGCAAACTGTGCCATTATCATTGTCATACAGACAAACAGCCAGCAACGATCATCATTTTCATTATAACTCGCAGTGTTTGAAAAAATTAATGTTGGTAGGTTATAAAGACAACATTTGAGTTATAGACGGAAAATATAATCATTGCTTGGCTCTTAAGTTCTGAATCACAAAGTAATGTAACTGACCGTCAGGGGAGCGATCCTTCTTGCGATCCTTGTGTTTTTTGTGCTTTTTCCTTTCGCGTTCTTCGTTGTCCAGCGGAGACCGAGACCTACTCCTGTGCTTCTTCTTTTTCGACTCTTTCTTGTGTTTCTTAGAACCCATCGTTGATTTCTTTTTTTAAGAACTTCGAGTAGACTTTTTACGTCTTTTTAAATAAAGAATTGCTAAGATTTTGCAATGTAATCACAATTAGATTCTGAAAATAGGAACTTGACAGCTTGACACCACAAAACGTCAAAAAAGCCGTCTAGCTAGCCCGTCTGAAGCAAATAAAAAAAAACATCAACCCAGTGTTGCCACATTCCAATTCGATAAATCTGTATCGATAAGTGAAAAAAATCTGTATAAAATCTGTATGAGAACATTAGGCTATAATTTGTATAAAATCTGGACTATTTATTTGTAATGTTATGTATGTCTCATATATTATGAAGCGTAGACAGAGAATAATTATTTATTTTCTGCCTACGACACGGAACTGGGAAGTAATACGATTATGAGATAACTAGGTAAGCCAAAAAATAAAAACCTAAATTTAAAATAAAACAGTAGGTACTTTGTACTTGAAATATATTTATTTTACAAATTTTTATTCATTTTAGAAATCAAATCGCAACATTAAAGTTATAACATGACTCATTAATGAGTAATTGCTTGGTCAAAATTAGTCACTCCATCTTTTCAGTACATAAACGGTTTAGTTTTAGTTTTGATCAAGTTTATTGCAGAAAATATTCTTTCAACCGCAGCACTGTGCCATTATTCACTAAGCTTGAGGTAGGCATAATATTTTAATGCAGAAACCAGTTGGTTAGGAGTCGGATAATAAACCAAACCATCCTTGTCTTCTGCATGACTAACTTGATGCCTAAATCGCTCAGGATCTTCTTCATTATCTAATTTTTGTGTACTTTGTCCGATTCTATTGGGAAACGCATCCTAATTCTAAAATCTGTATAAAACCTATGCCAAATCTTTCATCTGTATTGGTGGTCTGACATCTGTATAGGTACAGATAAATCTGTATATATGGCAACACTGCATCAACCAAATATTGATTGATTCGAATCAAACGGCGCGCCGCCGTTGGCACTTCGAAGTGGCACTTCGTTGGCATGACAAGGAGGTTAGGACCACGGAAAAGAAAAATTATAGAACATTGAGAAAGTGGCAACATGGCCAGCAGTTTGGCCATCATCAAAAACAAATAGAAATGTCTTGGGGCCAAACAAGAGAGAAAAAAAAATAGAAATGTCAGATCGATCGGTCAGTGTCACAATCGCGCTGTCAAACAAGCTGTCAAATATCATATCTTAAGTTGAGAAAATTGAACAGAAACGGAGGTTATTGTTTCGCTGTCCGATAAAAATAATAATTTTATCGTGAATATCAGCGGGCACGGGTGCTTGTTATTAACTTAAAAAATACTTCATTAAACTGCCAGCCTACATATGAAATTGGAGTCCGATTTGATGCAAGTTCATTGTGAATTCATTGTTTTGGAGGTAGGTGCAAAAGTTTTTTCGATAAATTAATAAGGTAAGGTAGGTACTTGTAGTACCTACAAGGGTACAATAGTACATCAAAACAAGACTCCTAAAAATTACTAAGTTTAAATCTTTGTATTGTATCATAAAGGACTTAGAACAAAATGTGTAAAAACACGCAGATTGATGCTAATTAAAAAAGAACCGAGTCAAGGTATTAGAAATAGCAGTAGAACACAATTTTATATTATTAAAACCATAAGTATCTCTCTTTTTCTGTCTCTCCCTGTGAGCGGTTTTGTTCTTTATGGTCACTATACAGTTTAAAATTTAAAACTTAATATTAAAGTTATAAAATCCAAAATCCTGTTTAACAATTATTATTATCAACTGTGACATTTCATACCCCTAACTTGTAACGAGGTACAACTAGAAATAGGTAGAAACATAGCCAGTTTAACAGGTTTCTAATGGATATGTAGATTTATTGATCTATTTTAAAAGTTAGATAAAATTCCAGTTTTGTTTTCTGTTAAGTCTGGGGCATTCCTTGTCTGAGTTGTTCCTCTGTACTGTATTGAAGAATACTTGACTCACAACCTACCAAACATGAATTCATTTTACATTTAAGTACTTATTACTTTATTCATTTATTATAATACTTATTCATTATTTTTTCTTAGATTAATCGATACTAATATTATAAAGCTGAAGAGTTTGTTTGTTTGTTTGTTTGAACGCGCTAATCTCAGGAACTACTGGTTAGAATTGAAAAATTATTTTTTTATTGGATAGTCCATTTATCAAGGAAGGCTATAGGCTACTTTTTGTTTTGATATTTCCACGGGATTGGGAGTTACGCGGGTGAAACCGCGGATCGCTACTAGTGATTTTTATAAAAACAAACTGAATTTAAAATGTGTACATTACTACATCACTATCAAAAAACTAATCCAAAAACTTACATACTTAAAACTAACTAAATACCTACCTAAATTAAATTATTATTCATTTCGTTTGTTAAATATTATAATTTATTATTAAACTAGCATCGTTCCACTGTTTCACCCGCGCGTAAGTCCTGATCCCATGGAAATATCAAAATATATAGTGCCTTCCTCGATAAATGGACTATCAAACAGAAAAATAACTTTTTAATTCAAACCAGTAGTTCCTGACATTAGCACATTCAAACATACAAACTCTTTAGTTTTATAATATTAGTATGGATTGAAATTTAAATAACTGTGTGACTGTGACCACTGAACCAATTTTGATGGATTTTGATGGATTTTGATATAGATAGGTAGGTATAGATAGACCTTAGGGAAAGACATGTGTTACTTTTTATCCCAGTAATGGATTAAACCGGTAGAAACCATCCCACCTCATTTCTATACCTACAGTCGAGAGAAATCCGACAGATTCGAGAGAGTTGGATCTTTAGCTTCTATTCTACTGAGCCACTTAAATTAATGACCAATGTATCCCTGGTACCTACCTAGGTATTTGTTACTGTAAACAAACAACAATATCTTGATAAACAGTAGGTAGGCACTATGCAGTAACCTACACAGCTACGTAAGATTACTTGATGATATACTATAGGTTGGAGGTCGGGGAGAGGTATGGCGGAGGGGGAGGGAGACAACCTCAAACTATTCTGGGAACACTTCTTCAAGGCAGAGACTGGAACCTATGAGGTAAGTCTTACATGCTACATGGCTACCTCTAGGTAGGTACAGTCTGCAACAAAAGTTGATGCCCTCCCAAAGAAGTTATTAAATTGCTATTATTAAGTCCTTCAACTCAAAACTTCTTAATAATTCTGCCACTGGGCAACATATTTTGCCTGACAGTACCTATCCTCTTTCAAATATTACCAATATAACCAAGAAGCCACCTATTATTTCCTGCTGGCTACCTACGTGTAGTTTTTTTGCGGGTGAAGTACCTAACATACCTAACATATCATAGAGTAGGATACATATAAATTAAGACGAACTATCGTTATCTACAAGCTTGTTACGATTTTCTTATCATATCTCTGACCACCCACGATACAAATATTAATTTAGATACCACTGTATTTTAGTAAACTAGCTGCGAACTGTGGTTTCATTCGCGTAAATATCGAGATTAAGTGTGTTCTATGTCACTCTGTCTATCCCTGTATTTTTCGTCCAAATAAGTTGAGCCGTTTGTCCGTGAAGACGGATCAAAGTATCACATTTCAATATGACTAGCTCAATGTGAAAGTTAATAACTACTACTCGTATTACGCAGCTGAGGTATTTCCTTTCATAAAATGCGTTACCTAATCAATGGCCATGTCGGTCATTATAACAATAGTTGATGTTCAATGATTGATCGGATGTTTGTGTTGTGTTGTATACAGTTGGTCAACGAATGATTGTCTCTCCTCAGTCAAATGTACCTCAGCTGTATAACGGTAGATATGCCATGTTTTCATACGTAATGGTTTATTACAGAAATCAACATGGCTCGATTTATTTCTCGCCGAATTCCTGATACGAATCAAAGATGGAGCTAATGCTAAAGATCTTATTAATTTTTGGTAAGTATTCTAAATGGTTATAGTAAATAAATACATAATAATGTTAGTACCTACCCGGTTTACATTCAGCCTATTCCTGCGGTAATGAGTTGAGAAAAGGGCAACAGGGACTATGTATTGTATGGTATGGGAGGCTGCTCACTTCCCTGCTCACTGCCGCGGAAGTAGACCGAATATATTAGGTAGGTATCATGTGATTATATGCTGTGTCACAGAGGTTTAATGACTTGACTGTTTGACGACAAAGTTTGCGGGATTCCCCGCCTCCAACAAATATTTACAGCTATTTATTTCTGATCTGGGTTTCTGTATGTACTCGTATTTACAAAACAAATGTATATGAATATTATATCCGTTATCTGACCACCCAGCAGTTGCTTAGCTCGGAGTTACATGGTTGGCGCCAGGCGCTATGGTGCAATGTACTATACAGGGGGATTTTTTTATGTGGGCCTTCAGGGCTATATCCTAAACTATGAGAGATAGCGAAAAATGCTGAAAAGAGTTGCGTGCTCGATTTTGACAAAAACTAGAACTGCATCATTAGATTTTTGAAAAAGTCATTACCGTAGCCGGGAATCGAACCTGTTGATTTTGCAAGAAAATAATCACCCTATATTTTTATATCAATCGATACTGTTGCTGATAGAAATAAATTCCTGGAAACAATCATAGTATGGCAAAATAAAGGAAATGGCTGAATTTTGTAGTTTTCTGTAATTTTCACCTTTCTGTCTCTGGCAAAACAACAGTGTGAGACATAGAGGACAAGTGATATTATTCTAAATATTATAAAATAAGTTCTAAATGAAGTTCTTTACATAAAATTTGTAAAAACAGTTCATATTTTTAGTGCAGCAGTTTGTTACGTCATTGGCCATACCTCCTCACTGCATTTCTTTCAGGGATGGTTGTATGAAAATTACAGAAGATTACTAAAATTAGCTATTTTCTTTAATTTGCCAGACTATGTTTGTTTCCAGGAATTGATCTCTATTAGCAACACTATCCATTGGTACAAAAATATAGGATGATTATTATTTTGGAAAATGAACAGGTTCAATTCCCGGCTACGGTAAAGACTTTTTCAAAAATCTAAAGATGCAGTTTTAGTTTTTATCAAAATCGGGCACGCAACTCCTTTTAGCATTTTTCGCTATCTCTTATCGTTTAGGATATAGCCCTGAAGGCCCACATAAAAAATTCACCCTGTATACGTATACCTGACGTGTGTTGTGACAGTCCCGTGAGCGGTGTGGTGACCCTCGTCGGATGCGAGCTGCTGTGCGGCATCCACCGCGTGACGTCATCGCTCAACACGCACTACACGCCGCACCCGCACCCGCATCCAGTCCAACACTCGCCGCCCGCGCCCTCCTCGCACCATATACAAGATGATGATGATGATGACGGTATGTAACCTGCTTCCACCACCAGATCATGAAACTACACTACTACGGTATTGGAAGCGGCTGCGGCGTTGGATCTTATCTCTTCTTACCTAAGCGCTAGGGTTCATAGTGTCGATTTTAAATAGTTAACTCCATATGAACTTAAATCATAAGAGGAGCTTGAAAACGATTTACCGAATTTCCTGTAATGATGGGGTTTCCTCAAGGATCCATGTTGGGACCTTCCCTATTCTTAGTTTACATGAATGAGTTATCGCGTAGAGAACGATCATGAGTTAGTATTGTTTAACTAAAATGTATGTATGATATAATAGATGTGTCGGAGAAGTCCTCGGTCGAGAGGGAGAAAGGTCCCCGACGGCCCCCGACGTCGGTGTTCGGACGCGCGCAGCAGCAGCCGGCGGGCGCGGTGTTGCGCCGGTACCTGCTGGCCGGCGTCGCGTGGCGCTGTCTCGCGCTACTCGCCGCGCTACCTATTGAGGTAACACATACATACTTCGAAGATAACATTCAAGTAACAGTTATTTAGATAAATAGAAGGAAATTATGCGTTTCCAAATGGATGCTAAAGTTACAAATGGTCTTCATCTTGACTTCGCCACTGTTTCAACAAAATGTATGTACTGTATTCGGTATACAGTGTTTCTGCATAATGTAGTTACAAAAGAAATATAAGTAAGTATAATTCATCAACTGGGCGATAGAGCAGCATTTTATGTGTTACCTGGCCCCCACAACCCAAGCGTAGTAATATTAAAACAAATATTATGTTGGTAGCATAAGTAAGCAGGCCGAGCGACATACATAATGCGATAGTATGCAGTAAGTACATATAATAGATGGGTCGTAGACACGGATAGAGCGTCGAAATGCGGACAGTATCGGACGTGCGGTTATCATAGGTCGCGGGTTCGTGCCCCGCCGCCGCGCAACTACCACGTTCCGTCACATAGCACAGCCAGTGGTAGTGGTCTACCTATGTAGGTACGTTAACGTTGCATAGCTTACGTAGTTTGGAATAAATATTGCAAGAAATTGCACACAAAGCTATCTAGCCCCAAGGTAAGCAACTAGGCTTGTGTTATGGTGGCGAGGTAACGAATATAATCACATATATATTTCTTTGTAAATACACTCATATTTATTACTAGCTGAGCCCCGCGGTTTCACCCGCGTAAGTCCCAATCCCGTGGGAATATCAAAATAAAAAATAGCCTATATATAATAGCCTTCCTCGATAAATGGACTATCCAACACAACAATATTATTTCAATTCGAACCAGTAGCTCCTGAGATTAGCGCGTTCAAACAAACAAACAAACTCTTTAGCTTTATAATATTAGTATAGGCACTTATGAATTGAGAATTCTTTAGATGGGATTAATTGAGATAATGCCAAGGGCAAGAACTTTATGGCTTTGATTGGCATGAATTTTATGGAATTGTTTGCATATATACAGGGACCATGTAATTGACGGTAACATAGGCTACTATTTATCCCGATATTCCCACGGGATCGGGACAAACGTAGGTAAAACCGCAGGTCGCTGCTAGGTATATAATATCGCAGGTCGCTGCTAGGTATATAATATCGCAGGTCGCTGCTAGGTATATAATATCGCAGGTCGCTGCTAGGTATATAATAAATCATTTGTTTGTCAAGAAATAAGTTTCCAATCAAAACCTAGATTAATAATATTAACAACATGCAGTAGGTACCGTCTACCACACACCTTATTACAAGTGAATAGAGTTGAGAATCGGTCACACAACAGCTCTACTCGTAGGTACACATAGATTGTTGTGTGAGGTCGTCGACCAGCTCGAGTAGATCGACAAACACAAGGATGTGTTATGTAACATGTTACAACAAACAAGACAACAACTTTATCAATGGACTATGTTATCTAATTAGTTTGATTGTTTCATATCTGATCTGGTTTTGTAAATATATTGTACTGGCTGCGTCTTGCGCGTGCGGTTAGACCTGACATATTGTCCTACCTACACATGTTGTAGTAGGTAGGATTGTTATTTATGTGTCTATGTTTTAGGGTTTGTCCTGCTGCCGCCAGTTGAGCTCGGTGCTGATGTGGATGTACGGCGAGCTGGGCGGGGGCTCGCCGTGGGCGTCGCCCGCCCTCGCCCCCGCCCCCGCCCTGCCGCCGCCCTGCCTACCCGCCCCGCCCATACACAAGCTCTTCACTAATAGGTATACATTTTTTACTAATTTTGATTGTGTAACATAACATACACGTTTTAATTAAGCCAGAAGGAACATTCACATCAATATAATCATGGTTAAGCTCCAGTGCTTCGGATAGAGCAGCCCTTCCGCTCTTACGTAACAAAACGCAGCGGCCCGCCCCATAGCCAGCGATCGATCAAACAGCCGAAGCTGCGAAGGCAGAGGCAGCTCCCTCCGACCCTCCCGGGTTTACGAAACCACTAGTAGTGCGTAGAGACTGCACACGTCTACCTAGACATTTTATCCCTACTTGTTATATTGGTATACCAGATAGTAATGACCCGTCGCATCCTAGCCACCAGGAGCTTTCAATTTGGATTGATCTTAAATTTTAATTTGGTACAAATAATGACATTTCTTAGTTGTCAAAATTGGCCGCCTACTTAGTAATTCATCTTTTGGTTTTGGAGGATTCTAGTGAACTGAATAAGAATCACCCTCAAACGATTAAAGCGGATTTTGTCGTTCAGGGCATTCCGGTGAACTGATGAATTTACCAGGATCATGGTAAAGTCACTCGTAATTTTGAGACTAGATTAAGTGATGTTATTGGATAATTGTTATTTTCGACAAATAGGATTATTGATGCATGTTTTATGCATCAATAATCCATATGTTTTTATTACAAACAATACAAGAGTAACGTAAGTAAACAAAGTAACAACTTTCGGAGATAAAGTGATCACATAATTGGCCTTATTATACCAATAAACGATACTCGATCGACATGTAGGTAGGTAGATATGTAACGTATCTATATCGAGTGTATAACGTTGTTATGTCTGCCTGTCAATGATACCGGAAGGACGCGCTGCGCGGGCGCAGGCTCGCCAGATGCCATTTACGACGCGTTATCATTCGGTGATATTGTCTTTTTGTGTACAAATTGTACTATTTATTACTGTATACATTTTAAATTGGGCAAAAAACACTGCCTAATGACTATTTGTACGTTCTGCTCTATACCCTATAAATAATTAGGGGGTATGGACACAAGCTATTGCATGAAGATGCACGGGAAATTTGATATTTTTACGGTTTTTAGGATGACTCAATTTGACTGTATAGTCTACAAATGTTGAATAACATTTTTCTACTACTAAAACGCCAGACTTTAATACCATAGTTCAAATGGGACTGCAATTTATAAAAATTGACGAATATTTTGTAGACGACACACGTACCACATTTTTTTTGGGATAGTTACATAACATTAAACACGTTTTAGTTGTGAAAAATTATGATCGAGAGTTGCAAACTATACAATGAAGCGGTTTTACAGCCTGCGACTGTAGCATATCTTTACGACAACTTATATAATATTTATTGAATAACGTGAACATCCTTCATTAGAACTGGTTTTACAAACAATTTACCGTAAAGTTGCGAGTTGTGTTGTACTCCACTGATCTATGGAATCGTTGTATCATCCTTCATTGCTACGTCACCACAGACCGCAGCGCGCATACACTAGGTATACGTAGGTAGGTACCCGGTCTATCTATACAATATGTACCCGCACTCGTACCTACAGGGCTACTGGTACGTACATAATATTAATATTCATTGATATCAGTATTACGCTACGTAGAACCACTCCACTATAACTGCACTATTCCATCTACTTGAAAGATTCCATCTATATTAATCTATTACTTTCATTACAGATATTATATCTATTAATATTTCGTTAAGCCGGTATCGTTCATCTATCGAGTATATCATCGGTAGCCATATTGTTCTACGTACCTACTATTCACGATAGATATAAACCAAACAAACGATTGTACTAAACTAAACAATGCGACCCGTGGATTTATATTGTGATTATTTCCAGGATATGGGCGAAGCAGAAGCCCCTCCTCTGGACCCACCACGGCCATAAATCTAACACGTTGAGTGCGTCCGAGAAGCGGTCGCCGGGGTCGAGGTCGCGGCACGTGAGCCGGCACGAGTCGCCCGACAAGGTGAGCCGCAAGCTCGGCACGCGGTGTTCGGACTCCTCCGACAGTCGGTCGTCGGACGCGGACCTGCAGGCGCTCAGTCGCTCGCTGGCCGTCCACGTGGCCTCGCCCCGGCCGGCCGGCCCCCCCGACCGCGGGGAGGGGGGCTCGCGGCTCGACTCGCCCTTCGAGCTGCGCCGGAGCAAGCCGCGCGTCGACGACTACATCACGGACGCGCACCGCGACCTGCTCAACGCGGAGCTCGCCCCGCTCGAGCTGGCCGCGCTCGCGCTCCGGCTGCTGCGCGCGCTCTGCGCCGCCGAGAGCGGGCTTGCCGGTGCCGAGGGGTCGCAGGTCGCGATGCAGGCGCTCGGGTTCGCGCTGCGCGAGCTGTGCGCTCTGCAGTTCGCCGCGCCCTCCCCCGCGCCGGACCCGGCCGCGCGCGCCGCGCTCCGCACGGAGCTGTTCGACCTGGTCGCGGGCGCGCTCGACGCCGTGCTCGCTCACCCGGACCTCTGCGTGCGGCTCATCAACGACGGCGTGCTGCCGATGCTGCTGCGGCTCGTCGAGGCGGCGCTCGGCGAACACGGCCGACGGGCACCCGTCCCTCCCCTCGCCCACGCGGACGGCGTGCTCCGGCTCGTGCTCGGCGGCACGTATGCGGCGGTCGCCGTGCTGCACGGGCTGCTCGCGCGCGCCCGCACCCTCGACCGGCTGCGCGAGTTCGCCGAGCAGGCGCGGCTCTACGGCGAGGCGATGCGCGGCGCGCTGCTGCCGGCCGCCGTCGAGCTCGCGCTCCGCCTGCCCGGCCCGCCGCCCGAGGCGGAGCCGCTCGTGCGCGCGCTCGTCGACGCCGTCGCGCGGCTTGTCGCCGGAGCGAAGCGGGCCCGCGGGGAGGTGCTGCACGCGGCATCCTGCGGCCGGGCCCGTCACAAGCAGTGCCGGGCCCGCGTCGCCGCCGGCCTCTCGCACCACCACGACGTGCTCGGGGCGGCGGGCGGCGACGGGTGCTGCGTCGCCCGCCTGCACGACTCGCTCGCCGCGCTGCTCGCCGTCGAGGGGGTCGCCTCGCGCGCCTCGCTCCGGAACCGCACGCTGCGCGCCCTCGAGGCGGGGGGCGCGTGCTGCTGCGCGCCGCCCTCGCTGCTGGTAGAGCGCGGGGTGCGGCTGGCGGCGCGACACGCGGGGGCCGCACGCGCCGCGCTCCGGCTGCTCGAGCGCGCCGTGTGGGGCGCGGCGGCGGCGCCGGAGGGTCGCGGCCGGTCGCCGGTGCAGCTGCCGTGCTCGGTGTGCGAGGCGACCCCGCGCCGCGCGCGCGCCTCCTTCCTGATGCACTACAACGCACTGCTCGCGCCGGACAACCCGGCGGGCGTGCTGCACGCGACCGTAGCGCACCTGATGCGCGTCGCGCCGCGGTGCCGCGCCGAGCTGCGGCACGAGCTGCTGTTCGGCGTGATGTACCCGACGTTCATAGTGGCGAAGCACCGGTACCTGGTCCGCGGGGACGCCGCCTCGCTGTTCCTCACGTCGGCGTGCCTCGGCGCGTTCGCCACCCTCCTCGACTCGGTCCAGTTCGCGGAGCAGTTCGTCACGAAGGGCGGCCTGAGCTACGTCGTCGAGCTGGTCGCGCTGCCTGAGTTCTCAACGCGATGCTGCGCTGTACTCGAGCGCGCCATAGTAGCGGAGCTGGTGCGCGGCGAGGTGGAGGCGGGCGCGCTGCCCGCGGTGCGGACGTTGTTCCGCGAGCTGGAGGAGGCGACGTCGCGGTGTCTGGACGCGGCGCGCGCTCTCTTCACGGTGGAGGAGTACGCGCGGCTCGTCGATGTCGGTCGCGAGGCCGAGGAGCTCGGGCTGGCCCCGGCGCCGGCTGGCGAGGAGCTGCAGCGGGCGCGGGACGGCGGCACGCTCGCGCCGGCCGCGGCGGCGACGTTCTGGCGGTGCTGCGCGGCGCTGTGCCTGTACAGCCCGTGGTTCCGCTGGGCGTGCGCGCGCTCGGCGCCGCTACCCGCCGGCGCGGCGCTGCTCCGGCTGGCGCTGCACCGGCTCACCGCCGCCGGCGCCGAGGACCTGCCCCCGCAAGATGCGAAGCACCTCCTCAAGATCTTCGAGGCGGTGCTCACCGTGCTGCTCGCACTCGAAGGTCAGTCGACGATTGCTTGCTATAGATATAATATTAATAAAATATTTGTAAAAGAAACACAGATCTTCCGAGCAGATATTTGAAATTCGTATTAAATGAACCGATATATCCAATCGCGTCTATTAGAAGTCTAAACGCGACTATCATATTATTGCAGTAAGAGAATTAGCAATTCAAATGTTTCAGACATCACGTTTTTTATATATCTGGTTTGACAATATTTAGGCAAATAGCCTTGCGGTAGGCGGCGAGGATCGCACTCCTCGGTCGGAGAGCGATACACGAGGACGTGCGACGTATCGACCGACGCGACGTTACTAACAAGATATACATTGTCGTATTACTATACATTAGTGAATCAGTGCCATATTTATTGCTAAATTGTGCAAATTAGTGCAGTTTCAAAGTGATCTTGGGAAAAATTATCATACACAAATATTTACATTGAAAAAGTATTTCGTAATCATTAAGTAGCGAGAATAGTGCGTGCTCTTTTAAGTTGGTTTTTTAATTAGTTTTCGAAGTCTGGTTATAAAACAATCACCCTGGAGTTTTTACATTTGAGTAAGTGTCTGTAATTTGAGAATAAAGATCTTTAAACCTAACCTATTTGTCGTTAGTATCGGACTAAGTTATATTGAAGGATACAGTTAAGTTAAATATTTGTGATACTTATTCTCTACACATTAAAGTAGAGATTGGCTTAGCAACAAATAGCTGCATCCTTTACGGTAGATTTGATTACAATAACTTGCGGTTACTGATATCATTACATATTATACGCCCATTGACTTGCCTTCACATGGCTTACGAATAAAAAAGCTGATATACCTACTAAAAAAGTGTTGTTTTAGTTACAAAATATTTATTTTAGGCACTAGTTAGCAGTTTGAATCGCGATACAGGATGAATTTCTTGAACGGGCTTTCAGGACTATTTTCTAAGCTATAAGATTTGTCATCCAATGTTTATTTCCAGGAATTGAAATTTATCCGCAACATTATCGATTGATACAAAAATATAGGGTGTATTATATTATTGCAAAATTAACAGGTCCGATTCTTGGCTAGGGTAATGAAATGACTAATGACTTTTCCAAATTTTGTTTATTATATTTATTGGCCCGTTCAAACTAATCATCCTGTATATATGCGAATATATCCGAAGCTAAACTTTTAGGTTCAAAACTTTTATAAAGCATAAATTGTGCAGTAAGGCGTACTATGATACTTCGTCTTACCTTAATGATAAGAACCCATGGACGTGACTTTAGTTGCTCCATTTCAAATAATACTTTCAAATATTTGTAATATTGACCTTTGTGAGCGTGATCACATGAAAAAAAAAACCCCATGAGTTTCTTGTGCCTTCTTCTCATTGGTGGGCGCGTTCCGATGGCACACATCCCAACTTAGTTTTTAAGACGATTTTATGTGGTCTTTATACAAATTTTAATGTATTAAGCATCAAAAGAAATAAATTTTTTGACTTTGCTACCGTAAAGAAATAAACGAACCCCTCTAATCAAGTTGTTACCCTGTTATATTAAATAACAGTACTTACATAATATTATGTCCTTATGCGAAGTTTCTACATTTTATTACAAACAAACAATCTGTCGTCAAATAATGTTATTACCTTGCATTATGGATATTGGAAATCACCTCAGCGGCGGCGTTTTGACTGAGTTGTATCCGCCGTGGTCGCCAGTTAACGTTGTGATGGTGTTTAAAATTTTACTTAAAAAAATCTAAAAAGATTATCAAATAACTTATTATTTGCTAATTCTCAAACTGATGTTATCTGAACTTGCAATAAGATTTTATCTATACGAAAAATACCGAATGTTTTTTGCTTATTTTCTGCAAGCTTCCTAGACGCAATAAAAAACTGTTTTTATCAGACTAGGAAAAACAAAAAACCAGTTATGTAATAGTACCAAATACCGCTACACCGCTACCGCCCTCTCTACTCTAGTCAAATTGAACAATGTAGGTACTTACATAAACATACTGTCTGTACTAGGCGAAGTATATATTTCAATAAATGTTACCAAAACATTAACAAAGTAACCAAATCTGTATATTTTGTCATTTATTAATGAATCCCTTACTCTCCTCGTTCATGTCTGTGAGAGACTACGACCCGTGCAACGTACCGACGTATCTACCAATTAATCTTTGCACTTCATTTAACTTTAGTAAACAATTTTCACTTGTCACCAATGCACTAACAATTCGTACTTTAGTTGGTTATTGACCGCCGCGCTCGTGTCGCGTACTCCCTTGCACTTCGCACAGTTTATAATTAAACATCTTCGCGTTATCATTCAAGTTGTAGTACTTTCAATAAAATAACATTCAATATCCTGACTATCTGACTGATATATCACCCCATAGCTCAGCCAAGGAACGGATCGATATAGTTGCCATACAGACAGCTATCATAACGTAGTTCAGTTCAGTTCAGTTCATTTATTTGCGTAAAAGTTGGTACATTAATAAGAACTTATAAAATATTATAATACAGATTCTCAACTTTAGTCAAATGTACAAATTTACAGTTATTACCTACATCTTAATATATATAAATCTCGTGTCACAATGTTTGTCCTCAATGGACTCCTAAACCACTTAACCGATTATAATAAAATTCGCACACCATGTGCAGTTCGATCCAACTTGAGAGATAGGATAGCTTACATCCCGATATTCCCACGGGATCGGGAGTAACGCGGGTGAAACCGCGGAGCGCAGCTAGTACTTTTGTATAATACTATTAATTAGGTAGGCATCCGCTAGGGAAGTTCAACTCGTAAGCGGACGAAGTCGCGGGTAAAAGCCATAGGATCGTTCAATATTATTATTATGATGTTTTTATTGTAATAATCAAGCCATAAGTTTGGAGACATAATTTGTTAGGTACCTACTGTTTGTTGTTTAACGAAATAAGGAAAGTGCTGCTTCTAGTGTATATTGTTGGTTGACAGACGTGACCGGCGGTCGGTCCAAGGAGGTGGGATGCGGCGCGGTCCGCGCGGCGGTGGGCGGGGCGGGTGCGGGTGCGGGTGCGGGCGCGGGCGCGGGCTGTCTGCGGCCGCTGTGCGAGGCGCTGGTGCGGGTCGCGACCGCTGAGCCCAGCGCCGTCACCGTCATGCCGAGGGCTACCAATATCAAGGTTAGTACACACCACCACCATCTAACCCCGAACTTACCTACTCTATTGATGATGACGCTAGGCTCCCCTAACAAATAAAGCCTCACACGAGGGGTACATAACTGAAGAGATCTAGACCGATAAAAGTCCAAGGTTGTGGAATTGTGACCAGATAACGGGTTAACCAATACATATACAGATACACCAAGAATTGATCATAAGAATGTTTCACGCCGTGAATCGAACTGTGCCGTACCGTGGCAAGGAGGCCGTTAATATTGTTTGTTACGTAGTATCCGTCACCATAACACAAGCTCTAGTACATAACTAGGTGATATAAAGTCAGCATTAGAGCCGCTACTCAGCAGCTAGGGCGACCCTAGAAAGCACGGCTAGCGGCTGTCGGTCCACTATAGGCTTGTCTCTACACACATGCCTGTTCAGTGTTCGGTTATAAATCATCATCAAGACTTCACGCTCGTTATTGTTATCCGAAGCCATATTTAATCATAAATTACCCTCGACATGCGTGCGCCCCGTTTAACAGCTACCAACCAACTTATTGTGATATACCCCTCATCTCAAATCTGTTCACTCACAAAGGCGCGCCCTTCCACACCTTATGAATGTTGTTGTAAACATAAACTGTATATAATTCTATATCTGTTGTATGCTGTCTCTACTGATAGTCTTCACACACACATTAAGACATCTTGTTAGCGCGACATTCATATTAATGCACACCGAGAAAATGTACCCTGGAGGGGCGCGCCTTCGTGAGTGAACAGATCTGTACCAACCTGGCAGGGCGGCTTACGGCAGGGACAATCTAGGAGGAAAGGGTGCCCTGGCACAGGGCCCACCTAGGAATGAATCCCTGCTTGCCTACACACATCACAATCAGGGCACCTTTACGCCGCGCTACAATTTGCCGGACGTTTTATCTTACATTACTATTATGAATCTTACGATGATTATATAACTAACGGTAGGTAGGTACTCGTACTCTACTCTCTACATTCAGTACAGAGTTACAGAGTATATCTTAATAAAGTTGTAAAATCATTATTATATCAGTCTAAGAAAATAAAACAAGCTTCTATAAATAGAAAATGTTTACAATTATATTTGGCTACTATAAATAATAACTTGCTGCGCCCCGCTGTTTTACCCGTGTTTGTGTCTCTTTTAAAGTGATATTCCTACAAGCACGGAATACATTAAAGTTAGTATAAACTACAAACTTTATCCGCCCATTTTAATTATATCTACTCCCCGTACGTTCTAAGAGGAACCCCCATGCAATGTTTCAGAGTCGCAGCTCTTGTAGTCTCAGACATTTAGGCTCATAATGCAATGTATTATACGCGTGCGATATAAAAATATCCAACTAGTGCTAAAATAAATGTTATCCTGATAAGTTAAATACGTATCTTACTGCTAATTACATATTAGGTAAATGAAACATTCTTAATTTCTCTGGGTTATACTGTTTTGATGTATAGAAAAAAAGGTTGTCTCTAAAGTCTGATAACGAACGATAATTTTACGTGATAACGTCTTTGAATTTTTTTTATTTTTTTTTGCCTGGCCGTTTGGGGGAGTAATTAACAAAAAAATATCGCCTACAAAATAGTAAACATAACCTAAAATTCAAACTTTTATTATTTTAACAAGTATTTTTTTATTCGTACACGTCGTACGATACACGTGTGGATTGATCTTTGTATCTCGGCTCTTGTAAACGCCCTCGCGTACCGCTCGCGCCTCTATGCACGTTCAATAAAATCAATTTTCCACACTTGTATCGCAATGTACTATTTCTCTCTTTTATATATAGACTAGATTTTGCCCGCGACTTCGCCCGCGTAGCAGTCGAAAGAATGTTTATGCAAAATTTGAAGTCGATTGGACCAAGGAATCACGTTGTCCCATACAAACTTTGCCCCCTTTTTTAACCCACTTAGGGGTAGAATTTCGGAAAATCCTTATCTGACGCCTACGTCATACAAAGAACGCACCCTCCAAGTTTCAGGTATCTACGATCAGCGGTTTAGGCTGTGCGTTGATCCGTCAGTCAGTCAGTCAGTTGTTCAGGACAAAGGATTTTATATGTATAGATTCGTTATCTCTGAATTGATTAAACTTCCAAACTGTAAACAGACGAATAACTATACCAGTCTGATTAAAAAAAATATTACATTTATTAGCTCAATTCTTGAGGAAGGTTATTTGTTAAAAATTAGACTTATGAGGGTAAAACGAGACGCTCATATTCGAAGACAAAACAACCAGCTACCGGGTCGAGGTAGGAATATTCCCTTGTTTTCATTGTTAGTACAAATCGATTGGGATCAATATTTTCCTTGCTTTTTTTACAACTTTGAAAGTAATTTTAAAAGTGTAAGTAGTATAATAGTATTTTTATTAATTTAATAGTTTGCTTTAAGTACAGACATTTTGTCCTCTCTTCATTTATTATTATACATAAGTATAGATAGTAATCTATATATTATGTAATCTAATTTTATCTAACCTTAAAAGTAAACACTTAATTTGTAATTAAGTAATTTAAATAACACCCGCGTAAAAAGTATACTACCTACTTCATTTCGATGTATGAAAGTACAACATCTATCAAGAAAAAGAAACAGCTAGCTATATAAAATAACATGACTCATAGAAAGTCGAGTCCATTCTCGAAAAAAATGTTATTTGAGTAATGTATAGGTGTAGAGACGCGCGGTGAGCTAGCTCTAGCGATAGTATGTGGCCACGTTTGGCTGTCGTAATGGTACCGGTTTCTGTCCCCCCACGGCCACGGCTCTAATGGCCCGGTTAATCTGTGTTAGGGTTCCGTAGGTCAAACGAAGCGCAAGGTTGCATCTATTCTACATTCATTGAATAATTTGATTGTCAATTACATTTGTAACGTGCACACTTTAAGGAATATACTGTTGATTCGTATATTTAACGTCATTTAGAGTGCGAGAGGTTTGCTTGAATTATCAGTATTTATTTTACACTTTTTGAAAATAGTTAGGTAGTTAGGTCCTTTACTTAAAAACCAATAATGAATCGTTTCGATGCCCTAGCATAGACCTGGTTTACACATTTTTTATCTCGAAAGTTCCACGACTACGGAACTTAAGCGGGTAAAGCGGATCGCAACTGGCGTTATAATACCTACTTTTAAAATCCTAAAATAATGTTATAATTCCTGAGTAATAATGTTACAAAAAAGTTTTATTAAGCCCGGTTTAGTAACAGATTAACTGTAAAGTACTTATACCTAACGCTAAGTTGATAATTCGATTTGTGGAATCACCGTTACCTTTAACTTAATTAACTATGAGTCATGGTACCGAAGTTTAATACAGAGTTGAACGATGGTCTCAATTATATTATTAACTGCCTTTTAATGTACGGAACCTTCACTTAACTGTCGCTCGTTTCAATCTTGGTATTCGTTTTCAATAACAAGGAAGTCTTCGGAGTTAGTCGTCTACACATCTTCTTTTGTCAACATTTTTTTTAAAAGTATTTTTACGAAATGTGCGTGAAGAAATGTATTAAGTGTAAATTTCTCGTGAAATAGAAGTCATAAAGTGTAGTGAAAGTGACCGTGAACGTCTGTTGATAGGTATTCTTTATAAGAGTAAGGTTTGTTATCTAAAGTTTTGGGTTAAGATACGTAGATAATTATGTTTGTAATAAGTAGTCCCCGATACTCCTGGACCGATTTTGATGCAATTTAGTATAAATCTTGGCAGTTAACATAGGCTTTTTTGTCGTAATTCGTACACGATCGGAACTTCTACGGGGGAATTAAAACAATATATTTTTTTATCACAGTTGCTCATAAAGTGGATCTTATTAAACCGCTTTTAGGCTCATAATGCAACGTATTATACACGTGTGCGATAAAAAAAATTCATCATTCATCATTCATTCATCATTTATTGTTTCATGTGTAAGTAGGTATAGATGTTTACATAAATTCAATTTAGACACAACATGAACCCGGTTGGGCACTACAATATAGGTTTACTTACATACTATATTACAAAACATATTTAATTTATTTATGCTTACTATAAGAGTTATCATCTATAAATTCTTGTATTGTGTAGTAAGCCTTATTTACTAAATATCGCTGCAATAGTTTTTTAAATATGTGAATTCTATTTTCATTCTTAATGTTTACTGGAATTTTATTATATATTTTTACACACATTACATAAGGACCCGAAGAGTGTAAGGCTAAATTTGAATTAGGTAAGGCTAGTCTATTTTTATGTCTTAAGTTACGGGGGACAGAGAAATGGTCTTTTGATTGGGTAAATATTGTTGAATTATTTTTTACAAAAACAGACATTTCATATATATACAAGCAGGTAAGGGTTAGTATATTTAATTCTATGAAGTGAGGCTTACAACTATCCGTATTCTGTATATTTGTTATAATTCGAATGCATTTCTTTTGCAACTTGAATATCCTATCAGATTCTGTGCTATTACCCCAAAGTATTATACCGTAGCGTATCCAAGAGTGCGCATACGAATGATAAGCTGTTATAGCAGTTTTAGTGTCTGTGGATTTTTTCAACTCTAGTAAAGCATAGATGAATCTAGATAGTTTGCAGCTGATGTCGTTAATATGCGATTTCCAATTTACATTTGTATCTATATTTAATCCTAATAATTTAAAGCTGTGAACACAATCAATCTTAGTTTCTTTGTATGTAAAATTTAATTGTAAGGGTTGTTTCTGATATGGATGAAATTGCATTAGTTTCGTTTTTTGAAAGTTAATTTGTAGATCATGTTCTTCTAACCATTTCACTACATTATTTAAGGTACTATTAAGTTTTGAGTTTAGGTCTATGTTACTTTTACATGGTATGACTACTGAAATATCATCAGCATATAGGATACTTTCTGCATCTATTATTTTTGGAAGATCATTAATATAAATGAGGAATAGGATACAGCCCAAAACACTACCTTGGGGTATGGATTTGTGAACATCAATTTTGTTAGATCTTACATGTGATATTTCTCCAGTTTGGAAATTATAATATTCTATTTCTACATATTGCACACGCGACTCTAGATACGATGTGAACCATTTGTGCACAGTTCCTCTAACTCCAATACCGTATAGCTTGTCTAATAACAGTTTATAGGAGACTCGATCGTAAGCTTTACTCATATCAAGCAGAATACCTACAGCGTATTCTTTATTATTTAGAATATTGAGGATGTGGCTTATGTATTTATAAACAGCGAATGAGGTTGATCTATTTTTCCGGAAACCGTTTTGACTCTCATGAAGTATTTTATATTTTTCACAATAAGAGTAGAGCCGTGATGACATGGCATTTTCTAAAATTTTCGAAAAAGTTGACAGAAGAGCTATAGGCCGGTAATTATTACAGTTTGTTGGATCACTGGTTTTATGTATTGGTTTCGTGACAGCTATTTTTAAAAGATCAGGTACAACTCCTTCTGAGAAGGATTGATTGATTAGAAAAACTAGGGGACATATTAACTCTTGTGCGCATTTTTTAACTAAAAAGGGAGGTATATCGTCATACCCGAAACTTTTCTTATTTTTTAACTTCTTTAAGATTTGATGGATTTCACAAGAGTCAACTGGGCTTAAGTATAAAGAATTTTCAGAAGGATCTATTACCGAACAGTTACGTGATTTTCCTGATTTTTTATCTTCACCTATTGATACAAAATATTCATTAAACGTGTTAGCTATAATATTAGGATCATCAATTTTATTATCATCTACTTTTAAATTTATATTTTTCTTTGTCTTTTTTACTGTTTTATTTGTACGTTCTTTTACTATTCGCCACATCGTTTTGGTAATGTTATCTGATTTTTTCATTTCGTGTATATATTGAATCTTTTTACTTCTAGCAACTGTTATTTTTAATAATTTCTCATAGATCCTATAATGCTTATTTAAAACTGGGCTATCTATTTGACCAATTAAACGCTTTAATAGTCTTTTATGCCTACAAGATACTTTAATTCCGTTAGTTAGCCATGTTTTTTTTATTTTACTTTTTATATGGATTTTAATTTTTGGTATACAATTATTCAATAATGTTAAAAGTGTTTTGTGAAAAATTTCGTAGTTGGAGTTTATATCGTTATTGCAAGATAAAATGTGCAGCCAATCTATGTTTGATAAATCAATTTTGAATTTTTGGACATTTTGTTCATTAAATATACGTTTATAAGTGTACCATGTATCTTGTAGAGATATATTCTTATTGGGGACTGTAACTAAGATACCTTTATGATCTGAGATTCCTAATTCCTTTGTCTGTACATTTAAGTCATCCAATGTAAAGTTTGTAAATAATATATCTAAACAAGTAGAGCTAGTTTTAGCTAATCTTGTGGGTTCTTTTACTTTCTGATGAAAGTTGTGACTTTTCATTAAACATTGTAGTCGCTGAGTAATTGAAGATGAATCTAGCCAATCTATATTAAAATCACCTCCTATCATAATATCTTTTTTACTATCTTTAAGGGACAACAATTGCAAAAGTTTCTCTAGGGAACTAAAAAATATTTCAGTACATCTATTTCGTTCTGGCCAATATAAAATTATTACTAAGAGATTCATATTACTTAATTCTATTGCACATACTTCAAATATAAATTCTACTGTTAAATTAGTTATATCTATTCTTTCTTTATATTCATTATTTTCTTTTATAAATATACATACTCCTCCTCCTTCATAGTTTTGTCTTTTGTAAGAAGAAGCTGACTTATACCCATCTAGGTAAAGTAAATCTTGTCTTTTTTCTGTAATCCAAGTTTCAGTTAGGCAAATTATATGTAGTTTAATTTCTTCTGTTAATGCATCAAAAAGGTGGCGTTTGTTGCTAAAGCTTCTTGTATTTTGATATAGAACTTCTAGGTTACCGACGTTACCGAATCCAACTAGTGCTAAAATAATACGTTATCCCGATAAGTCAAATACGTATCTTACTGCTAATGACATATTAGGTAGATGAAACATTCTTAATTTATCTGGGTTATACTGTTTTGATGTATAGAGAAAAGGTACCATCAAAGAGCGTCAAACCATCAAACGCCTTGCTGGCTTAAAACTCTTTGTTGGTACCTTTTTTCTTCTTTTCAAAAGGTTGTCTCTACGAGGTCTCTACAGTCTGCTAACGAACGATAATTTTACGTGATAACGTCTTTGAAAATAATTAAAAATGGAGTTTTGTTTTTTTCTTTAGGTACATAAATAAATATTTTTTCCTTACCATTATATTCTGTTTTTTACTGCCGCCGACGCAAAAAAAAAAAACGTGTGGCACTCGGGGACTGCCGCGGTAAAGCTATTGCATAGCATTTGTTATGGTAGGCGGAATAAAACTTAACACCCCCCCGTGTTAGGTTTTATTTTTGTTACGGAATTTCTTGATTCGGTGGCCGCGCTCATAGCCCGCGATAAAAGCTATGCTTGCTAAGCAATAGCTTAAAAAAACCCTAAAAAATATATTGTATGTCAGACGGGGCTGTATAGGTTAAAAGTCTTTTGCCTAGCCTTTCGGGAGTGTAATTAACAAAAAATTGTAAGTAAACATAACCTAAAATTCTTTAAAACTTTTTATTATTTTAACAAGTCTTTTTTTATTCGCAACTGTGATAAAAAACGTCGTACGATACACGTGTGGATTGATCATTCCATCTTGGCTTTTGCCACGCTCGCGTTCCGCTCGCGCGTCATAAACCGCATCTATGGAATGATCAACTTTCCACACTTGTATCGCAATGTACTATTTCCTTACCATTATATTCTGTTTTAACCCCCGACGCAAAAACAAATGGAAAAAAACCCTAAAAAAATATTGTGTGTATAGGTTAAAAGTCTTTTGCCTGGCCGTTCTGGGGTGTAATTATCAAACAAAAATTGCCTAAAAAATAATATCATAACCTAAAATTCAAACTTTTTATTATTTTAATAAGTCTTTTTTTTTATTCGCAACTGTGATAAAAAACGTAGTACGATACACGTGTGGATTGATCTTTGTATCTCGGCTTTGTAAACGCCCTCGCGTACCGCTCGCGCGTGTTAAACCGCCTCTATGCAAAGATCAATTTTCCACACTTGTATCGCAATGTACTATTTCAGTATCCTAAAGTCTACCAAAATAAATATCGATTTCTACTAAGACTTTTAATTTCTACAAATACATAGATTTAAGACTAATTTCAATTATAACTTTATTAAAATATGCGTTTTGAAGTCTTAAATATTTATGTACAGGCCGTGATAAAAATTTACGATATAACCACAAGATTTGCATCACATTATAAAATAAATACATATCAACAATCGTAATGTAAACCTTACCTACCTGAAATAGAGATAGTTATCGAATGTTGTCGCATGTGACGGCTACCTGTTAACACGATATCCGATTCTTACCTTTTTTTACCTCCACCGAAGCCTTATCTAGGGTAGATCATCTATACGTAATACTATAAAGCTGAAGAGTTTGTTTGTTTGTATAAACGCGCTAATTTCAGGAACTCCTGGTTCGAATTGAAAAAATATTTTTGTGTTGAATATTCCTTTTATCAAAGAAGGTTTTAGGCTATAAAACATCACGCTGCGACCAATAGGAGCGAAGAATCAGTGGGAATTGTGGAAACAACGGGGAAAATTATTTATCTTTGAGGGCTTCCGTTGTTTGTTTGAACGCTCTAATCTCAGAACCTACTGGTTCGAATTGAAAAAATATTTTGTGTTGGATAGTTCATTTATCGAGAAAGATTATAGGCTACTTTTTATTTTGATATTCCCACGGGATCGGGACTTACGCGGGTGAAGCTAGTGTGTGTATCGATATGTACTACAACAGGTATGTGTGTATGTGTACAGACGCCGGCGCCGCCCGCGCCGACGTCATGCGGCGAGGGGCTGGACTCGGCCGGCAGCTCCTCGTGTTCCTCGTCCTCCTCGAGCGAGGACAGCGAGCCCACCGCCGGCGCCGCCGCCTGCCCTAGCGACCACACCGACCACTCGCAACATCTCGACACCGGATACGAGGTATACACACGCAACCTATTGTTGTATCAAGGAGCGGTCTGACCACCTCAATGATACGACCGTACCTCTGCCCGCAAAATACACCATTCCATTATCATTAAGAGCCCACACTGCCCCACTGCAAGACAAACGCTTCTCTACCTTTCTTCCATTGATCGCGATCCGTAGCTATTGCATACCAGCTATAGGAGTTTACTAGCGACCCGCCCCATGTATAAACCTTCCTCTCGAATCACTATCTAAAAAAAAACCGCATAGATTCCTTTGCGTAGTTTTAAAGATCTAAGCATACATAGGGACAGATGACGGGAAGCGACTATGTTTTATACTATGTAGTGATAGTGATTAAAATCCTTTATAAAATGGACAGTTACTCCTGGCAGTAGTTAACTCCGTATATTTTTCATATGGTTGTATGAATACGGTTATGTTGATTGCAGGCAGACGTCGAAGTGAGCAAGTTTGATCTACTGCCGCCTTACAAGAACAGGAGATCGTCCCGCGCCATGGCCACTGTTACAGCTGCAGGTAATGTCATACAACACCACACACATACACACACACACGTAGTTTACTAATAAAAGTGATCCTTCGAAGCCGATATTAAATAAATACCCAGCCTGCGTCAATATAGTCCAATCTCGGAGATATGGGTCACTAACTAAAACATAAACATTTTCAATGTTAATACTCCATCCATTACAGTAGTAAGACAGCGTTTGATCACTATCTTACCTGATTGTATGTGACGATACTGTCAAAGATCTATAGTATACTCGTCTAAAGGATAAATATTTGTTCAGCTGGGACTTGATGACCCTTAATATTGTATATGTTAGGAAAGACAGACTCAACCAACTGATTATTTATTTACCATTTTTCCGAAAATCTTAAGTGATCGTGTTTTTTTTAGACATGGAGTTCGGTGTAGGGGACGGCACGGGCGCGGGCGCGGGCGGTGGCCAGGGTCCGCAGTGCAGCCCGTACAGGTCGCAGGGCTCGCTGGCGCACCCGGAGCTCTGCATCATCGTCGTCGACATACTCACGCAGCTCATCGACAAGTCAGTATACGAGTACATTGCGTCCGTCCATGCCGTCTTATTTCCATGTAGTTATTGTTGATGGGCTAACTTTACTGTTGTTGTTATCGTATGTCAGAGTAATGAAATCGCGGACGTGTGGCGAGCTGGAGGAAGGTGCCAAGTCAGCGGGCGTGCAGCTAGCGCGCGCGTGCGCCGCACGGCTGGCGGCCGCGCTGCCGGCGCGCGCGTCCGCCCCGCCGCCCGCGCTGCTGCAGCGACTGCTGGCGCCGCCCGTGCAGGACCTGCTGGTCACCACCGACCCACACCTACAAGGTATCGTATGAACATGCTCTTAAATAACTCGGTCCAACAGTATTCCGGAAACAAAAGAAGTATTTATCGCAGTGCAATATATCCGTTAGTCAATGAAGTTGTCTGTTGTACCTAATAGAGTTGCAGCGTAGCGTGGTGGAGCTGGCGGTGGTGGTGGGCTCGCGGCGGCTGTGCGGCGGCGCGCTGGCGTCGTTGCTGCGGCTGTTCGCGCGGCCGTCGTGTCCGCCGGCGCCGCTGCTGGCCGCTCTGCTCCGCCTGCTGCCCGCGCACCATCGACCCGACCACATACTCACCTTCCCCATACGGAGGGATCGGAACAATGCCGACATCAGTATGTTTTAATTACATTTCTAAATCTCTAGAAACCCGGTGACGTCACTTGTTTCTACACTGAAAAAATATTTTTATCTAAATTGCTTTACAAATAAGTGACAGCGTTTATTGTCACGTAACGTTTTTTTAGAGCTCTAATAAGGAAAGTAAAGTTTTGCCATAAGTTGAATAGATCGTCATTAGTACGAGTAGAGGCAGTGTTAGATATGGTTGTTGTGTATAATGTTACAGAAGAGATGGAGTACCTCGGGGCGGAGTTCGTGCACCTGACGTCACGCGGCGTGACGTCACAGTCTCACGCCGCCGAGGTCACTGCCAGCCAGCTGTGCGAGGCACATCTCGCTAACGGTACATTACATACTCTACCTAGGGATAGCTGTACACGTTTCTTTAAATGATTTAATGTTTTTCATAGTACATTGCGATACAAGTATAGTTAATCGATCATTGCATAGAGGCAGTTTATGACGCGTAACGCGAGCGCGTTTAAAAAGCCGAGATACAATGATCAATCCACACTTGTATCGTACGACGTTTTTTTTTATTACAGTTGCGAATAAAAGAAAAGACTTGTTAAAATAACAAACAGTTCAAGTTAACAAAATATTTGTGTATGTTTACTATTTTTTTGTTTCGGATAATCCCGAAAGGGCAGACAAAAGACTTTTAACCTATACAGTCTCGTCTGACATACAATATTTTTTAGGGTTGTTTTATTTGTTTTTGCGTCGGGGGTTAAAAACAGAATGTAATGGTACGAATAAAAATATATTTCAAAACAGTATAACCCAGTTAAATTAAAAATGTAATGTTGCAGTTTCGACCGAGCTATGAACCTTGAGTATTGTATACCTCGCTTTAAGTAAGTAGGTACATAATATATTGTTTGGTGTGTAACAGGTATAACATCGATATGGTCCAGCGCGGCGGCGCGGTGCGGCGTGGGCGGAGGCTGGACCCCGTGGGCCGCCGGGTTCGCGGTGCACATCTGGCTCGCGACACACACTGACAACGTTGACGGAGGTATACACGGAACCTTTACATCTATACATTATTACAATACTTTAGATAGGGTATGCCTTAAGCTAGCTTCCCACGGTCCGTGATATCGCGGATGGACCGCGGACCAGCTCGCACGACACACCGTGGGAAGGGTCTCGTCCGTGGTAGCACAGGACGTCTGTGGCGGTGCGTCGGTATCCGTCGCGAGGCGGTAACTTCAAAGGTGCGTGTCGTAGCACAGACGACAGGTCAGAACTTGTTTGTACGTAAACAAGTCAGAACTTGTTTGAACACGAGTAGTGGTGTTGTGTGTAGTTGGTTGCCGAACTTGCGGAGAAATGGAGTGGACAAACGAACTTATTTTTGAAATTTTGAATCTTTATCAAAATCTTTATCTGTCAGAATCTTTATCTTTAACAAAACCACAGCCGCAGCTGCAGAGACGATACGTTCTCTTTCACTTTGCATTTTGAAATGAAGCTATCAAAAGATCGACACAGACCGACACGCACCGTTGGAAGAGCCCTTTCTGTGTGCGTTGCCGTCCGTGCGGTCGTCGGTTGTGCGTGATGATCCGCAGAATCACGCACCGTGGGAACCCAGCTTTAGCCAGCTTAGACCACATTTGCACAGTGGGAAGAACACAAAACCTCCGAAATAAAAGTCGAGCTCTACCGCTCGTAAAGTGTTCTCAAAGGTTGTCTCTTCTCACTGAAAAGTATGAAGAAGGACATGGGCTACTTTTTCTATCAATATTACCCGTATAGTGCTAATTATAAATCTTATATTTCCTTATTGTCTTACCTAGAAAGTCCAGAAGATGTAAACTCGGAGACGTCCGACTCGGAGTCGACCCCGTCTCCCAACAAGTCTGCCAGCCCGCCTCGAGCGACCAGGCAGGATCTGCTGCACGTACTGTCCATAGGGCACGACTCCCTCATGTTCGAGATATGGCTCGAACCTCACACGGGTACGAACACTTGCATCCTTCTGAAAGCTCTTGATTGACTATATAGTTTACTAGCGACCCGTCCCGGCTTCGCACGGCTATATTATGCATGTATTATACATATAAACCTTCCTCTTGAATCACTCTATCTATTAAAAAAACCGCATCAAAATCCGTTGCGTAGTGTTAAAGATCTAAGCATACAAACGGACATAGGGACGGCGAAAAGTGACTTTATTTTATACTATGTAGTGAAGTGATAGTGATTATTTCGTTCATCACTGTCTTTCCACTAAAAGACGCAATTTGGACAAAAGCCAGTTTTTGGATTCTCACTTCTAATGGATTGCAGCATGATTATTTTTAGTGATTCGACTAAGATTAGATAAATAAAAAACACGTAACATTATTATACTAATTGGCTTTGGGTGTGTAGGTGCGCTGACCGTGCGACTGACGCGTCCGGACGCGGGCGGATGCCGCGTGGTGAGCGCGGCGCGGGTGTCGGGTGCGGGTGCGGGCGCGGTCCGCGGTCG
Organism: Idaea aversata; assembly: GCA_907269075.1. Taxonomy (NCBI): domain Eukaryota; kingdom Metazoa; phylum Arthropoda; class Insecta; order Lepidoptera; family Geometridae; genus Idaea; species Idaea aversata. Next base: position 16,040,189 of record OU026088.1, on the reverse strand, counting down.
GAGCGCCGCGCTCGCTGTCAACGTCGCCGAGACATTGCACAAACGGAACATGCACATACAGGTACCTCTCTCTCTCTCTCTCTCTCTCTCTCTCTACCACACTATATCTTTACTCGCTGTTAAAATGCGTGTGCAAGTTAGTTAAACTCGGAAAAATCTGCAGTATGGACTAGTCTTAACTCATAAAAATGTTTATATTTTTAGGTGACAGTGTTCGTAAACGGCTACGAATTGGAGACGGTATCGCTACCGATGCAAGGTATGTTCGGTTGAGACATTGGTCGAGCTGTGCCTGGTGTACACGGTCCAACAGCGACAGACCAGACGATATCTCACTCTCGTGTGTCTTCTGCCTTTAGGTATCCTAGTCCGCAAGGCGATGGCTACACACGTGCTGCTGGGCCACGTGGACGACGGAGGCGGGGACGGGGGCGGGGCGTACCACGTGGCGGGAGTGGGCGTGTACCGCGCGCCTCTGTTCACGGCGCCGCTCGCGCTGCATCTCGCCGCGCACGGACCTGACTCCTCTTGCATGGTCAGTTGCTATAATATTAACAGAGAATACTCAATGGTATCCCCGGAATACAACTTAGGTAGGCTGGGTAGATTTGTGGAAAATCAGAAACGTTCCAAAATTAGGTGCTTCAAATTACGAATAGTTATTTCAGCCGATGACTTGTGGAAATGGCTAGATATATATTCTATGGATAGATCAATATCTTTCATATTGTATATCAAACTTATTATTTCTGTTGTAGGTGAAGTGTGAAGCGCCCAATTTCCCGCCATTGTTGACGCCGGAACTACTAGACTCAGACATAGATTGGGACCAGGTAACTATATACAGTTGATGTGACAAGTTGTGACGCCACGTGTACGTCACAGGTGTACATCAGATGTAATGTACGTACGTGTGTACTATAGGTGTTCGACATGCCGGAGGTTCACCTGCGCAGCCTACACGAGGGCTTGTTACTGCAGATATCTGCGCACGCGCCTGCTATCGCCAACCTCTACCACCAAACTGCTGTATCAGGTACTACTATCTAAACAAACGCTGTTCAAACAAGTTTTATATAATAATCATCTGATTCATTTAAAATGCAATTGGCATTTGATTTTCTCAAAGAATATTGCCTGAAGTTTTAAATCTGTTGTAATGAGTTTATGTTTTAAAAAGTAATGAGCATTTGTTTATGGTCGTGCAGGGTTCCCCGGGCGGGTGGGCGGAGGGGGCGAGGGCGCGGGCGAGGGCGGGGCGGGCGCGGCGCCCTCCATACCCGAGGCGTTGTTCCTGCGGTGGAGCGGAGCGCCGCTCGCCTCGCGACACCACGGCCTCGTGCCCGCGCTACACACGCTCGACGGTATCGACGTGCTGCTCTATCTATACGCCAGGGTATGTCTCTACACTATACTTACATATATGTATATCGAGTCTCGCACAGTTCTTGTATGTCTGTTTGATCCATGTGACACGCTGCAGTCGTCATCGTCGTTCTCACGCATACAAAACTATCGATACGTGGAACTCTTTAAGCATAATATTCCGTTTCATTGGTTGAGTTAAAAATATGACGAATTTTGTAACCCTAAACTTTGTTTTTTTAGGATTTAATTTATACTATAATTACGATATTGTAGTATAAATTAAATCCTTATAATAATAATAATAATAATTCAATTAATTTATTAGACAACAAAGGTCATGATCAAAGGTCAAAGGCTTATTGTGATTATCTTCTCATTAGACACCACACAGTTTGTATGTACCACACAGTGACGTATCAAAGGTGATGATGGTGTAAAGTGTAGGAACACTTTACACCATCATCACCTTTGATTATTTTATAAAATAGGAATTTTATAAAATAAAAACATCGACTTTCGTCGTCAAATATCGGGCTGACATTGTAAAATATACAGGTGGTGGAGCTGGGTGCGCGCGAGACGGAGCAAGCGGCCGCACTGAGCATCGTGCTGCGTGCGCGCAGCGTCGACGCACGGCTGTACGCGTCGTGGGCGACCGGCGCCGCCGCCGACATGGTGATCGCGGTGCTGGGCGCGACGGGAGCGCGGGCGCGTGCGCACTGGCTCGCTGCCGTGCTCGCGGCGGCTACCAGCGCGCCCGTGCTGCGTGCCGGCACCGTGCACGTCGTGCTCGCACGCAACGACGCCGCGCTCGTCGACCCCGACCTGCTGCAGCTCGTGGCGCGCGCGGCCGACCTACTCGACGACACTGAGGTTACTTATACTCAACAACTCTTAGAGCCACTCGTGCAGTTCAAAGTTATCTTTTTAACTAATATAAATGTGTCAAAATTTAAATACGTGATAGAAAACCTTGGTGGAATATCCAAATAGTGAAATAATGTCTGGGTTAAAATCGATCAAATGGAGAGGACGATCATTTTCTACACTTTGAACTATCTGTATACAGTTTGACTGTGACATACAGACAATGGCACTATACTATGGACTTAGGATAATTGGTATTACTTAATTTTGTGAATAGGAAATAGAATGGGAGACGGAGAGGTCGGGAGAGGAGGGTAAGAGACGAGAGCGGGGGTCGGCGTGGGCGCTGGCGCTGTGCTGCCTGAGCGTGTTGGTGCGAGCGCAGCATCCGCGTCGGGCCTTCAACCTCTACCAGATGCAGCGCGTCGGGTTGCTAGATCTGCTGCTGCAAGCTTGCAAGGTACCACTATCGCCCTCCTATTCCGGTTTCAGTTTACCATGATTCAAACGACATACGAAATGATCTGAGAATTAATGCTGTGTAATCTCGTAATATATAGGACTGGCTATTTTAGCCAAAATCTGAGTGTAGGTTACTTAAATCTAAAGGCACTTATTATTAGATTTAAAAATTTTTTTTATTTTAAATTACATACCCATTAGCATCATTTTACTACAACGCCTAATCCACTCTATAAAAGGTATTAAACTAATTAACTCAAAAAAATTGTGCGACCATGAAACAGTTCAGGCATCATGAAGCTACAGCGACAGAATGAACCACGTTTCGTCATTTTATTCCTATTTATAGACAACAAACAGTAAACAAGATGGCGGCGTCACAATCGCCGCACTGACGTATACATTAAATGAAGCACTTCCTTCAGTCGTTTCCTTTTTGTCACTGACAGTAATGTGATTGTAATTGCACTAGGAGCGTTTCCTGAACGGTACCGGTCGCGGCCTGGGCCCGGCGGCGTGTCACAGCCTCGTGGAGCTGGTCCGGGGCCTGTTGGGGACGCCGCCCGCCCTCGCTCACGTCGCCGCGCTCGCTGACTTCCTGCTTCTCATGCATCAGGTACGTTTTATACTAATTCCGTAACAAACACACTGCGTAGGCTCTGTCGAAGTACATCGTGAACATAAGTGTCCGTGTTCGATCCGCAGGCAAGCGACACATTCGTAACGCACTCCCGAGCCAATTTCTACTTCTTGCTGACACCGGAGACACTCGAGATGAGCGAGTTCCCGCGACGTCGCGCGACACGACGCACCAAGCGTCGCAACCCGGCCACAACTGCACCAGCGACAGCGACAGCGACGGACGACGCTAGCGACAACAGTCTCTCTACGTCGAAGGACGAGGCCGACAAGATGGACAGCAGTTTCGACTCGACCAAGCAGCTCAAAGGATTCATCAATATGCAGATTAAGGAAGGCAGGTAACGTCACGGTCACTAACTAGTACGATCCTATTAACTTGTTGTAGTAGTCTCGAAGACGTCGTCGATAGATTAGAAGATGAGCATCCTTTATATTTATCTGGTTTGGTTTTCAGGAAACATAAAATATCATCGACTTCAGAAACATCGGATACGACAGCCGGTGAGTAGGATTGAATACACGTTTAGCTCCTCGCTTGTAGCCTTCATTGATATGTTCATGTCGTTCGGTAGGTGACAATAGCGACAACGAGAGTCGCTCTAAAATGGATGACGAGAGTGAGAAGAAGGAAGAGAGCGAGGTGGGGGAGGCGCGGCTCAAGGATTACATAGTGGTGAACGAGGAAGATCTGAACCATACGACAGTGGACCTGTACGCGTCGGGGGTGTACCACGAGGAGGGCAGGGTGAGGGCGGGCGCCGGGGCCGGGTTCGAGGCGTGCTCGCCGCTGCTGTTGCTGCTGCGGGACGCGCTGCTCGAGCTGCCGGAGCACGCGCTGCGTCACCTGCAGCAGGGCGCGTGCGGCGTCGTCAGCGCGGAGACGGTGGCCGCGCTCGCCAACCACCGCTCCGGGACCGTGCGCGCCGCCGTGCTGCGAGCCGCCGCCGCGCTCCTTGCGCGCGCGCCCTCTGACGCGCACCGCCGGCTCAAACACCAACACTACTACGTTCATCTCGCCAACCAGGTATCTATCTGCTACTTTAGGTACTTCATTACAGGTTCGGTATTTTAAGCACCTCAGTAAAAAATACATAATATAAACGTGAGAACTTGTGTTAAAATTTGTTCTACGATGTCGTTCGGTTTTCAGATATCGTTATACGAGGGTACTTGGGAATTGGCGGAGGCGTGCGCGGCGTTCATAACCGAACGGGATCTACCATTGGAGGATCAGTTAGATGTGAGTTTCTCATCTCATTATATCGCATAGTAGGATGCTACGGCGACGGTTCGATGCAGTACCGGCTGACACAGGTCGCGATGTTGTCGACAGGACGAGGTGTGGGCTCGCGTCACTGCGGAGGGATTGTCTCGTAGCGCGCCGCTGTTGGCGCTGCTCGCCCAGTGCACCGGTGACGTGCCGCTCGCGCACAACGTAGCGCGGCTGGTGACGCGCGTCGCCGAGCGGGCGACGCTCAAGCAGCTCGGCGAGGTGTACGCGGCGGAGGCGGTCGCGAGCGCGGTGCGAGCCGCCGCGCGCATCTCGCCGGCCGAGGAGGGCCGCGCGCTGCTCCTGCAAGACCTCGCCGAGGTGCTCGACAAGCTCGCGGACAAGGCCCTCGCCGCGCCGCACTCTGCACACGCGCTCACCGAGCTACACCACCTGCTCGCGTACGTCGAGTGGACGGCTGAGGGCGAGGAGGAGGCGGCGGGCGTGAGACGCGTGCGCGCCTCGCTCCACCGGCGCGAGCTGCACGCGCTCGAGCGGCGGGTGCGAGACGACCGCGCTCGGAACAACGGGTACTTCGCGACCGTGCTCACGTCGGCGGTAGGTGCCGGCGGCGGCGGCGACCCGGCGGCGCGGCTCCTCGCCGCCGCCAGCCGCGCCGTAGGCTACCTCACGCAGGTGTCGCCGCGCGTCGACCTCGGCCCGGGAGACGCGGCGCTCGCACGCCACCTGCTCGCCGTGCTGGGCCGCGCGGCGGAGGGCGGGCGCCGAGCGGCCGCCGCGGACGCGCTCGCCGACCTCGCCGGGTGGGCGCTGGCGCGGCGTGACGCCGGCTCGGTGCTGCGAGCGCTTCATGCGGCGCCACCGACCGCCCTGCCCTCCGACCCGGCGGCGCTGCGCCGGCTCGCCGTCTTCCTGTTGATGGCGCTGCGCGAGGCGCACGCGACCGGCGGCGTCGACCTGCCGGTGACGGACTGGGCGCGCAGTTGGGCGCTGGCCCTGCAGGCGGGGCTGCCGGCGCGCTTACCACCCGACACGCTGCCGCTCGAGGCGGAGGCCTACCTACGCGCCGACGAGGAACGCTGGACGCGTGCCGCTCAACGCCTTCGTCCCGTTATCGCCAAGTGAGTGGTTTACGATTTGTTTTTATTTCATTAAACCGTAAGTTATAGACTTTCTTGGCTATTTCGTAAGTTTAGTCCGAAAAAAGTAACGGAATTTTTTCTAATGTATAAATTTTTCGATCCACGAAGAGGAGCTCCATATAAGTCTGACAGGAGCGACCGGAGAGAACCAATGCAACGTCCACTACATAATCTGAGTTGTATTTGTGTCGGTCAGGGTCGTATTTAGCAAGGAAAGCGTGGCGCTGCGCGTGGCAGAGAGTGCGATGGCGGCGACGAGGGTAGCGGTCGAGGCGCAGAACGCGGAGCGCAAGCGGTTCATGGAGCGGCTGCGGGCGGCGGACGCGAGGGGTGCGGGGGCGGCGCGGGCGTGGCAGCGCTGCGTCGCGACCCACGCGCACGAGCAGGGCGTGTGGTACGACCCGGCCAGCGCGCCGCTCGCCTGGCAGCTCGACCCGACCGAGGGGCCGGGCCGAGTGCGCGTGCGGCTGCGGCGCGCCCACCTGCGCGTGCCCGCCCGTCTGCTGCAGCCCCCCCACCGCGCCAAGGCCGAGGGGCGAGCCCGCGCCGCGCCCCTCGCCGCGCTCGTCGCGGGCCGGGGCCGCGGCGCGCTCGCCGCCCGGCTGCGGCTCCACGAGACGGTGGCGTACATGGCGCGTGCGACCCACGTGACCGTCGCCGCGGATACGGCCGGCGAGTTGCTGCTCAGCGACCGCAGCGTGCACTTCGTGCCGGACGGCGCGGCGGAACAGCCGGCGTGCTCGTGGCCGCTGGAGGGCGTCGTGCGCGTCGTCACTAGACGGTGGTGCTTGCGCGAGCTCGCCGTCGAACTGTTCATGTCCTCAGGTCACGCCCAGATGCTCGCGTTCTCCGATCCCTCGGACCGCGCTGCCTTCCTCAAGGCGCTCGCCGCCTGCCACCTACCTGCCAAGTACGAGCTATATATATGATATTATCTTACCATCATGTGTACCTACTATAAACTCGATTGTTGCCTGTACACAGGATAGAGCCGGACAGCTTGTCGGAGGCGATGTCGTCGTGGCGCAGCGGTAGCATCACCAACTGGGAGTACCTGATGCGGCTGAACGGTCTCGCCGGTCGGTCGTACAACGACTTGATGCAGTATCCGGTGCTGCCGTTCGTCCTCGCCGACTACACCTCCCGGATCCTGGACCTCAGCGAGCCCGCTTCCTTCCGCGACCTCTCCCGTCCGATGGCCGTGCAGAACCGCGCCCGCGAACAACACTACATCAACATATACAACGTGAGTTTCTCTCTCTCTCTCTCCTTCGTTAAATAGAAAGAAACTATACTCGATATATTAGATATATATAAGAAACTATACCAGATATTTTATGCCACTCATGAATCAGTGTTGCGTTCAGGGCCATTATTCACTAAGCTTCAAGTCGTTGGGCGCGCGTGATTAGGGCGAGATTGCCATACAAAAACCTCTCCCCCTCCGCCCCTAATCACGCGTGCCCAACGACTTTAACCTTAGTGAATAATGGTACAGCGCGTCTATTCTTCTAATCGCCAAAATGATAGAATTTACTCTTCTATCCGCCTTGGAAGGTCTGTGCGACTCCACACAGAAGTATAGACGCGCTGAAGGCAACACTTATTCATGAGTGGGATAAAATATCTGAAGAGGAGGTACGAAAAATCGGTGAAAATTTCAGAAAACGTTTAACCCTGTGTATCAAAGCCAAATGCGGTTATTTTGAAAACTAATCAATATTCAAGATAAAATAATACTATACTTTTATTATTTAGAACTATCAGCACTGTATCAATATAAACAATTAAATTATTTATAAAACTGTTTGTCAAAAAAATGTGTGTATTTTAGAGTCACCCTGTAAAATATATACAGGGTGTCCCGTAATGAATGGCCAAGCGGGCCCCTACGGATAGAGGACAATGTGCCGGATCAGAAAAACGAAAGTTATGTTCTATGAAAGTCTCTTAGTTTCCGAGATATCCGCCATTTTTTTTTTTTTTTAATTTCACGCCTTTCTCCATGTTTTGTTATGCCAAAACTACAAATGAAGGATTTATCCCAATCTGTTTTTTGGATAGTATTCCAGGATAAATGTGCTATCGAATGCAAACAAATATTTTTTATGACACATTGAAAGTTTTTTTGAAGTGAAAACTTCTTATGGCGCGTTGGGCACTTTTGTGGGTGAGCATTTTCAGCCGTTCTCGCGACAGACGACAGATTTTCTCGCGACAGATTTTCTCGCGACAGATGAGATTTTACACAGATATACAGTTTTTTAATTTGGCTGTGAGTGTATTAAGACGTACATATGATATTTTTTTACGGACGACTATTGACGGACGACAAATGTCGGACGACTATTTGTCGGACGACTATTGACGGACGACTATTTGTCGGACGACTATTTGTCGGACGACTATTTTTTTTTTTTTCATCTAAAACTCTTTTTGCGTATGTTCTCGCGACAGATGAGATTTTACACAGATATACAGTTTTCACTTCTGCCTGCACTCCCGGAGTGCGCTGTTTTTTTAAAACTAAGGTTTAACTCAAACTTCATGGTTTTTTAATTTTTTAACCTGATCTTTAACCTTTCCTGGTGTAAAAAAAATGTATGGTCACCCTGGTGCCAAATTAAAAAAAAAATTGCCTATTTCATTGAGTTTCTGAAAAGGTATAATATGTGGTATTGTCAGCATTTAATACTGAATAAATTTCTAATAAAATGAGCAAGAGCATGCTTTTTGTGAAGTAAAAGTAGTAATAAAATTTACTTTATTGTACCTAAAATAATTCAAGAAAATTTTAATTCTGAAATTCCTCGAATTCACTATGGAAAAAAAAGGAAAAAAAGACAGCTCTGGCTCACTTTAATAGGAATTAATTTTGTATTGAATGCTGGCAATACCACGTATTATATCATTTTAGAATCTCAATGAAATAGGCAACCGTTTTTTAAATTTGGCACCAGGGTGACCATACATTTTTTTTACACCAGGAAAGGTTAAAGATCAGGTTAAAAAATTAAAAAACCATGAAGTATGAGTTAAACCTTAGTTTAAAAAAAAACTTTCAATGTGTCATAAAAAATATTGTTTGCATTCGATAGCACATTTATCCTGGAACACTATCCAAAAAACAGATTGGGATAATTCCTTCATTTGCAGTTTTGGCATAACAAAACATGGAGGAAGGCGTGAAATTAAAAAAAAAATTAAAATGGTGGATATCTCGGAAACTAAGAGACTTTCATAGAACATAACTTTCGTTTTTCTGATCCGGCACAGTGTCCTCTATCCGTAGGGGCCCGCTTGGCCATTCATTACGGGACACCCTGTATATGTGACCGTAGGACCTGAAGTGTGCCCGTCGCGAGGGTTGCAGCGGTCTGGTGTCCCGTCAGCCGCACCACTACGCCTCCCTGTACTCCAACTCCGGCTCGGTGCTGCACTACCTGGTGCGCGTGCCTCCCTTCACCGAGCTCTTCCTCGACTACCAGGACAACAATTTCGACATGCCGGACCGTACGTTCCACTCCCTCGCCACCACCTACCGGCTGATCACCTGCGACTCTCCCACTGACGTCAAGGAGCTCATACCGGAGCTCTTCTACCTGCCGGAGTTGTTCTACAACCGTGAGGGGCTCGCCCTAGGCGTGCGCCAGTGCGGCGAGCCCGTCGACGACGTCGAGCTGCCGCCCTGGGCGGCGGACGCGAGGCTCTTCACGCTGATACACCGGCAGGCGCTCGAGGCACGCGCCGTCACCGAGGCGTTGCCCCAGTGGATCGACCTCGTCTTCGGGTACAAACAGGTCGGCCAGGCGGCGATCGACGCGCTCAACGTCTTCCCAGCGTGCACCTACTACGGGTTCGATCCGGAGGCGCTCGAGGACGAGGTGGACCGGACCGCGGCCGCCGCCATGGTGCGCACCTACGGGCAGGCGCCGCGCCAGCTGCTGCGCGGGCCGCACCCGCACCGCGCGCCCGACCTGCTGCACCGGCCCGACGCGGATCCGCCCGTCTGGGCCGGAGTGCGCGGCGCACGCTGGGGCCGCTACGCCGGCTCGCCCGCCCTGTCGCCGCCGAGGGTGGTCGCGCGCCGTGCCGTTCCCAACGCGGCCGCGCTGCCGGCGCCGCGGGCCGTAGCCGCCGCGCCGAGGCACGCGCTCCTCGTGCCGCTCGCTCCCGACCCACCCGCGGACCCGACTTACGCGATCCTCTCGTGGGGCCACTCGGACGATATCGTGCGGTTGAAGCGGCGTCGCGAGGGTGCGCCCGAGCCGCTGCTGCACGTAGCGGCGCCGGAGCGGGTCACGTGCGCGGCGGCGTCGTGCCTGAGCGGCGCGGGGGGCGCCGCGTGCCCCGCGCTGCTCGGTCTCGCGTCGGGCCGTATCGCCGCCCTGAAGTTGCGCGCCCCGGGCGGAGCCGGCCGCGTGCACGTGCGGGCGCGCTCGCTGCTCGCGCACTCGGCGCCGATCACTGCGCTCTACGTGTGCCCGCGCGCCGCGCTCGTCGTCAGCGCCAGCGAAGACGGCAAGATCGTGCTCTGGGATCTCAATGAGTAATTTATTTATTATATTTTTATCGTACCTATAAGTACGTAATGCGATGTATTATTGAGGAGGAGGTATACAAATAATGTTGTATGTGTGCAGGTTGTCTTACATCCGTACGTTGCCCAACCGCGACATGTCGCTGGTGACGGCGGCGACGGTGAGCGCGACGCTGAGCGACGTGGCGACGGTGCACGCGACCCGGGCGTGCGACGGGCGCGACGCCCCGCCCACTCCGGTCGACGAGGCGGCCGACTCGGAGGGCTCGCTCGACTACGAGCAGGACGCAGCCTACAAGTACAAGTCGCTGGTGCGCGTGCACACAGTGAATGCGACCTTCGTCGGCAGCGTGAAGGTCCCGGAGGAGGTGACGTGCGTGTGCTACTCGCAAGCGCCGGAGGGCGTGTCCGTCAACAGCTTGGCAGCGGGGCTCGCCACCGGCGGCATCCGGCTCTACTCCTCGTGGGACCTGCGGCCGACGCTGTACGTGGCGGGTGCGGCGCGCGCTCACCTCGTCACCATCACCTACGGCAGCGAGTGCTCGCTGCTGTTCGGGTGCTACGAAGGCGGCACGGTTGCCGCCTGGGAGCCGGGCGACGGCGCGCGCTCGGCCCCAGTCCGGATACACCCCGCGCACGCGCTCTGCTGACACGTCGCTTTACCTCTTTATAAATTGCTAGTATATGTACCTACTTATATTGATTCAACAAATGTTTACAAATGCTCTCTGATTGAACGAACTAGATAATAACAAAATAATTCGATGCAGGGTAGGGTAGGTGAGTACCTGAAATGCTCTTCCGAGTGGTATATAGTGCCAACAGATAAGCAATAATTTTATATTGTAATGTGATATATCTTTTAATCGCTTAACATAAAATAGTCTGTAAATATGTAAATGAAATTGTCTTCAGTTTAAAAAATTATGGGAGTCGATCATTAGAGTTTCGGTTAGATGTGTACAAAGCAAACTAACATTTTTTGTATCATCCGCTTAAAGGGGAAAAATGTGGGGTTGAAAGCTTGCTTTTATTTATTTGTAAAATCTTATCAATTAAGTTTTAATAAATTGACTGACCTATGTAATTATTAGTTGCGCCCCATGGTTGCGCCCCGCGTATGTCCTGATCCTGTGGGAATATTATCATCCTAATTGGTCAAGCTGTTTGTCCGGTAACAAACAAACTTTCTCATAGGTAACATTGTTCGTAGATATTGTATATGGATTATAAGACTGTATTTATCGAGGCAACTAACATATCTGTGCAAACATTTCATATTTTTTCTATTATATACAATAATATACATTCCAAAAAGTGCTCAAGCATTTTTTTACTATTTAAATAAAATGTCTATAAATATTTAATAGTTTAATAGCTAGTAAGGTACCTACTTATACAATCAAGTTGCCCCCAAATGTTGCTGTTTCTTATGTTTTTGTTTATACTCCTCTGTTTGTACTGTTACGATTATGTTTAATATTTTTATACAAAAGCAATTAATAAATCGTTTCTAAAATAGTTGCTTATTTCAATTCTTTTTCTAGTGGTAAACAAGCTAAACAAGTAAGTAAGAATTTTTCTACGCCTACGATATTTCCAAACTGATAAGAAGTCCATAGAGTCACGTTCGCAAAATTTAAGGAAATTGAATTCTTTTTAGCAAAAGAAACAGTAACTCATCCATTAGGTAACTTTCTAGGACATTAACCATTGCTATGCTGTTAATTTTAGATGGGTGTTTGATTGATCTAAAAACTATACTTACAATATAGTACGGGATCCCTTTAAGAGCGACCTTCGTCGAGCTGTTTAATGGATGAAAAGTATTTTAGATCAACTTAAATAGGTCAATAAATATATTGCAAATGGGTTGCCTAAAAATTTCAGTCCAGAATGTTTTTTTTTGCTTTTAGACTGTTCACTGATTTGGTCAATAGACACACTGCTACCAATGAAATACTTAATCTTTATTTTAACTTAACTTAGTGCAAATGACTAGTATCGATTTACCTGCCTACCCAAGAGTTGTGTGTGACGGGAAAAAATAGCCAACCTAACGTTTGCATATTCTAGCTTCATACTTTCGATTGGTGTGGAATTTGTCTCGTAATACAAACTAGTGAACGGTTTAAAAATTAGAACAAAAATTAAATTGCTAATTAATCATATACTGGGCTGAAATTTTTTAGGCAACCCATTTGCAATATATTTAGTGACCTATTTTATTTGATATCACTACATAGTTTAGATTAAAATTTAAAACACTTTTCATCCATTATACAGCTCGATGAAGGTCGTTCTTAAAGGGATCTCCGACTACCCTCCCAAAATCAGGAGCCCGCCTGCGGGCGCGCTACTTGCAGAACCGAAATCGCGCTCAAAATCAGGAGCCCGCCGGCGGGCCGGCGCGCGCGGACTATTATAAACCTTATTTTCATTACTTTAGAGTCTACATTTGTTTGAACAACTTCTGTCTAAACGTTGGTATAATATTTTTTCTAATCATTGCAACACTAAAAAATTCGGATACATAGACAAAAAATTAAGAAATCGTTGTTGAAGTTCCCGCCATCCACTTGACCGTTACAACTGACAGCGCCAAAAACAATTTTTTGCGAATCTAAGCTTTATAGTCAGAAGATTAGGGTACACTATTAGTATACTACTTTGTATCAAATAAAAAATGTCTACGTTGCCGTTTTTTGTTTATTGTTATTTGATCTTGAGTTATTAGCAAATATAAATTACATCAGTCTATAGGTAAATAATTAAGCGAGCTATTGCTGTTTTTAGAATTGCGATAGGTGTTCAAGGTATTTTTTAATAGGTATTTAATTGAAGTGTAACCTGAAACCGCGAATAAAATTAATTCGCGAATAAAATATATCGCGAATCGAGTGACCTTGAAAAATTTTTGTATCGAAAGGAGAGGAAATAGATTCAAAACTCGTCATAGATGTACTTACATCATAAAGAGAATAATATTCTAATTTGTAGATTTTTTTTTTTTTTTTTTTCATCAGTTATGGCTTCGCACGGTTTGTGCATATAGCCAGTATCAAGTAATATTTTGCATCAAGTTATGGCCCGATTTACAAAAATCGGGCTCAAAGTTTTTCAAGATGGTCAAGTCGTCAAGTCACAGTTTGTCAAGTCAGGGGTCATAGTAAAGCGGTGGCTACTTTACTATAACCTTGTAGGAGATTTTGGAGGCAACGAGAAAAGTCCATGTTTGACACTGAATTTTACTTTCACTACACTTGTGCACTTTCACAGAACTAAATTAGATAACTTTCCACCGGAATTATACAATTTAACTCGGTTTACAACTAAGTTTCGTGTAAATAAAACTGCAGCACGACATGTTGTTGGCTCGTTCCCGCCAAAAACTTAGATTATTATTAAAAAGTTACATAATTTGTAGAGGTAAATATTGTGGCTAATCAATACTGGCCACTCACAAGTTGCGCTGTTTTTTCTTTTTTGTCCCCATGAAGTTTCATTATTTATCACTTTTTTGTTTGATATGTCACTGTCAACGTCAGTCAATCAGTCAAGTTCAAAAACTGCTTGAGGACGGATGGATTACGAATGTTTTTGTACAAAATTGATATTTAATAAAACTTGCTGTATCTTCTGATCGTGCTAAAATGTGGGACAATATAATAGAATACCTAAAGGATCCTCTGCTAGTTGTGAAAGTGCAAAACTTTTTCGGTGTAATATATAAAAGTAACCAAAAGCAAAGTGATTCATCTGAGGTGATACATTCGGACAGACAGGACCGAGACGATGAAGACAACATTAAACAGCACAGGCGGATACCGAGCAACATATCTAGCAGTTCTCAGTCATCCTATGACACGGACACGTCTGCGGAGAGTGGGAAAGACGAAGTAGTGTGTCAAGTGAACAATGTTTTCTGGTACTATTTGTTCGTGCTGGGCACGGAGCTCGGAGACGAGTTGTTCTACGCTACTTTTATCCCGTTCTGGTTCTGGAACATTGATGGAGCGGTCGGCAGGCGAGTCGTACTCGTTTGGACTGTTGTTATGTACATTGGTTAGTATTTCAATCTCTTGGTAGGTACCTAACCTTATCTAGGTACCTAATAAACTTAAACAATTACTTTAGTCCTCTAAATAAATAAAAAAATAATGCAAATGAGGTAAGCAAAATCATACAAAATACATGTAGGTACCTATTGTATTTTTTTTCTCAGTTTTTATTACTACCATTTTTAGAAATTATCTAAGTACCTACCTACCATTAATTCTGAGGATAACTACCTTCTTAAATTCATATTATAATAATTTTTTAGTTTGTTTAAAAGGTTCACTGTTTAATAAAACAAAACAAAATATAATTTAATTAATGTATTAATATGGAGATATTCATCGAGAAACTTAGCTTCACATTTGATTTGTTTTTTTTTCTGCAGATTAAGTATACCTAAATACCTACATAACTTTAATATTAAAGTTTAAGTACCTATTTGAATAAAGAGGTTTTGACGTGACAACGTTTTATAAATTGGTTTGCCGGGTGACACTTCAAGAAACTGCGTTACGCTCCGCTCACGTTATGCGCTCACAATGAGAGCGAGTGAGAGGCACGCGGGTATGGTTAGCCCGCCTAAGAGCGAGAGAGACAGACATAAAAAGTGAAAGGCACGCGTCCCTTCCACTCGAGCACAGTTGTTGTCACGTAAAATTTCGCCCGTATACCGACTTTACAGGCAACCAGTTTTTTTTTTGATTGCTAGAATTACAATGACTGAGTAAGTAGTAAAACAAAATTTTGTATGTTTTCAGGTCAAGGATTTAAGGATATAATAAGATGGCCACGTCCAGGATACCCCGTGAAGAAGCTGCAACAGAAGTGGGCGATAGAGTACGGCATGCCATCGACGCATGCAATGGTTGGAGTGTCCATACCATTCTCTGTGCTGCTTTACACCATTCATAGGTCAGTATTTATATAATAACGTAGCTACGCTGCGACGCGCCAGAGGTCGCCATATTATATTTTTATCAACTAATATTAATAAATTCGAAAGTTTGTTTATTTACGCTTCACAGTAAAATATAATAGCTTTATTGTTTATACCAGAGGAATCTTTTGGGATGGACAATATTGACTGTGTAGAAATGTTCTCAAGTAACTTAAAGATAAGAATCACTTGTTAAAACGATTAAAAGTGCATATATATAGTTGTACAAATTCCTAGAACTAGATGACTAATGAGCTATCCAAACTTTAGAAGAGTTGTTCCTGATAAGGCACAGCTCAGCCTACCATGACTCATTCAACACATCTGCTCATATCTGATAAATTATTGACACAGAAAAAAGAAGTACTGTTTAAAAGTCATGCTGCTGCTGCTGCGATGCTGTTTGAATATAAGCAGCTTTTTGCAGATGACATCTTGAGGGGTAGCTAGTCGAATTATAAACCTATAACTAACTCCTATAAATACATTTTCTGACATACTTCACTACATAGTATAAAACAAAGTCGCTTTTTCTGTCCCTATTTCCCTTTGACTGCTTAAATCTTTGAAACTACGCAACGGATTTTGATGGGGTTTTTTTTAATAAGTAGTGTAGGGACGCGGTATGCAGGGGTGTCGGGTTCGCTCGAGTGGGGCGAGCGCGCCAGTCTAGTTTTAGCTTCCCTAAACATCAGTTTAGAGTTAACCTTTAGTTACTTATTAATTTATGTGAGACATTAAAAGACTAATGATCATAATTTGATTTTATTTACATCGAGTGTAAATAGTGAGAAGTGAATGGAGTTAATCCATAACAGTAGAATGATTCAAGAGGAAGGTTTATATGTATAATACATGCATAATATAGCCGTGCGAAGCCGGGGCGGGTCGCTAGTAATTAATATAAATCTAAAAGCTGAAGAGTTTGTTTGTTTGATCGCGCTAATCTCAGGAACTACTGGTTTTAATTAAAAAAATATTTTTGTGTTGGATAGTCCATTTATCGAGGAAGGCTATAGGCTACTTTTTATCCCGATATTCCCACGGGATCGGCAGCTACACGGGTGAAACCGCGGAGTGCTGCTAGTATGTTTATATATTTATTTTATTAACAATTATATTTGTTATTTAAGTGATTGTTATCTTGCATTCATTATTTATGTTCATATTTTTCTTTAATGTGTTGGAAATTACAGCACATGAATAAAACATAAGGGTCTGTTTGCATAATTAACTGAAATAAAACGTTTTTGTTTTCAAATAAGTAACTGTGATTATGTATTGTTTTTTTCTTTCAAAATGTTGAACTTAAATTCAACAATCTCAAACTACCTCACTTATTGAATAAGAAAAGCAATATGTTTTATGATCTTATTCTATGGATAGAATATTTATATGACACATAAAAATTCAATAAATGAAATAAGTAGTTTTGAAGTTATGTGGGAACAGATGAACATACATACATACATACATAAGGGTCACCCTCCTTTTTGACTTTGCCTTAGTTGGGTAATAAATAGATCTAAATTTTTAGTTGAAAAACATACTTAGTACATAAATAAAAAAAAATTAAAAAAAAGTCGATATTTTTAGTAATTATGTAAACTGACTCATATGTATAAAGTACGACAAAGAGCTGTCTTTATCTCTCCGTGACAAATTATGAAACAATACTTTTATTGCTGTAATATATATAAAGTAGTAAATGGCTGCACTAACATTATAAATGTTAAAGTAACTCTGTCTGTCTGTTACTTTTAAACAGTTGAACCAAAGTTGATGATATTTCGTACATGTTAGACGGAACCTTGGACAGGCACAGGCTTTTTTATAACATTGGTAAACTATAAGCAATAAACACATAAATAACACACTTATTATGTCTGAACTAGGAAATTCCTGTTTCTGTCATAAAAAATAATTATACTACATTAGAATATACCTAGATTATACAATGTGTTTCGACGAGAGTTCAGTAATATGAAAGGGGGTTGTATTGTCTAGACTAGACTCTAGCTAGGTGAACAATTTTTGTTTTACGACTTCTGCCAATTCTGACGTTTTTTTTACAGAAAAACAAATATATAACCTAAAAAAGTTCGATTTTCTCATAATAATCAATCATAATTGTTAAAGGTACCAATACCCCGTGCACTGGGGACTACTGATCGCAGTGCTGTGGTGCACGCTCATCTGTGTTAGCAGAATATATCTTGGAATGCATAGTGTTTTGGTATGTTTTTAATTTTTATCTATAATACTTACCTATTCATTCAATTCTTACATATGTAGCTAATTAAACATATTTGTTGGAAGGTAAACCCTAACTCTAATAACTATAATCAAACCCAACAAGTTTAACATACAAGACGAGCTAAAAGAAGCTAAAAGAAAGTGCTAAAAGTAGATTTTTCTTGAAATTATTTCAAGAAATGTCTATTGCCTGCAAACGCACTATAAATAATAAAGTCCATTACTGTATGAACATGTACTATGCTTCCAGGATATAGCAGCTGGCCTGCTGCTATCTACAATGCTACTGGTGGTGCTGATCCCAGTGGTGGACCGGCTGGACGGCGTGTTGCTGATGGGGCGGTACTCTCCGCTGGTCGTCATACCGGCGTCTATACTGGCGATCGTCTTCTATCCTAACGCTGATAAGTGGACTCCTACCAGGTGAGGGGGATCTACCCATATGATATCTACCTCATAAGCTAAGATAAGAATAAGTCCTTTTTATAGAGTTTCGTTATTAAGACTTAACAGTCTGTCCGTCTGTCTGTCTGTCTGTCTGTCACCAGGCTGTATCTCATGAAGCGTGATAGCTAGACAGTTGAAATTTTCACAGGTTATTTAAATACAATTCTTAGATTACTTTTAAATGATCACCTGTGGGAACATCTGCCTGTGACGCAGAAGTTATTATGCTTTTGGTGTTTTCCCGGGTTTAATTGCTTAATTTTATTTTTCTTCTCTCGACTATGTTGCACAAGTCGTGGTCGCCAAGATACCGGAAAAATAAATACTATGAATGCAAAATCGTGAGTTTAAAAGTTTATTTTTCTTTTGATAACGATACAATTTCTTTCAGCGAGAGTAATGTAATCCACTAGTGGGACATGTTTATGAGATGAACAACTTTAGTTCTATCACTTTCAGAACCCCCTTTCGATTTATATTACCCTTGCCAAAACACATTGTATAAGTTTTCTAACCGTTATCTACCCACCATAACACAAGCCTAACTGCTTAGCTTGGGGCTAGATGGCGCTGTGATCAATAAACTGCAATATTTTAAAATGTGAAACGTGTACATTCCAGAGGCGACACAACGATGATAGTGAGCGTATGCGCCGGCATCCTGACCGGCTCGTGGACCAACTACCAGCTCGGCAACATGGCCGCCAGCCCCCTCGACCCTCCCTACCAGATCATCTGGCCCTCCTGGGAGATGCTCGGCTGCACCATACTGAGGACGATCCTAGGCTTCTGCGGCGTGTTGGCGACCAGAGCTCTCGGTAAATCAGTATCGTACGGGTTCGTGTGCGCTCTACTCGGCAAGGACAAGAACGAGCTGCGCAACTCGGAGAACAGCCTCGACAATAAGAATAAGATCATCGTTGAGCTCAGTTACAAGTACTTCACGTACGCCATGATCGGTATAAACACTACCTATTTCTTGCCCAATGTCTTTGATATGTTGAAAATTAACCGGCCGACCTATTACACGGAGATTTGAGATCTGTTTTCATAGTTGCTTCTGTCATCTCACGCGCGCGACGCTGGCTTTACTTGCGCTACAGGTATTACATGACATGTCAACGCGCAGTTCTCTGTGTGCGTGAATCTGTAACATGCAGCTTTGATTTGTGTAGAAGTAGATATAGCACGCACACCATGTAAAGGCAATCAACGTCAGGATTGGTCGAGACTGTATTCTCACGCAGACATTCGCCACATGTCGTAACACAAATAAAGCCCGCGTCATTCGTTGTAATGCAAAAGTATTCACACCGGTAGAAATATATTACATATCTTATGATAGATTTAATCATTATCCCGACGTACGAAGTCGTTACTACGTTGAAGTAAAATAATTGTAGAGATATACGAAAGTTACCTTTGTTTATCTCGTGTCATTTGTGCGGCAATTGTCGACCTAATATGATTGACAAGTGACCTCTTCATACATATGCAGTTATGTTAAGTTTATGTTTAAAGTATATTACCAGCACCATGTCAAAGTGTTCATTTATATGAGAGTTAGTGTAAATACATGATGATTAGGAAGAGAGGGTAGAATAGACAGGTAATGAAAATGGTTGTGGTTTTAAATATACGGTTCAGTAAATTGCGAAAAAAAACAGATTTTTCAGAGTTCGAAGGTTTATTACCTATACTAGCGACCCGCTCCGGCTTCGCACGGCTAGTTTTAAAGATTTAAGCATACATAGGGCCCTCCCTATGTATGCTTAAATCTATATAGGGACATAAGGACATAGGGACAGAGAAAGCGACTTTGTTTTGTACTATGTAGTCATAGTGATAGCTATCTGTTAAGGCAAAGGTAGCTGCTAAACTCGAAATACCTGCCGCCTTCAACAAAAATTGTTAATTTTTGCATTTTTACAAAAAAATAATGTTATTTTATACAAATCTATACAATTTGTAATGATATCTTTACTGACATGTCTATAATTTTAGGACGAATATCTCTTGTAATTTGAAAGCGTATTTTTATTCCAAATTCTACTCATAATTATTTTTTATGACAATTTGGATAGGCTTCGAAATGACAATTTATGTTTCAATGATTAACAATTTTAGCGTTAGGCGACTGGAATTTTTCGTTTGTCGGCTACCTCCGCCTTTAAAGTAAAAACCGTGCATCTAATTCAAACCGTGACATATGTAATTAGCTACACCTATTTATACATTCCTTTAAGAAATTTTGAAAACGTATTATGTCTAGAATATAATTCAATCACTGTGATAATTTATGTGGCATCATAACAGAATGTAATTTTTTAAATCGCTCTTTGCTCAGATATTTTGTTAAACTAATTCCGAATAGCGAGCATTGAGATTTAATTCCAGGGTTAAACAACCTTTTTTGTCTTCTTTGTTGCATTTTTAGGGAAGGCAAAGGGTCGATCATCTTTTAATATTTAAATCATCTAGCGAACTGGGTCTGCCATCCATCTAGGTATCTGGAGCTTATTGATGTATAAACGCTAGTAAATTCGCTGACGCCTTCATTATCCAATATTAGTAGAATTTAGAATAGTTGTAAAGCCTAATTCACTAACTGACAGACAATGGGTCAATAAACCTGAACATTTGCAGCGGTTTATTGTCGTAACTCGTAAGTGTATACTAAGAGAGGATATATTAAAATTTCGCTGAGTTGGGGTCCTTTTGCAACAATTGTAAGTTTTATTTCACTTTATCAATAGTTTTTACGTTGTAAGTATGTTTTTGTTGAAAAAAAAATATATATTTATTTGTTCATCTATTCAACTAGTTTGATAGCCACTACTGCGTTCAGTAGAGTTATATTTATTACAATGTAATGTTCATGTGTGTGTGTGTGTGTGTGTGTGTGTGTGTGTGTGTGTGTGTGTGTAGTGTTCAAGATATAATCACCTAGTCTTACGGTATTTGTTGCTGAAATATTTGTCCACAATTTTTTTAAGGTAGTTTTCTATCCGTAGTAGATAATTTCTAAAGAAGTTTAATTATTTAAAACGTCAACTGATTTTGTTAAAAAATCTCCAAGAAAACTAAATACATTTGTTATTTATTTCGAATTAATTGTGAAATGAACGAATGAATGAACGTGCCTTAGAGAGCGAACAGAGTCCGCGCGCTCCTACCTGATACGAGCTCACGTTGTGGAACTAACTAAGCGCTCGCTTAGTCATACAACTATGAGTCCAGGGAATTGACTCATGCGTCGCGCTGAGTTGTAGCTAGTCCGTGCTAAATATGCAAGAAACCTTGAAAAAATTGATGATCAAAAAATTTCACCCTATAGGTACTTACTATTTTATTAAAATATCATATTTTTTTAATCACAAAATATATCATTGTATACACAATTTGTATGAATCATGTAAATAGATAAATTCCACAAATAGGTAGGTAGTAGATAGGTAGGTAGGTACCTAGTCGTCCGCAATCATATAATATTATGCAAATGTCAAACTTTATGGATTAAATATGTATCTGACATTGTTGAGGTCATATTTCCTGTTATATAATGTTACCAAAATAGACATTACATTATACAGTGTTTAAAGAAAATACATTAATCCCTCTGAGTACATGAAGGTCCCTTGGACCTACAAAATAAAACAAATATATTTTAGGTTTTGGGAAAGTCCCTTCAAGCTTCACCGAGTTTAAGTTTTTAAAAATTCCTTTATTTAATGTGCTAATAATGATGTAGCGACATCTTGAAAAAAAAAACAATTTAAGTTTTCAGTAGGTAATTGAAGGGTAATTTTTCCGAACTTAAAATTTAAATATATTTTTTTTAATTCCATGATGTTTTTTTGTAATGTCCTACAAGTAGATAAGAGGTATTAAAAAGTTTTCCTTGCACACTGTACTTACATTGTGTTGTACAAGTTGGATAAATCTTGGGATATTTATTAATAAATTTCCCAGTAGGTACTACCTAGTTGTTTGATAAACAATTTATCGAGTTGATAACGTCACTTTGTGCCTGATAACAGAGATGAGAGCCGCAGAGGCCAGACTCTCCACATCTAGTGCTCAATGTACAGGCTGAATTTTTTATGTGGGCTTTCAGGGCTATATCCTAAATTATTTATAAGAGATAGCGAAAAATGCTGAAAGGTGTTGCGTGCCCGATTTTGACAAAAACTAAAACTGCATCTTTAGAATTTTGAAAAATTCATTACCCTAGCCTACTATCTATTGGTATAAAAATATAGAATGATGATTTTTTTGCAAAATCAACAGGTTCGATTCTTGGCTAGAGTAATTAATTTTTCAAAAATCTAATGATTCAGTTTTAGTTTTTGTGTAAATAGGGCACGCAACTCCTTCCAGCATTTTTCGCTATCTCTTAGTTTAGGATATAGCCCTGAAGGCCCACATAAAAAATTCACCATGTGTATATACAACCTGACATACGTGCTTATGAGCATCACATACCAATCACGTTTTATTGATGGGACTTTCGTTCCAAGCCATAGCTGTGTTCACCCCAAAAATAAAACACTGAAGTCAAACAATAGTAAGGGGAGAAAGGAGCTATTACTATTGTATGGTATGTCATCCTTTTGAGTTGCATGTACCTACTAATAAAACGCATAAGCCTGTCGCTTATAATTTATATTGTTAATTATTGTTGTGTGTACCCAACGGTAGGGACTGCAGATGGTAGCGGGTTCGATTCCCAGCGGTCTGGGCGTCTCTGTATGTATTTAAAAAAGAAAAGTATAACTATTCTTTAGGTCATTCCTGTCTCTCCCCAAATGGGGACAAACAGGAGTCGAAATTCCAGCCTGTCCCCGAATAATATCTAATGATTAGCCGATAACCGTCCTACAGCAAGTGCGCGAGATGTCATTTTTCGCGCAAAAACTGTTTATTTTAATGTAGGTATAATTCCACATTTAGTATTTTATACTTTAGTTTTAGAATTAATTACATCACAAAATGTTGTTAGAATTTTAGATTACAATTTATAGTTCGTTATACTTATTATTACTTCGGGCTGTTGGTCTCAGTCGAAATTTTTATTATTTTATTTAACCAACTTCAAAAAAATGTTGGTTCTAGTTTCGTGTGAAATATTGTTTCCTGCGTCACTTCGATTTGGAATTTCGGCTTTGATTAATGGTGCTAATTTAATACATTAATCGGTTATTAAATGAATATAATAAAATAATAAATTGTATGTACTTTATTTATTTTATGATAAGGAGAAGGGAAATTGAATGTGGACTATTTCCAATGTAAAATCCCTGTAAATGAATTTATCCTTAATTTAGCTGATACTAAAACCTAAATTATGATTATGTCGTCGGTTTGGTGTCCAACATAATACTTTGCTATGAAACTTATTATTGTAAAGGGCCTTTACGTGTTGGCTTCGGCTCTACACACGCCTTCCAAAGGTCCGGGGCTCCACCGCTCCATAGCCCCGTCATATGGGGCATATAACATAATAAGGCTTACTTAAGTGCCTTGACTATACTGTGCTGTATATTTTAGTCAAATTAAAGACCTCTGTAGTCTTATTAGACGTAGAGGGTTGCGGGTTCGATTCACGCCATTGCACTGTTATTTATTCACTACATAGTATAAAACAAAGTCGCTTTCTCTGTCCCTTTATCCCTATGTATGCTTAAATCTTTAAAACTACGAAGCGAAGCCGGGGTGGGTCGCTAGTAATAACTATTTGCAAAAATAATTATATCCATTGTCTGGGAGCCATATAACAAACGTAGTTGCTTAGTTTAGATGGCGCGCCGTGCAATTTCTTACAATCCCTGCTAATATTATCAATGTGAAAGTAACTCGTCTGTAACACCTAAACCGTTGAATTACTTTTGATGAATTTTTATAGAGATGGTTGGGTACCTACTAACGCGGGGGAAACTGCAGACCGCAGCTAGTTTTTATATATTTACATACGTAATTGTGCAAATTTGTATAATAATTATTTGATAATATATAAATTGATACATAAACAATAGTTAGGTACACAATTAAATAAACAATGTATCAGAATAAAGTTACATAGTAATACATCTTGTTGGTGTACCTACCTAGGTGGCACTAACTTACCTATTTTCAATTGTAATTACTGCACATTAAAGTCTAATATTAGTTTAATAATAAAAGCAGACCTTTATATATTTTTTTACAATAGAAAGGCAACTTTATTCCCCTGTTTTAAGACTTAAAATGACGTAGCTAGTGTGAGGTATTTGCCCTCGGCTTTCCTGATGTCTGTGATATGGGAATTCCTAGTTTTGAAGAAATGATTAATTTTTTGCGGTTTGTATTGCCGCGAAATTGTTGCGGACTAAAAGCAATTATGTTGTTTGATTTGAGGAAAAAATATTTAGGATGTGTTGTGGTTTTGTGTGTAGTTTCACTAAGGAAATATTATGTAGGTATACCTATATGTATAATAAATACATATATGTAGGTAGTAACGGTATTTATTTATATGCATATTACCCACCACATAACGGATAATATATTTATTATAACCTACCGACATTATTGTAAAGTAGGTAAATAGGACAAGATTTTAGTAGGTACCTATGTTTTTTTAATTACTCAATTACACTAGTGTGTAAATAAAAACAAAACTTTGGGGAAATTTGTAAAAATGTGTCGTCACTATCAATGACCTAAAAGGCCGTTATTAGTAATAGTGTTGCAACATCTGGAAAATTCTTTAAATTGTCAATTTTGGATGTTTTTCCCTTAAAATTAAAATATAATTAGTTAACAATTTTATTTTCATGCAATATTTTTTTCGGTAAAATATATTGGTAGTACCTTACCTACTACATACATACCAAGGGGGAATATAGTGTGTTTTGTTACACACTCACACAAACAAATTTCTCCTATTTTTAACCAACTTAAAAAGATTATATTCTTGTCTATTTACTCATTCAATGAAAGGATTATTTTTTAGAATTTTTTGTTTCTTAAATCACTCGACGCATTTGTTCTAAATAGTAATAGTAGGTAGAGTTAGGTAAAATGTCACAAGTCTAGACTATAAGTAGGTATGTTATCAACATTCCTCATTGTATTGACTTTATCTCTACTTTACTCTCCTCTATTTGTATTGTCTAAAATGTATTTAATTTATTGGGGTTCCTTAAGTACAATGAAAATACCATCTTATTTAAATAAATGTTTATTTTACATAATTTAAAATATATATAAATACACAACGTATACAAAGTAAAATAATGTTTAAAACAACTATAAATAGAACACAAAACAGCTACATTATATACTAGTGTAGTTTATTGATATATAACATAGGTAAATATCCCATTATTATAATTATATGTATACAGAAGGAAAATTTATTCGTCTTCAATGTTTTTAACGTGGTTTGGTAATTTATAAATAGGATATTTTTAAAAAGAAACCCATATTATTATAAATTAACGCTGGAGATGTCCTAATTCCACGAAAGTTCAAGCTGAGTTTCCTCTTTAATATCTATAAACATTTATCACCGCTTCGGTCGCGCCGCATTATGGAAAGCCTTTACTAGGGATACCAAATCACCTCTAAAAAAATTGAAGACGAAGTAAAATTCACTCTATATGTATAACCCTATAACAAGTTACAAGGTGTACTTTTTATAACATAAGTACTTAAATAGAAAACAATTATAAGTTGCAATGAACGATTATAAATAATAATTTCTGTGTAGTATTTTGGCACGAACTGTCGCACAGATATTTATTACAGAAGTATAATAATAGCCCGAATATTATATAAATAAAAGATTACCTCACTCACTGACCGATAACACAGCCTCAACTGCTGGGAGTTTGTTATACATCGTAAGTGAGCACTAAGGGTTTTTGAAAATTCCCACGGGTTCTGGATTTATATGAGTTAGCCCGAGGGGCATAGCTAGTATTTAAAAGTTCGATTGATCTAACTTTGTAGAGTACCTTATTTATATGTATAATTATACATACATAAGTATTGTAGAAGATAAGTTGACCGACCTGAAGTTGCAGCGAAACACGCCAATGAGGCTAGTTTCTTCCATGCACACTTCATTCGCTGCAACTTCAGGATGTCCGTCGTAAAGTGCAAATAAGGCACAATATCTCTGTATTATTTCACCAAAACTATATCAGTCTTTACGTCTACTTTCCAGTGAAAGTTCGAGAAAGACCTGGCCTTGTATTCCGTATGGTTATTTTGATGATGTCAATAGACAAAGACAATATGAATGGAAACCACACAATATCAGATATTTAGAGATACAAAAGCCACTAACGGACTATGTGTGTCGATATTTTGTTTTGTATTTGTTATAATCAGGCGTTAGATAAGTTGAATGTACAGAATAAAGGCCCTGTACTTATTAAATGAACCGTTAAAGTTATAACCTTCAAACGTTTTGAACGTCATAAGTAGACCGCGCCGACCGCGCCGCCCGCGCCGCTCGCGCCGCTCGCGCCGCGCCTCTACCACCGGAGTGACGTTTCAACAAAAACCAAGGTCTTTTGACAAATTCTTATATTAACATTAACATCTTAGAGATAAGTTCCAACGCTAGAATACTAAGTTAAAGCGTTTACAAATTGTTACAATCAGTTCTTACATTTTATTTATTTTGATTATTATACAAAGAGATAAAATATATACTATACATTTTACAATAGAGTAGCTTCATAGATGAGATGAGGCACGTTGGTAGTCGAAATTGGAAGTATTCAGGGATACCCATGTCAGGTGTTTCAAGATGTTCTACCATTGCCATGCCAAGAGTAATTAAAATGAAAACTAAACGAGACGCGGCATCAATCGCGTGCAGATAAGTTTCGATGTTCTTTCTTTTTGAGTATATTTTATCTCTTTGATATGATTAACTAACAATAATCGTTATCGGTAGACAAATGTATCTGCTGGTGGCCCCCGGCCAGAGGGTGGGGGTGTCCCCCTGGCCGGGGGCAGGTGAGCGGGCGCGGGGGGTGAGCTGCATGGTGTCCGGTCGCATGGGACCGATCGTCTCAAGCCACATTGATCGTGGTCGAGCCTCCTCGTAGCATTTCGAACAAGCTCTCGCTCTCGCTGTCATACTGTTGACAAAATAAACAAGAAACATTAATGATTTGAAATAAGAATACAAGTTTATAAATGGAGCATCATTTGTTCAGCCAGTGTCAGACTTAAGTATAATCTTTAAAAACCGGTCAAGTGCGAGTCGGACTCGCGCACGAAGAGCTGTTTTAGTATTTGTTGTTAATATAGCAGCAACAGAAATACATCATATAGCTATAAAAATTAAGATAAAAAGCTAACATTATGAGTGAACACGGGCCCTCGACCGGGTCGGTAGATAAACCAACCCACGCCTACTGGCGCCCAGTTAGCGGTGACCCGATAACTATTATCTAACATACCTACATTGGAAATCCCAATTATTCCTTAAACATTAAATGATAAACTTTATAAAGTTCAACCATAACAAATATAGTCAAATACCTACATATTTGATAAACTACCACCCAAGTCCCACAAATGTATCTTTTTACAATATATTGACCTCCTCGTGATAAGTTACGTTCCATGCTTGTCTAGAAGAATGTTCTGGAAGATATCTCGCGACTAGCTGCGCCCCGCGGACTCACACGCATATGTTCCGATCCAGTACGAATATCAGGATCAAAAGAAACTGTATCGCCTGTGTTAATCCAGGTCTCCGGCTATCAATATACAAGTTTTTTTGCAATCGGTTCAGCAGTTTGTGCGTTAAGGAGTAAGTAACAAACACAAAAACTTTCACACAGCGGTAAGAAGTATATACGCTTACATTATTTTTCTTAATAATGCAGCCAAATGAACCCTAACGAATTATAGCTTCCTCATGAATCACTCCGTTCATTTGTGAAAACCTTATGAAAATCCGTTTAGTAGTTTTTGAGTTTATCGCGGTTAGACAGACAGACGTAGTGGCGGTATTTGTTTGAAGTAAATATCAATACTTACAATAAACAATTGCATCACAGTCATCTTAATTTCATAGAATCGAACGTTACCAAGACATTAATCTAAATTAATGATAATCAATAAAATATCGGCCATTATTCATACTCTAAAAACTACGACGTAAAAATGTCATCGTAAACAGGAAAACTGCGGAGTGTTTACGATATATTTTATGCTAAATGTTTTTTACATAACGACTAGTGCCAACTACGTAAAACTACTAGGAACATTAAAGGGATGCCTTCAAGTAAATAACATAAGGCTATTATGTGATTCACTGCTAGGTAAAACCCAAGCAATCTCCGTCTAATATTGACCGTAAGAACACCATTACAACGCGACTTAATGCGAAAAGTTGTTTGTTTTTGACCCCTTGAAGGTCAAACGGCTAGACTTATTTAGATGAAATTTGTATAAATGATAGTATAGTCAGTCTGGAGTAGAATTAAGGTTACTCTTTATCCTGATATTCCTTCCCGGGACCTCTGCGCGAATGTCACCCATATCATCTTATGTATGGTTCTGCTCAAATTTTACCCATATCTTCATCCTATGAATTTATACAAAATATGATTGGATATATAAGTATAGATACTTACATCATCATCAGTCTCCGAGTCGGAGTCTCCATCGTTAGCGAAGGCCCTTGCGGCCGCGTTCCTCTTGGCGAGGCTGCGCGGCGTGCGGCCGGCGTAGTCGCGCGCGCGCGCAGCCTCCGACTCGCAACGCTGCAAGTACTGGCACATGCGGGCGTCACCGCGAGCCGCTGCGATGTGCAGCGCTGTCCGACCTGCCAGGTTCTCCTGGAGATTTCAAATATACTTATTAACTCTTTGATTCGGATGTCAGAATAGAAGATCGTGATGCTAGTCAACCTAGCCCGAGACAGTGTGCGTGGAAAATTTTCCAGCAGTGTCATTAATTAAAAACTTTAAAAATGCTTGATTTTCAATAAAATATAATGTCACGAAGTAATTTATTTCGCTAGATATATTAAAGAAAGGATAATATCCCAGAAAATACTATGATACAACACGCCAAGCTTAGACTATCAACAAACAATAACCAGATAAATGATAATCAAATAAGCTGGAATAAAAATCGTTCAATTAGATTCGAGATATATGCTCACAAACCAATCATAGTTAAATGATTGGTATGCCTATTACATGTTATCTTGCTCTTAATCATATAGAACTAACTCTATTATCAGAATTATAAAGCACTTTTCTTGTGATAGGTATTTAATCAGTTTTATGATATTGGTAAGCTGGTGGTACACCTATATCTACTTCTAAAGAATGTCTCGGAAAATGAACAAAACAAATTATTTGATACTAAGTAGTTAGTAGTCTACTGACGTATTTCTTAATAAATAAGTATAAGATAACAATACTGGAGTCTATACCTACAACGAACAGTCGTCAAATCAATAAGTATGAGAGATTTAATAAATTATCCTAACTTTTAACTGTTTTTTAAAAGTGTATGGTACAAGAGATAGGCAGCTTCTATGGTAGCAATTAGGGAAACTGGCATAGAAATAATAGATCACGATTACAATTAAACTAACGTTTAGTTATTTGAAATTTAACATTATTTTGTTCGAAGTTGAAGTTGATAGCTGAAGGACATTCTAGTTGATAACAAACAATGGTACTGTCACGTCAGGTAAGTTGGTGGTAAAAAAAACCCGCGACGTACGTGATACCGCTATCAGAGGATTAGACGTCCGCGGGGAAACCCTATCACTCTACCATCTTATCTTACAATCGATAAACAACCTTAGCATACCCCAATTAGGGGTTGTTTTCGATCATTTATTTCAGAAAAGCATTGTATAAATCAAGTCGAAATAAAAACCGTAAATTATTCGTCGGAACATTTCAAGAATTGATTCATGTTTTGTTATAAGAAAGAAATAAAATTCAATCTGTGAATTTAGAGAGGCAACCGATTTAACTGGAAAAGGGGTAAAACCCCACTGCATACAGCATAAAAGGTTAGGTAATATTGAAGGAAAAACATTGATCGAGGTTAAGTGTACTAGAAATGACCTCAGCCCGCCCGCCCGTAGGTACCTATTGTTTATTCTCTGGACTTTCCAACAAACGTTCTTGATTTGACCTAAAATAGTATAAAATTTGAATACAAAAACGAATTCGGGAAATACCTATACCTAGAATTTGAAGTAAAAATGTATCTAGCAACAAGGTTTTTCTAGGAGTGTGAATAATTAACGTAAATATTAGGTAAAACGCAATCGTGCGCAGCTTTTGTAAACATATTGTAGTATTTAGCTAGTATTCCACTCTCTATTCTCCGAATATTTTATGATTTATTTAGTGTGTGAAGCGAACGTGACTCAATGTGTAACGACCGACAATCAAGCCTGCGCTTGCGCATGTGCTCGCGCCGCGGCGCAGTAATGATGGAACAATATGGAAATTCCAAAACCGATAACAACTACAAACACTTGTTAAAATCGATATTTGTTGATAAAACAAATCAAGATGTTGGCTTTAGATAGTGGATAACATCGTAAACGTATTTTGGGAAATTCCTGAACATTTTGTAATGTCCTCACTCCTCTGGGAGATGATGTATCATAGTATTTCCCAGTTGGACTCACCAGAACGTGAGCACTGGAATCCCGTTAACCACAAATTTAGTCATAATATAGGAAATAAATATTTATCATTACAAATAAATGATGTTGAACCGATACCTACTACTTCCTTGTTAGTTTATGTACCAACTCTGTACTATAATAGGCAATTAAGTTAATTAGTTGTTTATGTTTCCTGATGTATATATACTCCAAATTGCGAGTAAATAGATCGGCTCTAGGCGTTATTCCCTCATCATCAGGTAATACAGGGTGTTTATGAAATAAGGAGTATATTTACCGCAGATATGATATCAGCTCCGTAGTAGAGGAGTGTGTGAAGAGTCTCCATGTGGCCCACAGATGCGGCCATATGGACGCAAGCTTGACCTGAAACAATGTCAATCCATACATTAGTTAAGGACATCATTTTCCCTAAAATTGCTAATTAGTACATGAAAAAATATCGTTTGAATGAGTGTATCATTTGTAGGTAAACATTTAGGTATAATTTCAAGATTTGCCTTTTCTTTTTTTTACTTGTTTTCAATTTGACTTAGATAAGCTTAGAATCTTAAAAGATTAGAATCATCGAGTTGTATTTGTGTAACCAACTAAGATTTAATAGTTAGATATAAGCATTAATTTCGTATCAGGTCACTTTGATCAACACAAACAACATGCCGATGACTATCACAACTGTGGCTTTTACGTCACCAAGATTTCCAATCGGAATGCAATGACTTACCTAATTAAATCAGAGGAAATACTATATCATTTTAAAGAAGATCTAATTAGTTAGATACCTAAGTACTTAGCGAAATTAATTTGAGAAATATTCAAAATTGTATGTTGGGTATTTTGAGAGAATTTTATGTATTCGGGTAACGGCCTTCAATCACTATTTTAAGACAATCTATTTTAACAGTTTTCTGTTGAAGTAAGAAACTAAGAACGTGTTCGGAATTCAGAATGTAGGATCATTAATTACGAGTAGGTCAACGTCTACCGTCTACTGCCTCACGCCTGGCAAGGGTGTATGCGTGAATACGTAAAAATGATATAATGATATAATTTTTCTATAAATTACGTAAGTTTTCTTATACATCGGAATCGATGACGAAATTAACACATAGATATATGAAATTAAATGACTAATAAATGATTGAACTTACAGAAACTGTGATTCATAATTAAAGGAATATAATTTATTTCTCAGGTCATGAGAGTCATGACTACAATAAATATTTATGTATAAGTACCTACCTACATCATTCAAGAGTAACAATATATAGTAACAAAATTTAACAATATAAAAAACACAAGAATGACGTCAATGATAACAATCAATTGACGAGAGAGCCTGAGAAAACAGACGATCAGTATAATATTATAAATTTGATTGATCCATACAATAGAAAGTGATAATATGATAATTTTAGATACGAATTAATGAGAACAAACTAGTTTCGGAGACCTTCGTTGTGTGCAGAGTCGTCTCGGAGGCACACACTGGGAGTCTTCATCATTTGCTGTACGAATATACATTTCTAGAACGATTTCATCGATATCACATTTACCTACGGGTATAATTAGCCGCAATTTACTCGGACCATACAACTAATCTAATAGTACAGATGTAGTAGTACAAGTAAGTACTTATAGGTCAGACATTGTTCGTGGACAATCAACGTTTTTACTTACACAAGGAAAAACATGTTGCGTTTAATAAGTTAGATAAGTAGATATATCTGTTGAAGTGTTTTAGGTGGAGTTTGAACAAACCGGTCCATTTTGACGTCAACTTAGACCCTCATAGTCAGAGATCGGGTAATGATGACATAATTCATTATTGCAAAACTAATATGTTATATTGCCTTATTTGGTAGTATATTGACGTCAACAAATGTGAGAATCTCACTATAGTTGACGTATTTACTAATTATATTAACAGTTATCACTCTTTTGCAGGTCCTGTACTAAATAGAAAATCACGCTATAAAAATAAAAAGAAAAAAATATAAATAATATGTAGTTATAGAAATAAATAGTCATATGGTGTGTTGTTCGTTGAATCTGGGCGCGGTTATCGCGTGCCGACTCCGACGATATGTTACCGACACTTGGAATATTACCAAGTTTATTTAAAACAATGCTGAAATAGCTCGATTTATTTTTAAAGACCTAGATTTAAAAAAAAACTTTTCAAATAAGTTTCAAGCTGACTCACAAAACATATAAATAAGTGATGTTTTTAATACATTGGAGTTAAATTGACAGCAGTAATTTTATATTTTCTAAGGATTTTAAAATTATTTCATACAAGAGAAATGCCATGTTGGTGTTAGAGTGTATAGTGAATAGAATTCACTAATCGAAGGAACCAACATGGCATTTCTCAATGTCCTCATGTACTAGTAAGATCAAATCAACAAATAAAGCAAAATACAAATTTCACAAGGAAGTTAATAACATGTAAATAACCTTGCTACGTGACCTACTCGACCCAGAAATTGACGATGCTGCTTCAATCAAATGGATCTCACTCATCAGATAATAATCATGCTTTTTGTGAAAGTAGATCAGCGAATGTAAAAACCACCTATGAAATGATGTTAGCGACGAGGCATAGTAACTAGGCTCAGCTGACTTCTGTTGTGCTTCGACAACCACAAAAACTTTCGGTAAGAGGTCATTTGATTCATTTTGAATACAATGCTTGGAGTTCTACAAACTAAAGTCGAACGTCTGTGAGAGCCGGTAGTGTATATCGATTCTATCGATACGATCACGAGTTTTAGATTGTATAAGCATTACCGGAAAGCGGGGTGAGAGGCGTGGGGCGCGGGGGACGAAGCGAGATGGGGTTTTCCCAACAATGTGGCGACGAATGGCGGCGTGCGCGCAAACCGCTTCTCGCCAAATATGGCTGCGGGGCACGGAGCATCGACGACGGCACATTGCACTGGCATTTTCACCGTTTCCGTATTCTTTGGACTCATGACTCTTCGTGGTGGATTTCCAGATTACGACACTCATGGTTGACTATCTTTTTGCTTGCGTGACGTACATTAGGTACGTCAAGATATTTTGATTAATAAACTGATTACGGATCAATGTTGAAAAGAAAATATGTAATTACCTTTCACTAAAACAATAAAGATTGATGTTTACAGTGGTTTATCTTTACAAATAAAGTACTTACCTAATAGATTATTTATCTGATAAGACTAGTAAACTTTTACAATTTACTCAATCAACGTCATCAGAGAGTTTATTGACAGGTCTGAAAGATTATTCATCTATTATATTGTACTTCAACTTATTAGGGAAAAATAGATTAGACATCGCTCGGGAAATAACGTTCTAATGGTAAAATTCTGTGTACAAAGAATCGAGACTGAGTAAGTAATTATAGAAACCGCAAATAGGTACCTACTTCGGAATTTCTGCAGTTCTAATGTTGTTGACCTATAATACAAGCGCAATGATATCCACATGGTCATCATATGAAGCTGGAAATGAGATGTGTGCAGTTTGCGACGACGTCATATCCCCAACATTAGGCTGCATGTGTTGAAATAGCGAGTAAGTATGTAGGTATGATATCAAGTGAGGGTCATTGAAAGAAGCGGGTCGAGTGTTGGAAAACCCAACGCCCCCACCATAAAGATCCGAGTGCGCGCCAGCAAACAGAGATAGCGACAATGTACACTTGATTACGCTAACATACCTACAATTTTTTAAATAAAACTCAATTTAATGCAATTAGCATTAAACGACTCTGATGAATTGTATAAAATACTAGGAATTCTACCTTTATACTCAGTTACCGTTTAATAATAATTTCTAGTTCATATACCTACGAAATTCTAAATTGACGTAAAAGGAGTCAGATTTCGAGCTGATGTCACATGACATGCCAAAACCGGATTGGAGATTTCCCAAAAAAAATTGATCTTTCGCACGTACCTATATCATATCAAATATGGCCAGAACGTTGCATTATCTGCTGTGACAAGCTGAGGTTGTAAATCCATCGTGTATGCGGTATATTTATTGCCAGATGGAATTAACTGAGACAGAATTAGAAAGCGTTCAGGCGAGGGACGTAACTCGCACCGCGCACCGCGTTTACATCGCCAAATGTTTGGAAATTCCGGTGTTTTGTGTATGTAACATCACCGGTATACTTTCACACGAGCAGCGAGCGAGCGAGCTCCGCCGGAGAGTACCTACCTATAGCCCACCCACGTGTACTTTAACCAAGCTCAAGCTCTGTCCCACACATTGCGGTTTTCCTCGCCTTTGTATCCTGTCTTTACAACGGCATTAGCCGCGTGCAGTATTTTATGGCAATACCGTCTAAATTTAGATCATTAAAATTAGTTAATTCCAAAATACCAAGAACTAAAACGTAAAATTATCAAAAACTTGAAGTTTCACATTTTTCAGATATGGGAAATCCAAGAAACATCGTTTTATAGTAGCTACCTTCGTTTACGAACAAACATAATTTACATATTAAACAATAACATTATACATTGAAGACAGTTGTGTAAAAGGTCTCGGGAAAACCAGCACGCGCCATTTACCTAACATATTTAATTTATTACAATATTCAATTGGCATTCGAACAATGGTCGGGTTATCCCAATCCGAAGAGAATGTATACAATCGTTGGGGCAATAGCTTTCTCTCGATTTATGGTTACATTACATAGGTAAAACCCGTTCTTGTGTTGGGAATACCCAAGAGTCCATCAGCCTCGCAAGCAACGGTCAGGTGACCGCTACGGCTACCTCAGGTCGGTACTCAGACTTGCTCACGTTCACAAATAATCAGCGTCCATGTAAAAAACTTGCCACAAAAGATCGGTTAATTATCTTAGAGATGATGCGAGGACTAACCGCCCCGTACCGGTATAATCAACGTGGCGTCTTCATACAGAACCGATCCGCCTAGCACCTCCTCGGGAAAACCAAACAAGATAATAGTCAAACAACTAATTTATTTTTAATTTATAATTTAAGTTTACACAGTCAGGAAATTCCAAATTTTTGAATAATATTTGAGGCGGACGTTGTCGTCAGATCGTTCTTGAATGAGCCGAGGGCTCGCGGAGTGTCTTGTTCATAATTATATGAAGAGAATCGATGGCATTGAGCGTAATAGAGACCTTGAAGGTAAAGACGTCACAAGAACGGTGCGTTCACACGTAAACAATGTCCTCTCATTCTAATTGAACCTAGTTCATATCCTAGAGAGTCTCCGCATTTTTTATGGTCCTGCGGCGACTACGACGACGGCGGGCGCGGGCCCAAGCGCGGCGTTTAGCACGTGACAAATTGTCACGCGGTTTATATCCGCATTATCCACGGCTATAGAAGGAAAATTGTGTTAAATAAACAAGCAGATAACAAATATGGATTAATTTAAACGTTACGGTGGTTTTTTCTAACTAATTAAGGCCTATTTGTTTACTGATATCGTTATCTTCAAAGATAACATTAAAAGATAAATAAAATGTTTCCACACACAATGCGGTTAAACCCAGGAATATCAGTAGGTACTTAGAATATGGTTTAAAGAAAGCCGTGTTTGTGCATCACACCGCGTCATTTAGGAGACCTAGCTTGGATAAATCTTTTCAGTGTGATTGAGACATGAAATCTAAATTTTACTCTGTGTAGAGCAGTAAATGATATCTCCGCGGTACTCTACTCAGCTCGTAGCTGTACTACTGTACAGCTACTCTGCCCGACCGGGAGAGTCGCCAGGATTTGTAAGAATTTGTATATACAAATTCTGTCCTGTCATATGACAGGACACAAATCTTGGTCTTATATTTTAATGAGATACTTATGGTGTGTAATATCGATTCACAGTCTTATTATTTTGAAGATGATAATGTCTTTGGCCACAGCGACTGGTTTTGGCTATCTATATGTGAAATTTTAAGGCATTGAATATAACATCAGTCAATCTGCTTATGTATACAACACTATATGAACGAGTATCAGAAGGTAACTAGGTACTGCGATGTTGGGAAAACCAAACCTAGGTTTATTTTCAGCACGATGATGTATGATTTAAATTAACAATGCTATAAAACTTTATAAACAGTAAATAGGAAT
Source organism: Idaea aversata (assembly GCA_907269075.1). Classification (NCBI taxonomy): domain Eukaryota; kingdom Metazoa; phylum Arthropoda; class Insecta; order Lepidoptera; family Geometridae; genus Idaea; species Idaea aversata. The sequence continues at coordinate 16,003,443 of OU026088.1, read as the reverse complement.
GACGAATTTATATGTTTCTTTTTATCATAAAGATAGATTCATTTCGTTTAGAAACACTTATATTTGGCTCCTTATCGTATGGTCTACTCTTTGGTTGTAATGAAATGCCTCTGAAACTATTGGACAGATTTTGATGATATTTGGTAAGTATAGGGAATAATGGGGAGACATTGAATTGGGAATGATTAAGATGGAGAAACGTAACTAAAAAACGAATTTTATTCCGATATTCCCACGGGATCGGGATTAACGCGGGTGAAACTGAAGGCGTTACGTATATGCGCTGACTTGTTCTGTATACTTTAGTAAGTATACGTTGGTAAGTATATTTCTTATATTATTATTTTAATGAATATTTTCACTTTCGTAAAGAGCTTCCTTATCGCTATAACTTTGAGTCGCGTTGATATGATGGGGTGAATTAAATGTCAAACTATCTGAGGTCATCATCACTATGCCGATGATGTCAGAGGGGCCATAAAACTTACATTTTATATGAACAACGCAAATATATGATAAAAACATTTGATAGTATTTGAAATATTAACAGTGTATTAGTAATACAGTTACAGTTAAAGATGACCTTATAAGCATAGAGAAGACACTTAGAAGGATCATAAAATATAAGGAAGGAAATTTAGCAAATTCTCTGGCAAAGAGAACACAGTTAATATTTGAGACTTATTTCTTCATCATTGATTTTGAAATTAAGAACCTCCTAATTATTCTGTCAAACTTGGGGTCGAGAATTTGGCATTTTTTGTATGTTCATCAGCCCCAAGAATGGTCGGGGCATGATTGATAATTTCGAATTTCATCGGTCCATTCATTCAGTTCTTTTACGAAGTAAATGATGTATAATATCTATAACATGATAGTGAAATTATGAATAGGTATATTGGATTCAATCTTCATGTCTATGAGTTATGCACATAATGCTATTAGATATCTCTAAACTTAAGGAATACCATCAGGATCGGTCTGATTGCTTTTACAACATAAATAAATCTTTGGACTTACCATTATAATTTTTCTGTTCAAGTACTGAAGCAATTTTCCGCTGGGGAAGCTCCTTGACCGGCGTAAGCAGTGCTTGTATACATTTGACGTCGCTAAGCGTCGTCGCTTTGTGTAAGGGTGTTTCGCCCCTTTTGTCCCTGCACGCTAGCGACGCTCCGGCCAGGACTAACATCCGAGCGATCGTGGCATTCTTGCTCATCACAGCTATGTGCAGAGGTGTTAGTCCGTAACAGTTGGGTGTGTCTAACCAATCTTTGTTTGGACATACTTTGATCAGTGTCCGTACTGATCTTTCACAGCCATGTACCGCAGATACGTGTAATGATCTGTTGACAATACGTTTGACTATTAGAATATTATTTATTGCCAGAACTGTATAAGTACATAAAAGGTCCCTAACATTAATAGTTTTAACAGTTTACTCATTCCAATCATACATTTATGTTTTTTTATTAACCAAGAAAATAACTTGAGGTCTTATTCCTGTGAATCGGTTCAGTCATTTAAGCCTATATTAATTTTTGGATTTCTGATCTGCCATACTTATCAATGATATGTAGTAATTGTGCTCTGTGGTAATATATAAGTATCAATCACAAGGAAATATCGACATAAAAGTAGCCTATATTATATTACTAGCGAGTGACCCGCCCTGGCTTCGCACGGCTGTATTATGCATGTATTAAAAACCTTCCTCTTTAATCACTCTATCTATTAAAAAAACCGCATCAAAATCCGTTGCGTAGTTTTAAAGATCTAAGCATACAAAGGGACGGCGAAAAGTGACTTTATTTTATACTATGTAGTGATTTCATAACTCCAACTTCATCGGTTCAATAGTTTTTGCATGAAGAGGTAACACTATATAGGTACTAAAACCAAAAAAATTAACATAAGTAGAACAGGATGAATGGCCTACTGAATGAAATTCATACTTTGTATGCACCACCTCAATATAATAATTTATTTATTAAGAGTAGGTACTAGTTTAAGGGAACAATTTATCCATTTCTGTGAAGAACCAAAGAAATTAGATCTATTATGGTAAACTAAAGAAGTTTAATCATGCCTTCATTGTGTGTGTGAGTGGTGTATTTCTATTTAATGCATGTAAGTACAAGAACATTTAATTTTAATAATCTTTGCTACAAAATTGTAGGTAAAACAAAACTCAAAATTCAGTTAAAAATTAATACCTACTTACAAAAAGAAATACCTACATCCTCGTTGTTCAGAAACATTCCTAAGTAAAACTTTAGTTAATTAATGCTTTGCTTCGTTTCTGTGCGTGTAAATGCATGATGTGACTAAGCATTGATTTACTAAAGTTTCACTTTAATCTATGACATTCCTTGCTTGTCGGTCAATATACACTAATATTATAAAGAGGAAAACTTTGTTTGTTTGTTTGTTTGGTTGTAATGAATAGGCTCAAAAACTACTGGACCGATTTTAAAAATTCTTTCACCATTCGAAAGCTACATTATCCACGAGTAACATAGGCTATATTATATCCCAATACTCCCACGGGAACGGGAACTACGTGGGTGAAACCGCGGGGCGCAGCTAGTCATATATATTATGTCATTTTTACATAATTATATTTGAAGACAGTGGGATTTTTCGGTTTCATGAAAACGGTTCTCGAAATAGCATAGAAATATCAAGCTCCACAAAATAAAACAAAACAAGGTAAATATGCCCTTTGAAATAACTTATGTAAAAGGTGCCATTCTAATTGGATAAACAGCCCTTTCGGTTCCGAAAGTATGAGAGACAGATATATGATATCTGTGACTGACTGAAGCAAGCAAAGATAGGATTTTGCAATTATTGTAACTATTTAATGGGTGGCGGTTTTAATTGTTCATTTTAGTTGCTTATCTTATGTTATGGCAGTTACAATATTTTGTTTGTAACATGCCATAACGTTTGAAAACATCTTGTTAATTTATCTAAAAATCTAATTATGTACGTATAAAGAATTTGATCAACAGATTTTAATTATAATAACTATTATTATCAATTAACAGATTAAATACAAGCATCTCTCTCTAATTGGATATTGGATTTATACCCAGAAATGTGATGCAATTTCTGGTATCAGGTTTTGCCCGCAGAAGTAATTGCAACTCTCAATCATGGATATTCAACTGTAAATTTAACCCGCAAACTATTATGATAGATAGTTTGTGGGTTGACTTTACAATTAATAGAGCACCGAGTAGGCCAAAGCTTACAAAGAGTAACTAAAGAACATGAATGTTACTTACGTGTCTCCATCTTGATCTTGCTCAAACAGTAACTCTACAGGTGGGATTTCTTTGATGCTGGGCGGATGGCTATGGTGTGGTGGCCGTGTGTCGCTGGGCGCTGGTGGTAGCTTCGCTTCGACCACGTCTGTCAGCCGCGCGCTCGCCAGCAGCTCCGTGAGGCACACTACACCACTATCAAACTCATCTTTTCTCACATTTACACTTGACACTTGTTTATCATCACTCTCCTCAGGCAACCCGTACGCGGACAGGTCGCCAGAGTCACCAGGCAGGTAGTCGATTGGACCCGACAAATATCCAGAATCGGGGTTCACCTCCTTAGGAATCTTCGTTTCATTCTTCTTGGCACTCATTTTTAATGTTTTATTAGCTAACACAAGTTGAAAACTATTCACGGAAAGCTATTTTATTCTACAGCTCGAAAGTGGATGTCAGTGAGGTCGCGGAAACATGTTTCGTAAATTTTAATTTAGTCTTTCGCTAAACAACCACTTCGCGACGAATACGCGTGTGTAATGAATAATGAATTCAGAGATGGTAGCTCGTAATATGAATCTCACAAATGACGAACGGTGTAGGTAATTTTATTGTTTCCTACAATACAGCGCACAAGCAATGTTGGAAAAATAGGTAGGTACAAAACGGTGAGGAAAGGAAGTTATATCAACAGTAATGTTACCAGCCTAAAACATTAATTTTCCCGATTTTTAAGTCTTGGAAAAAGCCTTATTTTGGTGCGCAGCGCGCAACGATGTTATTTTATTTAGCAAATTGTAAAAAAAAAATCGGGTAGGCAATTACTATAACAGGGACGCAGGCGCGCTAGTCGCTATCGCTAGTGTTCATGAAACGTTTCTTAGTTTAACTAGACGTCACAATTCAGACAGATGAGGCCTCATAGCGTCATTAAAATCGATCAAAAGGGTATGATGTCACTTGCAAAAACCTTAATGTAACGGAAGTAACGTTGGTCATAAAAAGTAACTGATGCAAGAGATGTAAAATTAGACCAAAGTTATTGTCAAACAGACACACAATCAAACATCGTCAGCTCCCTCACTTGTTTCGATCGTTCGGTAATAAGTTAAGTTGAGTTTTCACATACTGTAGAGAAGGCTTGCAGGCTCCAGAAAAAAGAAAATTAATTAAACCTTGTCATCCTTGTGTACATAACTTTGCAATAAATGTCTTGATTTCTTGATTTCAGAAACTGAATACATACAAAGTTGGGAAATCTAAAAAGTTAGCAACATTTTTCATGACGTTTAATGTTTCTTCTGACAGTGAAGGAAAGGACATTTGCTTAAAGTGTTTTTTCCAATCTGTGGTCCAAGGACGTTGGAAATAATAATATGAGGTTTATTTCATGGACTATGCTTCTTAAAAAACGACTTTACATTGAAGACTAGTTGTAAATGAGTCCACATGATTTTAAGACAAGTTGCAGCATAAGACGACTTGCGTTTTAGACCGTCTGACACTAACCCATATTTTATAGGTTTATTTTATTTCTATGATTTATTGTTCTAACTCACTAAAGATTTCTCTCTCACGCGCTCGTAACCACATTAATTAACGTAAATTCTGGGCTTTGGTATAACAAAAAGTAGATAAAAGAGAGAAGAAGTTAGAAAGCTAAGAAGAAATATAAATAAGCTGTCACATGAGGCTGTATAGGCTCAAGGTTCTTGTTCGCCAATTCGGCGAAATAAAAAAAAATGTCAAAGTCCTTCGATCAACGTCAAAATTTTATTTGTTTACAATTCTATAAATTTTTACGTTTGCTTTTTCTGGTTAAAATTGAAATGAATTTTTGAATAAAAGGAAATGTTCGCTGAAAAAGTAATAGAATTGTTAAAAGAAGCTCAAAGAAATCCCGAAACTATCGATCAATTCAATGTAGGTTTGTCGCAAAGAAATATTTAGTGTATTCTCTTTTTGAAGACCCAAGCAACGACTATGTACATGGTTTATTGTTATTTCAGGATGAAAAAATACGGCAGATATTGGAAGAAATGCAGCTTTTGTTCAAAATGAATATGAACGACGCGTAAGTTGACCAGAAATACTTTTATTTCGAGGTATTCATAACCTCTAAAATACTTTCTTACCTAAACTTGCGTAGGAACATTAGGTATTACCTACTCTTAAAATTTATATACGAAAGTATATCATACCTAACTATAGATATACAGAAGTATTATTTTTTCATATTACCTTAGTATAATAACCTACCTACACTTAAAAATAAAGATTTAGCTGCTAATAGTTTTAACCCATTACCTAAATCTTTCCGTATTCCAGAAATGCAACATTGGAAAATCGTTCCCTCTGGACAACGGTCCAAGTCCGCCACTCTGCCCTTGAGCGCAACAAACGATGCCTTCTTGCATACCTCTACGACAGACTTAACAAAATAAAGACTTTACGATGGGAATTCGGCTCCGTATTACCTCCGGACGTACGAGAACTACTCTCTGATGAAGAATACGATTGGTTCTCTAAATACTCAACTAACTTAGCCACTTATATGAGGTCCCTAGGCCAAGATATAGGGTACAGCGGTATTGATTTGACGGAAAACTTGAAACCTCCAAAGTCTCTGTTCATCGAGGTCCTCTGTGTCTTAGATTATGGAAAACTAGAGCTGGAAGATGGAGATGTGGTAATGCTGAAGAAGAACAGCAGGCATTTCTTACCAACTTCTGAATGTCAGACTTTGATACGACAGGGTGTTTTGAAACAAATTGTATAGTGTACTGTAGATAGATTGTTTTTAATGTTTAAATTAAGTACCATATAAAACTTTTCAAATTTTTTTTTCTTCTAAAAAAACAGTTTCTATAGATGGCGCTGTGTAAGTATAGTAGGTATAAGATAATCTCTGTTAAAATTTCTTTTATTTTTATTAAAGGCAAAAAATCCAAACATATTTAAATTTATTGAATCAAGGAACACTTGCTGCCCCTTGACCAGGGACAATCTTACGCTTGCGGTGCGGTGTTGGCCTAGTGGTAGATACCTCGACTTTCATTCTGAAGGTCGTGGGTTCGAATCCAGGCCGGCCGTGCACCAATGTATTTTTCTTAAGAAAAATGTATGTGCGCTAATTGACATTGCTCTTACGGTGAAGGAAAACATCGTGATGAAACCCGCGGCTTAGTTGGCTCCAGAAGTATTGACAAGTTCTCTCCTCTGGACATGGTCGACTGAGCTGAGAGGGTAGTAGGTGCTGGGTAAGCCTACTCCATCTTCACGCAAAAGGGACCCAATTAAAAAGGGTCTAATCGCGAAAAACAGCCCGTATACAAGTACAAGTACATCTTACGCTTACACAGCCTGATTGGTTTTTTAGAAAAAAAAATTAGAGATTGTAGAATGCCTAATTTAATTATCCTACTAATATAATTTTGTATAGGTAATAAGAGTACCTACATAAATATACTTTTTATTTTATATATAAGTACCTCATATTTAGCGGTCTTGTAAGCTACTGACCCGAGTAGGTATATATTATATTAACCTAGCCTTTATTAGGTAGGTATACAGAAAAAACTCAGGTATGTAAAGTATTGCCAGGGTTCGAAAATATCCGATATTTATAATAAATATCAAAATATCGGATTTTTTTAATATATCCGCTATATATCAAAAATGTGATATTTACATGATATTTATCCATTTTGTATGACAGCCATATTGTTATTTTGTTGTATTATTTATGTATACTGTTTGCATAGCTATGTTTTATAAATATAATAAATTATTTAAAAAAAAAAACAACATTTAAAAGAATAATCAACTCAAAAACATAAAATCTTCTTAAAAATCAGAAAAATCAATTAAAATCATAAACAACATCAGGCAAAATCAACTCCATCATTCAATGGCTTTATTAATTTTTGGAATACCTACACTTATACTTAAAATACCTAAACTTTAAACGTTAATACCTAAACTTACTATTAGGGAGTATGTTTTAACTTTACTCCAACGCCATCTTTATTTAGGATGGAGAACTACAGTAGAAAACTGCAAAACATGACTAATTTTCATCAAATTTTAAACAATTTTTGTATTGATATATATCACAAAAAACCCTTTGATATATATCGGATATATATCGGATATATATCATGATATATATCCATTGATATATATCCTCGAACCCTGGCTATTGCATTATATTTATTGACTAGATTTGGCCCGCGACTTCGTCTGCGTAGAACCACGTCTTCCCATACAAACTTTGCCCCCCTTTTCACTCCCTAAGGGCCTAAGGGGTAGAATTTAAAAAAATCCTCGGTGGGTGCCTACTTCGTACAAAGAACACACCCTCTAAGTTTCCGGTCTCTACGATCAGCGGTTTAGGCTGTGCGTTGATCCGTCAGTCAGTCATGACAAAGCATTTTAGATGTAGGTAAGTATATGAAAGATTGAAGTAACAGACTCATGTTATTAGTAAAATACTGTTATTACCAATAAACAACTAACTAAACTTACTTTTTGTTCCTATATTTGATTAATTATTTTTGTTAGTACCTATATAACAACTAAGTAATTATTTTACGTGAAAGATTGAGAACTACCAGTTCATAAAACGGTGTTTAGGAACAGTCAGTAGATACCTGGTAGAGCAGAGAGCGTGTAGGTAGCGTTTGTTTAATCCAGCTAGGTATACGAGTTGGTAGGTACGCAAAGCAATAAGACGCTGCAACTTTGGCTATAATTTTATTTTATGTGCCTCTAACGTGTTCCTTTGATATATCGCTGCAGTCTCCACATCGACTCTGGTTTTATAATTGTAAGTAAGGTAGGTACATGCCTACGTAGCAAATCTTACTTTTTTTTATTACTAGCTCCGTCCTGATGCGGTTATAAGTTCATATCCTGTGGGAAATATCAGGCCTATGTGTTATGTCTATGCCTATGTGTTAATCCAGTTCTCCAACTGTCTATAAACAGAGTTTCATCGCAATCAGTCCAGTAGTTCTTGCGTATTATCGCGCCCCGCGGTTTCACTTGCGTTAGTCCCGATCCCGCGGGAATTTAAAGATCAAAAGTATCCTTTCTCCTTCGCTATCCCCTAAAATACCAATATGCCGATATTAGCTAGTATGATAGGACTAGCTCCCCGCGTATGTCAAGGAATAGTATGAAAAAAGAAGGTTTGTACCTAAAGTGTTCAGCATGAAACAAAAACCTTAGATAAACATACTGTTATCTGCTGTTGATGTTGTTATATACTTACATAAGATAAACATATTTTTGCAACGAGTATTATCCACAGTTTAATGATGCCGTTACCTCTCTGTAGAGCACTCGATACGCTATAGTACAAGTAGGTATAGTGCGCTACAACATTTTGTGACTTAAAGTTGTGAATACTTAGAGTTACTTAGAGCGTTGTTTGCAACAATACTCGCTCGTTGTAAAGTGCAAGTGTCAAAAGCACACAGCTACGACGTGCTACGAACCGTCTACAACTTCTTAGATCTGAGATTATGCGACTAATGTCTAAACTTGATAGCTTAACTTAAATATTATCATAATTTGAGAACTTTTAAAGTCTTTGTCTACGTAAAAAACAAACAGAAGGTACATATACAAAGAGATTCCTATTCATAGAGTCGACACTACCACAAAGTGACCTTAGCGTAGAACACAAACGGCACACTGGACTCAGCAATAATAACTACACAAATTTGGGACAAAAGGTTGCTAGTAGGTATTGACTATTGTCCGGTCTTCTTCTGGTTATAAATTTGAAAGGCATTTGTATCTAAATAAGTAGATCTCTGTCTCTGACTGACTAATCGACAGACAACTTTTGCATATTACTGTGATGCGTTGTATTTTTGAGGGGCTTTTCTAAAAGTTTGTATGAAAGACGAAAATCGGGAGTTAGGTACGTAGCTTTCTTATCACCTATTATCTCCTACTATGTAATTATTTATATCTAAAACTAGATTATATAAACACAAATTTAGTAATTGTGTTATCTGAAAGCGCGAAGTAGAGACGTCGACAGTAAAGCTCGTTCTTGAACAATGGATTCTACACTCTCTGAATAAATAGGTAACCGGAGAGAATGCAAGTCTGTACTCCCCCAGCGGCTGTTAGATATGAGGAACTTAACTAGGTAAATATCAGCACTTGTTTACTACAGATAGACGCAAGTAGGTATCTTAAGTTTCTTGTGTAGGTAGCTTTCAGAACTGAAGGAAAATGTTTAAGGAAATAGCTTTGAATGGCGTGCTTTCCGAGTTAAGGCGGAGGTAGCCGCCAAACTCAAAATACCTGCCGCCTATAATGAAAATTATTAATGATTTTGATGAAAATTATTATTGCATTCGGTTTTTTGTTTTTATCAAAATCAATACTATGCTAAATGTAGGTAAGATGTTAAACATCATTTTAGTGGGTAGGTAAGTATAATTTTAAGACGAAAATGTTTTGTAATATTTTTACCAAGATGTCAGCAAAGTTTTGCACAGGACTAACGAAGAAAAGATGTTAAAAATAAATATAGTTAAAAATAAATAAAAAGATAGTAGATTTGCAAAAAAAATAAATAAAAGAAAGTAGACGTGAAAGTAGAAAGATAGTAAACGTGCATTTTGCGTTTTACAGAGTAGGTAACTTACAATCACTCACTACTAGGGCTATTATCTATTCTGAGCTACTACGTAGTAGTTCAGACGGCATACCTGGCTATCATGGGTAGAGGTACCTTATTGGAACCCTAGCGTAGGGTACCTTAGGGAAGATTCTTACATACGTGACGTGAAACTAAATTAGCTCAATTAATCAACGTTGTTTCATCATGAAAGTTTTTGTACGTTTCAAACAAAAACCCTGATAAATATAGGTAAAATAGGGCTTAGTAAAAAGTTATTGTGACAATGAGAGAGTTCGTCTCGTTATTCATTTTGTTTGTTTTTGCCGAGTGCTGGTGACAGTTGGCCGTATGGCATGGTCGCGCTGTGCCAACTTTGTTACTAAATAATGTACGAATTTAAATTGCTTTCTTTTCAATAGAAGAGTTGGTAGTATAAGTTTGTACGGTTGATAAATAAACCTAATTAAGCTGTTATGTTACCTTATATAAGCCATCACGATATACCTACTACTTACATCAAACAAAGTGTCTGAAAGCGACAAACTCAAAATCTATTGAACTGATTTTTATACGGTTTCACTAAAGATTCATGAGGAAGGTAAAGTGTATAATATATTCAATAAAGGTTTTATTTCGTTGTACGATTTGAAATGCCTCCGCGACATTATGAATATGAAATGGTCGGATAGAGTGCGCAACACGACCGTACTCCACCAAGCTAATGTCTGCGGAATAGAGGCATATCTGATGCGGCGTCAATTGCGTTGGTGTGGGCATCTTCTTGGGAGTCTCTTGCAGATCAGCGCCCAGACTGGAGGCGCCATGTACGCGATAAAGTTTATGAGTTCGAAAATGAGCGAAGGCGCGAACTTGATCTCAAGCGTGACCACATAAAAAACAAACTGCCTTCGAACATCACATACAACTACGTGGATGGTACCCTTACCTGCGGTCAATGTGGCCGTACTTTCACGCATAAAATTGGGTATATTAGTCACATTAGAGCGAAGCATCCAATTTAAACCTAGTCGCTGTAACCGAAATCGGTTAGGAGATGATGATTCGTACGAAGCCGGGGTAGGCCACTAGTTTCACAAAACACAAAACATTCTAAACTAAAACGTTTTACAATGAACATGGAAGGAGCCCAATTCGTTCACGGAAACTGGCAATTTGCTTAGTAAGTAGCTAAAAGCCGATAAAATGGAGAAAAAAGCGCTACGACATTTAGGTATATTCCAGAGCAAAGTAAGCATGATACCTACTGTAATGATTCCTAGGAGATATAAGCTTGCAACACCACAAGAAGCAATCATTAAACCAACGCTTGCTCGCCGACCATTATATCTTAAAACTGACATTAAAAACCACTTAACGCGCCACTTGGAACAAAATTGCAAAATCTAGATTTTATATTTGATACAATTTAAAACTCGATTTAAGCTTCCTGTCAAAAATATATGGACTAAATCTAGGTAGGTACCTATAGTAAAATGTACACTTTACAATTCAACTGTAAGAGGCCCTTAAGTAGGTGGATCGCTTTCATCCGTCTGTTTGATACATAAAGATGCATTACATAGCGAGCGGTAAGTAATAGGGCACTTGACTGTGATATCAACGGAACAATACAATGAAGCTGTAAAAGCTCTAGCTAGATATAAAGTTTATGATTACGCTCGTATCGCTCGCTCGTAAATAGCTTAGCTTGCGACGGTTAACGTCAACAGCTTGTTTTATGTCGCTCATCGAATATTTCATCTAACGTTCACTGTCTGAGACGGGAAAATCTTTGTCGCACATACTTACTTAGTATAGTAGGTAGATAAATATATTCACAAACTACATAATACAATACAAATACAAACTAAAATACACACTCAACCACTAAAAACAAAACTTTTGTGAATGCCGATGTTCATCGACTTAAGACGTTATCACGTATACATTGGTGCTGCATGACTAGAAAATTTTTACCCGACTACAGCGAATCCAAAAGGGCGGGTTATGTGTTTTACTAGTCTTTCAAAAAAAGGAGGTATTATCACGTGTTACTGACAGGTGAATGCTTCAATTTAGCAACATAGCAAAAGTTCACTATTCAGTGCACACTAGACACCCTCATGTGGCATAGATCGCAGGCACAATGGTTACATAATAGAGCTATTCAACTCCAGCTTGTTGCCAGGCTATCGTCTAGCTAGAGTCTAGGCGACACTTACGGAACCTCGAGTAGGTACCTACTGCAGGTCAATGTGTAGTTTCTGATGTATTGATCACGTACGGGGAACTACGGCAAAGTTTAATGATGTACCTATCATCTCATATTGTCCAAGTAACGGAGACAGAGCCTGTGGAGACAACGGATGTATACATTGATGATCTGATATCGGTAGATAAGCTTCAACGACTTCTTATTGATGTAACTTCCAGAATAATTATAAATGCGAAAGTTGTCGTTAAAATGTTTGACAAATCTTCGCGCAAAAACTACTGAACCGATTGTTATAAAACTTGGTTTGTGGATATCTAGAGTCCTGGAATAACACATTGTCTACCTTATTGGCATTGGGAACGTTAAGAAACTGCAGGGTGCAGGTGTGAAATGGACTAATGATAATGATCGTATGTAGTTGAACTATGTTCGTAAAAAAGTACCTATACGTAGGTACTTACATAGGTACATTTCGAAAAATATTGTGGGTCACAGTGTAATGAACTCATATGTCTACTTCTATACCATTATCTTGAGCTTATGTACCTACTATCACTATCACTACATACTATAAAACAAAGTCGCTTTCCCTTTGTATGCTTAAATCTTTAAAACTACGCACCGAATTTTGATGCGGTTTTAATAGATAGAGTGATTCAAGAGGAATGTTTATATGTATAATACATGCATCATATTATAGCCGTGCGAAGCCGGGGCGCGTCGCTAGTTCTATAATAAATATTAGACTGTATGAAATTATGCAGACAGCTGTCATACTCCTTATAAGTATCTAATTTCACTTATAATGTCGTTTTCAATCAGAAATCCATTTGCGTTTGGCAAGCAGTAGTCGAGCGGGCCTTTATACTTACATTTTGGTAAGTACTTGGCGGTGGCGGCGTATATACATTGGCGAGCTACGAGCGGCGACACGCGACGCGAGGCAAACCTCGGAGTTAGATAAGCTTCTTTGTCATCACGTTGTACAAAAACATGATATTATCGTGAACATCGGCTTAATCGCTGTTCCGCCGGTGCACGGGTGCTTGGAACTTTTACTTATTTAATGTAAATATTAGCAAACCCTTTGGTTTCACGCGTTTAAGTTCCGATCCTGTGGCATTATCACCCTACGTCACTTTCAGGGATTTAATATATAGGTATATCATAATATGATAAAGGTATATCATCTTACAAAGTTTCTTTAAAATCAGTTCAGTAGTTTCAGAGGCATTTATTACAAATATTAGGATAAAAATAAGCCCTTGTGTTGTTTAAGCATTTAGCTGTCAACTTTTTAACAAGTTTTATCGCAATCAGGCAAGGCATAAAAGTCATTCTATCGCACAAACTCCCGATCAAAACGCAGCAATGGCCGAATATATTTGGCGGATTTTTTGCTCAACAAAATACACGACATTTACCTACTCTCTACTGGATATGGACTCGATGACCTGCAACTACTATAAAATCCTATCCTACTAATATTATAAATGTGAAAGTTTGTGTGTGTGTGTGTATGTTTGTTACTCCTTCACGCAAAAACCACTAAGTATACCGATTGCGATGAAATTCGGTATGTACATAGCTGGAGACCTGGATTAACACATAGGCTACTTTTTATCCCGATATTCCCACGGGATCGGGACTTACGCGGGTGAAACCGCGGGGCGCAGCTAGTAAATAAATAAAATCAAAACAATATAGTCTTAAAAACTAAAAACTGACATATTACAGAACAGTTTTAAGTCAATGGATGGATCCGGCTGAAATTTGATACTCAGATAGCTTTATGACATACGCATCCGCTATACAACCCTTACGCGAACGAAGTCACTGGTGAAAGCTAGTCTAAAATACAAAGACAGCCTATCTATCTAATACAAAGCAGATGTAGGTACGCGTATGTGAGGTGTGAGGCACCCCAGCAGCAGTTTACCGTTTTCCAAATAGGTTTGGCCTAAAAACCAAACCTATTTGGAAAACGGTAAACTGGGAAGGATAATTTTATATGGTAAGTTACTAAAATTCCAGTTCAATATGTGATCCGGAAAAACACTGTGGTCTAACCACTTCGGTAGTAACTAACATAATATTGGAAAAGCCGTTTCGTATAAAGCAACGGGAAACTTAAAAAATAGGTAAGTACTTATCTTTAATAATGTAATTTTTTGTAAACAAATTCTCACTTTCAGAACCTTTACCTACATTACCATAAACCTCTAGACGCGCCCTAAGTCTCGATCCCGTGGGAATATGGTGATAAAAGACTAAATTGATCATTTCTTCTTTTTTGAAGTCGGTTTAGAAGGAACCAGCACTCCTGTTACATAGCTGTAATATCTGAGTCAAGTCTCATCGTAAACTGTTCAGTTCTAGTATTTGCTTGAAGCAGTAACAAATATACACATTCACTATTCTAACGACCTAGTTGGCACAATGGTCACCATGCCGGACTGCCAAACACAGGATTGCGGGTTCGATTCCCGCCTCAGACAAGTATTTATGCTTAGATATTTGTCTGTGGTCTGGTTGTTTCTATGTATTATAAGTATATATTTACAAAAGAAAAGTATTTATGTAGTATATCCGTTGTCTAGCACCCATAACACAAGTCTAGTTGCTTAGTATGGGGCTGGATGGCGATGTGTGGAATGTCCTGCAGTATTTATTTTATTATTTATTTTATTCTCAATGAATAGATGTACTTAGGTACCGACCTATTTATCCGCTGAATCTAAATACAATTTTTCCTCTATGAACTCTAGAAAATGAAATGAACTGTTTCTGAGAAAGATAAAAATAGATCACTTGCAAGTTTGCTCACAGCTATTACAATTTTTGATTTCGTGAGAAAACAGAACATTATTAGAAAGTATAAAAGCACCGTCTTATTTTATTTCTTTTTTACTGTTAAAATAAAATTAAAAAAAGCGGACGCAGCGACAGTGGATAGTTTCTGAAACATATCATCTTACGTCAAGTCGACACAGATCAGACAACCAGATAACCAACCTTTTTGTTAGCAGCTTAGATTAGCTATACCTACCTATCTTTGTGACATCATCCGTTAAACTTATTCCGTTACATTTAGTTTTGCAAGTCTTTTGATTGGTTTTACAGACGTTTCTTGACAATATATTGAGTAGATTAACTCAATATATTGTCTGTTTTTCCAGAAAAAATCCCAGCGAGTTAAAATCAGTAGATAATAACAGTGTGACTCGTCGGAAGGAACATTTCCAAACAGTGATCTGATCAGGGGTAACTGGTTGGGATGGCAACCCACCTTGGTAACTACAGTCACATTACCAATTAGCTGAACTCCACGTGACCCCACGAGCTCATTCGCATATCTGTAAAAAATATAGTATTTCGCTATTTTTTTAATTTTTTATATTGTATTGTACATTATATGTTTAAAAAACAGAATCATTTAATATTACATTACAACCATACAGATTTGCGAGTGAGCTTTAAGTCACGTGGGGTTCAGCTAATTGGTAATGTGACCGTAAATTGGTATATTTGTATTAGATAAGTATTTGTGTTACAAAAATAATAATAAATATTCCAGGACTAGCTTAGTATAACTAGACTTGCGTGACCCAAAGAACGGATAGAGTACTTTATACCTATCTACTTTTCTTTTGTAAATACATGTTACTTAATATACCTACCTACATAGGTATACATACAGAAATACCCAGACCAAAAACAATTAAGTACCTCTAAGTACATAAATATTTATTCGTCAGCGGGAATCGAACCCGCTACTTTTCGCGACGAAAGCGGCTGTACGATAACTATAATTAGTTTATTAATTCCTGAAAATAGAATCATCATATCATTGTCATCGTGTAAAATCAAAGCAGCATCAAAATGATTCATACGTAATTATGGTATTTCAATTTAACTAGGTTTTCCTTAAATCAGAGTCACGCGGTAAAAGTAAACATGGCGAGCGTTTTCCTCTTTTCTAAAATAACTTTCCAGATATTCAGGGTTGGGAAATTCCCTCTGACGAAAGCTTTAAATAGGTACCTAATTTAATTATAACTGGGTTTATACGAGTTAACCAGGGTTTGAAACCGGGAAATCCCGAAAACAAAAATACCGGGAATTCTTGGTTACTAACTGATACATGGTGAAAGCAGAATCGGAATTTTTAATGATTAATTTTGTGGTATTTCCGAAAAACTTTTTAGTGAAAGATAACGTGGATTTTAAGTACCTACTTACTATCTATCGGTCAGGGATTTCCGAAGAAGCATTTAATTGTGTAATGTAAATTGTTTGAAATAAATTCTTAAAGATTCCCAGGACGTGATGTCATTTTATGTACCTACCAATCAGTCACAGTTTCTAAAAATAGACTGAAGTATGTTTTTTTGCGAACGTTAACGCCAGCTTACTTAAAAACCCTTTAAACAAGCAGTTTAATGACAATTCTTACTAATTCTGCGTCAAGAAGTTGCTACAATTTTCCAGAAATCCAGGTTCTTATTGACACCAGCGCCGAATTCTCGGTGCCGAAGAAATCGTTACCTACTGTTGGAATTCCTTAACGAACGGACCTTTACATACCTAGATACGGATTGATTTAACATAATATGTAACTTTTAGGGTTCCGTAACTCAGATGGTAAAAACGGGACTCTTATAATAATAATAATAATAAGCCCCTCAAATCCTACCACACGTCCCGATCGACCATCTGATCACGTGGGGGGCGGGCAACGCAACATTATGTTACTGGGCGGCTAACGTGGAGGTAAACCCGACGAAATGGAGACTAGGTTAAAAAAGAAATTGCGAATAGGATCGCTTCCCGGGGGCGATCGCCGGGGCGCACTTGGAGCTGACGCTGAGTGCCTCAGTATGCAGACCGTGAGTGGCAGTGGGTTGAGTCAGCGGGCCCCTGCCGGGAAACCCGAAGAAGGCTACAGCAGACCATCATCATCATCCCCATCATCTACTAAATCCCTTTTTCCTTCTATTCCATCTTCTCCACCCTCTTATCTAAATCCTATTGCTAATCCACCCTCTTCTATATCCTCTTCTTCTATTACTCATCCCCATACAAGATCAGTAACCGAAAACGTTGCGCAGTCGACATTCACTGTCGATAATACTGCGCCCGTTGAGGTTAAACGTGTGCGACAACGATGGAGCAAAGAAATGAACATCTTTATCCTGCACACATACTACATTTTGACATCAATGGAAAAAGATACAATTTCATATTTACCCGATTTACACACCAAATTTTGCGAGCGATTCCCTAACGTAGCAGTAAGCAGACAACGTATAGGCGATCAAAGAAGAGCAATAGAGCGTAATAAATTATTAAGTTTAGAAGAAATAGCTAGAGTCCGAAACGATGCAGAAGAATATTTAAATAGTTTAAATACAGAAAGATCAAATTTAGTAATAGCAACAACTAGTACAGGATCACAATTAACTCAAAATCAGACGTCACTAGTTTCAAAAACACAAATAGGTCAAAGAATGAGATGGAGTTCAGAACTAAACGAAGAAATTATGAGAGCTTATTATAGAATTACATCAATAGAAACAAACAAAACATCATACCGAAAACTCCTTCATCAGCATTTTGTAGACAAATTCCCACACTTAGCACATGTATCTGAACAAAGAGTATCTGATCAGAGGAGAATTATCATAAATAATAGACTAATTAACAGCGACAGACTTGAAGAAATTAGACATGAATTAGCCAGTACACTTAATTTACTTAACGAAAATATTGAAAATAGTAACAACACAACAGAAGGCCAAATAGAAAATACTAATTTTAATAGTTTATTTAATACAGAGGCAGAAAATCTCGATAATCTGCAAGAACAGCACAGCAGTGCCGAAGCTGAGCAGGAGAGTCGGCCTGAAATACATTCACTCTTTGACGAAGCTATAAATTACTTCAAAAACTTTGAACCGATTGGTAGACCATTTATTCCGAAACAAAAAACGTCAAAAAAATTAGCTAAAATAGTTCATTATATAAATACAAAAATTCTGCCTAAACACATTGACGCAGATACCTTATTTGAGAAACAACAATTAGTAATATATGTAGCAGCATGGACTGCAGCTAAATCAAACGGAACTAAATTGACTATCCCGCCACGGGTATATACCCTGCAGCAAACTAAACAAATACATAAACCAAACTGGCAGAAAAGACTAGAACGTAAAATCAGAGACCTAAGAAAATACATTGGTAGATTAACACAGTTCATTAACGGTAATAGAAACAATAGCTCACTTTTAAACGATGTAAATAAAATATTAGAACAGTATAAACAGCACACATTACATGAAGAACCCAATACTCAATTAACCGAATTTTTAGACACTTTAAAACAAAAACTTTCTGTATATAGCACTCGCCTTAAGCGTTACCTAGCATGTACCGAAAGAAAGACACAAAACGCCCAGTTCACAAACAATGAAAAGAAATTTTATCAAAAGCTCCGAAACCAAACCAGTAACACAACCAACCTAAACACAATAGATACCCAAACACCTGATCCTGAAGAATTGCGAAGTTTTTGGTCTAACATTTGGGAAAACCCTGTTAGTCATAACCCTGAAACCGTATGGATTGAAGAAGAGCAACGCAAACACGATACTACTGAACCGATGCAATTTGAGTACATACCGGTAGAAACATTCCATAGAATTTTGAAAAAATTACACAATTGGAAAGCACCTGGTCCTGACAATATCCACAACTACTGGTACAAAAAGTTTAGTTATATTCATCCATTTCTTTACCACCATATCAACCACTTTATTCAAAACCCAGAGTCAATGCCAGCTTACATAACAGAAGGCGTTACTTACATGCTACCAAAAGATCTAAATGACACCAAAAATCCAGCAAAGTATAGACCTATCACGTGTTTACAAACAATTTATAAAATAATTACCGCATGCTTATCAGAATCCATTTATAACCATGTTGAGCGCAATTCTATATTACAAGAGCAGCAGAAAGGATCCAGAAAACTTAGCCAGGGATGTAAAGAGCAATTAATAATAGATAATGTACTACTCAAACATGTTCAGTCAAACAAAAAAGATCTTTTTACAATGTACGTAGATTACAAAAAGGCGTATGATTCTATTCCACACACTTGGCTATTAAAAGTTTTAGAAATTTATAAAATTCATCCACATATCATCGCATTTTTAAAACATTCAAGTACAACATGGACTACTAAACTCAAATTAAATTTACACAAAACGAACATACAGACTGACGAAATAAGAATTAAACGTGGTATCTTCCAAGGAGATACACTGAGTCCGCTATGGTTTTGCCTTGCTCTAAACCCACTATCTAATATTTTAAATTCCACAGATAACGGTTATTCCTTGAAGTATGTTAAAAATTCACCAGAAACTACAGAACCCGATTTAGAAAATTATAAACTTACTCACTTACTATACATGGACGACATCAAATTATATGCAAACACCCAAACGGAATTAAATAATTTAATAGAACTAACTGAACAGTTTTCTCTTGATATTAGAATGGAGTTTGGCATCGATAAATGTAAAATAAATGCAGTTAAAGCAGGGCAAAACCAGATGTCACATTACGAACTACAATCCGGAGAAATAATAGAACCCTTGCAAGAAAATCAGACATATAAATATTTAGGATTTAACCAGGCACAACAGATTTTAGACAAAGAAACAAAATTTAAACTCAAACAGGATTTTAAGCATAGAGTCAATAGTATTATGAGAACCCAATTATATTCAAAGAATTTTGTCAAAGCTATTAATATATTTGCAATACCCATTTTAACTTATTCGTTTGGCATTTTAAAGTGGACAAAAACAGAATTAAAACAGCTTCAACGTAATGTTAATACAACGATGACAAAGAATAGGAAACATCACCCTAGAGCCTGTGTCCAGCGTCAAATATTACCGCGTCATGAAGGTGGCAGGGGTATCATTGACATTAATAACTTACACAATAGTCAAATCACAAATCTTCGCCAGTATTTTCATAATAAATCGAATGCCTCGGACCTCCACTTATCAATAGCGCAGAATGATAGAAGATTTACACCACTCAATCTAAACGATACCAACACCCAAAAGAACGAGGAACAAATTAGCCAACAAATTAAAATTAACGACTGGAGCCGTAAGGTCTTACACGGTAGACATCGCCACGATTTATGCCATAATCATGTCGACAAAGCAGCGTCGAACGCATGGCTGACTCGAGGCGAACTCTTCCCAGAGACCGAGGGCTTTATGATTGCAATGCAGGATCAGGTTATTGAGACTAGAAATTATCAGAAGTTTATTATAAAGACACCTAACCTCACAACAGATTTATGTAGACGATGTAATAGTTCATCTGAGACCATACAACACATAACAGGAGCATGTAGAGCAATAGTCCAGACTGATTATAAACACAGGCACGACCAAGTAGCCAACATAATTCACCAAAGTTTAGCATTAAAATACAATCTCATACCGTCATCTACCAAACTTCCATATTATAAATATACTCCGGAATCCATACTAGAGAACGCCAACTACAAGCTATATTTTGATAGAGGAATCCTGACTGATAGAACTGTACATTTCAATAGACCTGATTTAACATTAGTGGATAAAATAAGAAAAACAGCACTTCTAATTGACATAGCCGTACCTAACACACATAACTTACAGAGCACAATCACAGAAAAATTAACCAAATATGTTGAATTAAAGGAGGAAATCATGCGTATGTGGCATCTCAAATCAGTATCTATAGTCCCCATAGTCCTTTCCACAACTGGAGTTATTCCAAAACAACTACATCAATCAATAAAAACTTTAGATTTACCCGAATATACACTGAAAAAATAAAAATTTAGCAAAGTACCTTTTTGGCTCGGTTAAAATCTTATCGGTTAATTTTAACTAAGACTTATCTAAAAAACTCCAAGTGAACTTGGCATATAATAGCCACGTGAACATTGTTAAATAGTCTTAGCTAATAACAAATGGAAAATTAATTAATAACAAATAATTTAATTGCTAAATTCAAATAAGTTGGAACTTGATCCAAATCTATTAAGTGGGTTTGTCAATTCTGAATAAGAATTTTAGTTGTTTCTAAACAAGTATTTTAATCGTTTAATTTTAGCAAACATTTTTATCTAATAATAAATGAGTTACACTTATTTAATTTTAAACTGAGTGTTTATGGTTTATAACCGAGTAATTATTCGGTTGACATTACAAAGATTCTAATTTAAAAATAAATAAGTTGAACTATTTAATTTGAAACGTGCTGACTGTTGGTTGATTTTAACCGAGTATTTGTTCGGTTGATTTGAACAAATCACTGATTTATTTTTAATTAAGCTAAACATATTTCTTTTTAAATAAGTAAATTTAATCGGTTGATCATAGCAAAGTTGCTTAGCTATGATTACCTTCGCCGTTTCTCGGTAGAATTAACAGTGTTCGGTGGTAGAATTAATCGAGACACTTAATTGTCACAGCCGATTTGCTTGATCAAATTTAAATAATGTGTGGATCCGTTCATTCCATAAATCATAGCTTCATTTCACTCCATAGTTCATTTGCTCGCCAATCGCCGCCCCGGTGCAATCGCCAGTACAAAGCTAGAAAATAGTGTGTGTGACGCGATTTTGTTCGATGCAAGCAATTTTTTTGCAATATTTTCAACAAGCAAACTGTGTTGTGTACGTTGTTTAGAGTGCCTGCTAGTGGCCTGAGGAAGTTCGTAATCTACTCGTCACTTGGAAGCTCGAATCATATATAATAGAGGCCTATCCGCACAGCTCAGTGACGACACAGTGCCGTACCGTGACGTTCCATCAGTGTCAGTGAAAAATGATATTGTTTCATACTTTTTGTACTAGACTATCCGTCCTGGTCAGTGACAGTGATGTTCAGTGATGTCAGTGCTGCTCCGACGCTCGCCGTGATCCGGAGTTTTGAGGTGACAATGTGTGAAAGTTACGATCTGCGACTAAACTGCAAAAGGTTTATGTACCAGCTTACTACTGTGTTGTATCTATTACCTACTAGGAACTTCTACTATGATCTCACTATGTTTAAAAATAAAATCACGATATTCCTTCCGCTGGTGGCGGGATCTCACTATGTTTAAAAATAAAACCATGTTAATATACTTTGTATTTTAATTTCATAAGAACCCTTAGACCAGAAAAACTAAATAAGCTCTCTATACCTAAAGTAGGCTTAAGTTTTTCATACAGTATTAAGTAGGTAATCCTAACTTTATATTCTTTTTTATTTGTTATTCTTTACAGCAATGCAAACCAGCTCTACTCGATAAAATTGGAGCTAGTCTACTTCAACGTTACTCAATTGAAATTGTATATTATTATAAACTGTTATCTACTTCCAAGGATTGGTTTCTATATGGTTTTAAATAAACATAACATAACAAACCCAGAAAGTGGATCTACTTGAAAGTAGAAATATAAACAGTTTTTAATAATAATACCAATAAATTGATTGGAATGTGCCCATTGAATTAATTGTGTTTGATTACTGAGTAACATTGTAGTAGATAGCAACCAAATCGGTAACTACAACCAGCGTGCTACCTAGCAGGCTGGTTGTAGTTACCGATTTGGTTACCGAATAATTGCAGCAGTGTTACTCAGTGTTCTTAACAAATGTATTCGGTTGTAGTTACCGAGTAAATTTGGTTAAGAATACTAAGTAACACTGCTGCAACTACCGAGTAGACTGACTTTAGGTACCGAGTAAATTTGGTTAAGAATACTAAGTAGCACTGCTGCAACTACCAAGTAGATTGGCTTTAGGTACCGAGTATATTTGGTTAAGATTACTGAGTAACACTGCTGCAAGTACCGAGTAAGGTGGCTGTAGATAGCGAGTAAACCAGTTGTAGTAACCGAACAAACTGGTTGTAAATACCGAGTAAGTCGGCTCAGGCTACTGAGTAAAATTGGCTAAATGTAACCAATTTTCTCTGCTGTTACTAATGAAGCTATCTATGTTATTAGTAACGAAGTATTTTTAACCGTTTATAACGGTTAATATTAAACAAAAAATAACAACAAACTTGACTTATTTGTTTTTAGCAACTAACTTTGCAGGTGCTATAATAACAAACATAATGGGTTGTTTTCAACAGTATTTTATTTAAATTTAACCCTCACGTTTTTTCAGTGTACATTTATAAATTTACAGAAGGCAGTTATACTAAACACATGCAGGATTGTACGGAAATTTTTACAGACTGAATTAGAACGGGAATCGCTCCCTAATACCCTAAATTCAATAGCAGCATCAAATATTCGAAACCACTTGGCTTAGGCCCGTGGCTAGATTAATTACGCCGGTATCAAAACCGAGATGAAAAAAAATCATAGAGAAAATAATAATAATAATAATATTTATTTGCATCAGATACACGATCCATATTCACAGTTACATAAATAGATAGATAAACAAAAAAAAAAAAAAAAATAACAATACTTACTAATAAATATGAATATACCTTAATATATATGTATATATCTGCGCATTACAAGTAATAAAAACGAAGATAAGTACCTACTCATAGGTACGCAGATAGTCACTTACCTACTTCTTAAATTGCTTATTTACCTAACTAGTTACTAGGTAATCGTCAAGAAGACCAAAGTAGTCCATCTTTTATAGACATCTGTCAAAAAAAGCCTGTCTGCTAAACTTCTTATTATAGTATTCTTACACCTGTCAACTCTGTTCATGAATGAAGCTATCCTGTGTCTCTGGATGGCCTTAAAAGTATTTATACGAGCTTCAAGAAACATCTCGGTAGCGCTGCAGTATCGGTCAAGTCCCATAAGCTGCCTAAAGATGTTATTGTACGTTACCCTCATGTCGTTGTAAGATTTCTTGTTATACTTAGTCCAGAGCTGACAGGTGTAAAACGTCTGACAGAAGGACCTAAATAAAGTGAGTTTAACGTCAGGAGCGGCTTTGACAAACTTCCTAATAATCATATTGCCTACGGCACAGAGTGACCTACGCTGTCGTTCAATATCTGCATCGTCTTTCCTGTTAGAAGTCAGAATGTGACCAAGATACTTAAACTGTTCAACAGTCTTAACCATCATCCCATCCACATGTACGCTGGGCACAGCTTCGGGTCCTTTTCCTGCTCTAAATATCATCAATTCAGTCTTCCTAGCATTATATTTCAAGTTGTGTGCTTTAGCATAACGTTCGCATATTACAAGAAGTTTTCTCAAGCCCTTGATCGTGGGACTGAGCAGCACCATATCGTCAGCATAGCTCAAGTTGTTGACATATCTGCCATCCAACCGGAGCCCCACTGGTGTGCTGCTCAGCTCCAAGATCAAGTCATTCACGTATGCATTAAATAGGTCTGGTGAGGTAAGACCACCTTGTCTCACTCCACAAGACAGTTGGAAAGCCTCTGACTGTTCTTGACCCCATCTGACATTGTTGGTTTGATGCCTGTACCAAAAAGAAAGAAGATCCACCATTTCAGGTGACACAGAAGCGTTCCTTAACTTTTGCCACAGTAGGTCATGGCTAATAGTGTCAAAAGCGCGACTGAGATCTAAAAAACAAGCGTAGACTTATGAGATCATTCGATTGTCTTTCTGTCTGTTTTTATATAGACTAGCTTCTGCCCGTGTCTTTATCCTCCACTTCACACTCTTAGGAGTGGAACGCTTTTCGAAAAATTCTTCACAAAGATCACACCCTCCAAATATTATGTCTTTAGGGGTAGTGGTTTAAGCTGTACGTTGATATATCAATCAGTGAGTCCGGAATTTTTAATTTTATATTTAAATATACTTACCTAGTCCTTATTTAGGTAGGTAGGTACTTTTTTTAACGGTTTTACCAAGCTCTTTGGTAAACTGATACCACTTGTATTTATCCCACATCAATTTACCTTTCATATTTAGAATCAGGATACTGACACTGCTGAACACCTGAATCTATGAAGGTAGGAATAATTCATACCGTTACTAGTCAATGTTTGAACTCAGTGTTGGTTCAGCTATAATCTGATTGCCGCGAGGTACCTACTCCGTGCTACATAGCCCAGCTATATAGCCCAGCTACGTGGCCTAGCTACATGTGTTTGTTTGAACAGATTGGCTGTAGACTAGTTACTGCAGTTTGCAGTAATTGAGACGGGGTAAAAGTAGACTTTGTACTTTTCAATCGGCCGACACAGCCGTTCATTTTGAAGTTTTAAAAGTGTGCAGTTTGCGTTCGTCCTCAATTGACAGAGAGCTCTAGTTTAAAGGTGTGGGCCTGTATGTAATGTATTTCTGTGATATGGACATTTAAATTAATAAAGTCTATCGTCAGTACTTACAGAACTAGTTAGAACCTCGTAATTTGTACATGGCTTTCATGTGAAAAATTAAACGAATATCTATACATAATATTATTATAATTATTTATATTAAATAGTGACTAGCTGCACCGCTTGGCTACACTCGCTTATAAACTAGCCTTTCTTTGTGAAAAGGGAACCAGCACGCAAGTTAGCAACAAAAACACCGTAGGTATAAATCCATTGGTGCACGGCCACCCTGGAATCAAACTCACGACCTTTGGAATGAAAGTAGAGGTATGAACCCTAGGCTACCACCGCTCTTATAACATAGAGCAACACCTAGAAGTAGGTAAGTACGTACAGTCGGCTGCATAATTGCAGCCCCCCCCTGGTGGAGTTCGAAAATTACTATTATTGGAATGTTTTCTTTCTAATAATTTTTGTTTGTTAAATTCATGAGTTAAAACACTTTGAACTTCAACTAAAACAGGTGTCTAGAATCTTGCTTGAGTTGAAAACATTTTTATAACAGCCGTTTTGGAACTCTACGGTGGGTCTGCAAAGTAAGTAAAATTATGACACATAGATGTACCTACGTAGGTAGGTACTATTTTTTCATGTTTTTGAGGAATTTCCTTTTACAATAATAAATCCCGTTTTTAAGTTATTAATAAAATAAACAATACAATTATTAATACAAAAACCACAGAAATGAAATACCTACCTAAAATGTAGTCGGTGAGATAAAAGGAAAGTAATTATTATAATTATGTCTTTCAATTACGAATGGAACTGTACTTAAATGTACCAAATAAGTACAACGTAATTAATCGCGCGGGATTTATTCAGAGGAAAATATGATTCATGATTCTGCTAGAAATCCCCAACGAGGTTAGCGTGAGAAAATTGGCATTTCCAAACACAACTAACCCACATTAAACCTATTCTTAGAAATTGCAAACGCCTACAAAATTCTATGTCACCGATGCACGGTACATAGAATTTTCAGAAGCAATTATTAATATATGTATTTTCTAGCTAAGCTGAGAGGGTGGGTATTGGTGCTAGGTAAGCCTATACCTACTCCATCTAATACTATAGTTACCGACGCTATATATGTATATCGTCTAGATAAGACGTTAGGGATCGCGTTATTAAGAATGATGTGGTTATTATTGGAAAATTTAGCTTTGACAGTTTTTCGAATTAGTCAATTGACATCTCTGGTCATAAGCAACCTTGCGCGACCGTTGGTCAGAGTAGGTTTCCCTGAGATACAACGGATGCCTAGGTCCACCTGAATGTGTGAGTGAGGACATTAGTCCAAAGTGCTAGGTCATCTCTCGGAGCCGTCGCGTCGAGCGTCGCGTCGCGTCGCTCGCGTCCCCGTTATAATGCAGAGAAAGAACTCTCTACAATAACTATGATGAATAGCCACTCTTATTGCGTCGTTTGATTGATTAGCCGCCGCTAGTCCTCCGGATGTGGTCACCTTCATTTAAATGGGATAAACGTGGGAAAAACGACATTTATAAATTTGCGAGAGAGTATTTTTTATATACCGAATATATTAATTAAGACATATAATTTCATTTTATTGATACCATGTTTCAATTACTAGTAGTTCGCCCCAAACTGAGACCTCACGAGTTTTTTTCAGCGATTATTATATTTCAGCGTAAAGTAGGTACTAAAATGTATAATATAACGACGAAAGTCTCAAAATACGACAGGTCTATCTTATTTGAATGATAGGTGCCTAGTATCGCTATTATCTGACATTGGATGATTTAGACTTTAGAGAATCTAAACACAATAGGCATAACTTGTTGTTTTTAAGTTCTAAAAGCATAGGTCCAGCTCAATCATCACACCCGTTAAATTTGGATTAAGAATATTGTAAATAGTAAGCGTGTTACATTGTGATGCTACACCTTCATTATTTTTAACACGCTTTTATTAGTTTCACCTGTATGTTTGCTTGTATGTATGTATGTATGTAACCGACTAATTTGGGCACGATTTTGCCCTACTTAGAATGATCAGATTTAATTCAAACTTTGCACACTTGTCAAAGACCGATGACAATGCAATATTATGATAACATGGTGCTGATCTGATGATGGAGCTGGAAGGTGGTCATAGGAAACCCTATCGAGTTTGGGCTCGTTAGAATCGTCTTGACGAGTAGTTTGGCTTTCAATGGTGACCAGGGTCTGATCTAACATAATATTTCGGTAATAAAGACCAAAAAGTATAAAATAAATTATTAGTTTAAAAAAACTAAAAAAACACGCTTTAAAAAAAATCCAACAAAAAAAATAGAAAATAAAATTTAATTTTGGATTATGAATGTTGTAAATATGTAGTAAGCGTGTTACATTGTGATTGTAAAAGAAAAATAATGAAGGTGTAGTACATCACAATGTAACACGCTTGCTATTTACAACATTCATAATCCAAAATTAAATTTTATTTTCTATTTTTTTTTGTTGGATTTTTTAAAGCGTGTTTTTTTAGTTTTTTTAAACTATTAATTCTTTTGCAATCACAATGTAACACGCTTACTATTTACAATATTCTTAATCCAAAAATTATTAATTTTTATTTTCTAGTTTTTAATTCGATTTTTTTAATAAAGCGGTTTTATTTTTATTTTTTGAACTATCAATTTATTTTATACTTTTTGGGCTTTGATAACGAAATATGTTAGACCCATTGGCCCAATTGTTACCATTGAAAAACAAACTACTCGTCAAGACGATTCTAACGAGCCCAAACTCGATGGGGTTGTGCTGTGGTTGTGTCGTTTCATTGCGAAGTTCCTATGACCACCTTCCAGTTCCATCATCAGACCCTGGTTACCATTGAAAAACAAACTACTCGTCAAGACGATTCTAACGAGCCCAAACTAGATGGGGTTGTGCTGTGGTTGTGTCGTTTCATTGCGAAGTTCCTATGACCACCTTCCAGTTCCATCATCAGACCATGGTTAACATTGAAAGACAAACTACTCGTCGAGACGATTCTAACGAGCCCAAACTCGATGGGGTTGTGTCGTTTCATTGCGAAGTTCCTATGACCACCTTCCAGTTCCATCATCAGACCCTGGTTACCATTGAAAGACAAACTACTCGTAAAGACGATTCTAACAAGCCCAAACTCGATGGGGTTGTGTCGTTTCATTGCGAAGTTCCTATGACCACCTTCCAGTTCCATCATCAGACCCTGGTTACCATTGAAAGACAAACTACTCGTCAAGACGATTCTAACGAGCCCAAACTCGATGAGGTTGTGTCGTTTCATTGCGAAGTTCCTATGACCACCTTCCAGTTCCATCATCAGACCCTGGTTACCATTGAAAGACAAACTACTCGTCAAGGCGATTTTTGACGAGTAGTTTGAATGAAAACTATGAAGTATGGATAATGAGATAACTCCTGCAGATTCCATCCAGCTCTATCATCATCATCAGATCAGTTCCATGGTACCATATTATTGTCACCGAAGTTACGCCCTTTCATTTGATACCCCACTCGGATATATTTGCCCTATAGTTTGTGTGCCATATAGGTAGATCCCCTTTTGGACCCCTATCTCCGTAACCCCCTGACCGATCCTGCTCATGTTCGAACTTAAAAATTCTATGGACCTCAACTACTTGTATACCAAAAATCATGAAGATCAGAGCAACGGTACTCAAGTTATCGTCGAACAAACATACAAACATACGAGCGACCGACCCTTCTCAACACTAGACCTCTCTCGCTTCGCTCGTTCGGTCAATTATTTTAATTGATTAAATACATTCTACATATGTTTGTTTGAAACTGTAGACTACTTAGCTAAGTAGAACGCCAAAATTAAATATTTTCTACACAAAGCAAATATTAGCAATACCTAGGTATATTTAAATTAGGTAGGTATTAATGTAAGCCACTATAATTATTTGGTCCGGTGCACTATCCCATGCACTACCAGCGCTCTATATGGCATGGATTAAAAGTTGGTGGTGCTGTGTAGATCATTTTGATTACATGTAGAGGCTAATAATTAGCTATTATTTCCAACATATTTTAAGGAACCATTTAATCTGTGTAGCTTTCATCCCGATCCCGTATTTATGCGGTTAAAACCTTCGAAAGCAGCTAGTCTTAAAATAAGAACAGATTTTAATGAATTTGAAGAGCACATTCAGAATCGATTCAGTGATTGATTCGTTGAATTGCATTCGATATATCGAAATGTAGTGAAGTGATTCAATGACCGTCGATCCGTATCGACGCGACCGACGACGCCGCGCCGCCGCTACGATCGGTAACTAGAGTGGTAGCTGTTGTATGTAGCTGCAGACCGATCGCTATGATGGATACCACATTTTATACTAATGGAACTCCGAATGGCCACAGGGAATATTTTACACCGAGTTTATGTTGTCATTTTATTTGCAGCAACTCGTTTTATGGTTTAAATTGGTCAGACGACACCGTTTGGTAGTTTTTACGACTGCAGTGCTGCTGTGAAATACCTAGTTGTTTGTTTATTTAAAATAGTTAATTTAAACCCCTAGCTTGGTACAATGTGTACCTATGGATATTTGTCAGTTTTATTGAGTTGCCGGGGCGGTGTAAAATCTGTGTTTTGGGTGTACATTTTTGGATCAGAGATGACGGCAGGAAATGTCAATTAAATTTCGATGATGGTGTCGTTTATTGGGTTTTCTGTGGTGTTTTTGTTTTGGGAACCCAATTTTGAGTCAGAGTAGATAGGTGTAATGCATCGTTGATTAGACTAACGGGATTTTTGAGGGTTCGTTTTCGGATCAGAGTAGACATGTGTTAGTATCATTTAAACGATAAATCGTTTAATTGGTTTTCGCTTGTGTTATCATGTTGTATTATTGTAGGTATATGTATTAATTAATACTGATGATAATAATTTTTCAATCTTTGAAATGGACAATTATTTTTAATTTTATTAATTTTGACTTTATATATTTGATCTTTTAAATCAAATTTGATCAATAGAGTATAACAAAACGAAATAATATGTTTGTATTTTGTAATATTATCCTTTTTCCAAACGTATTGAACCACACGAATGAAGTCGCGGGTATATAAGTGGTAAGAAATAACTGGTAAGAAATTTATCAGACAATATATACATAATACCTACGCTATGTAGGTACTTACCTACTATTATATTTAATTATAGGTATTATTTGCGGTAGTTATTTATAGTAAGTTGTTAGTTACCTTCCCCACTCCATCAAAGTACATTTTTTTGTATTTTCCTTTATGTGAGATCCGTGATTGGTCATGCACGGGCCAGCCCCATATAAAAACAACTCAATACCAACCTATCACTCTACTTTTAAATAAAGGCATGATGACATTAACATTCACCTACATACCTATTTTAGTATTTGGAACACAAAACATGGAGGATTTATGGTGAGCGCACACCTACCCGCACCGCACGCGCCGCAGTCGTCGTTTGTACTCCAGCTGACGACGTCATCAGCATCGGCCTTGGGGATTTCAGCGACTGCGGCGCGTGCGGTGCGGCTAGCTCACCTTAGGTATACCTACTTTTTAACTGTAAAAATAGGGATATATAAATAGGTACCTACGTTTTATTCATATACGATTTGTATTCTTGGTATTTGGTTTTTCCGAAATTTTTAAGGTGTAGGTAAACGTCTTAAAGGCAGTCAGTAGGATAGGAGATCACTTGCAAAAACCAAATGCGGATTATAGTCACAAATATAACGTCATAATTGCATATGTTGAACATAATTAAGATTATACTGCCGTATCAAATCTCATACAAAGAAAGGTTTGTGCCATTGTGATATTTTAACATCTAAGCATTTTCTTTTCGATAATCCACGAACCTGATTCCGATCAAAGCGGCTCTTTTATTTATGTATTTTATACCTAAACCGACCATGGCGGAAATCGAGCATAGTGGAACTATAGAGTAAGTTGCGTTTCAAAATTGTGACCATATTTTGTTTAAATACGCGATTAAGGACGCGAGGCTTAAAGAGAAGGTTTACCTAGTTTCATAGGTCGTGCGATGGCGTAGCTGTAGGAATCTAAGTAGAAAACATACGATATTTTCTACAAATAGGTACGTAGCGCCTAGAGTCTACATTTTTACGTCGGCAATTCCCCGGTTGCTTATAGCTTCAACGCAGGCGAATCAATTTCATGGCTGTTTTCACGCCGAGCCCGATCATTTCCAACAGAAAATATTTGTGTATTTATAATAGCAAGTCTTCATCAAGGAATGTTATCGGTTTCTAGATTGTTGATCGATATACTTACCTACTTCATTTTCAAAGATTATGATAGTCGATAAAGATAATCACTTAGTAGATAGATGTTACAGGCAATCCGGTTATTTAGCTGGATATATAGGTTCTTCTTTATTATAACGAAGGAAGAAAAGACAAAAGAAAAGAAAAATAAATTGTGTCTAGGCTAGGTAGGAGTCTTAAAATAAGCAGTAGAACATGAATTCATCGTTTTAAAAATCGTGTCCGTTCGTCTGTTCAATAGGTTTTTTTGAATTCTTGTCTTTCTGGTTTTCCCTCTGTTACCCTACCTCTTTATCTACTACTGAACCGATTGAAATCTGGTTTTTGCCACTAGATAACTCTATTTATTAAGAGGCGTCTTTACATCAAAATCCACATAGTAGAAACTAAAAAAAAGCGCTCTGCGGCAACTATTTATCCCGAATTCCTACAGGATCGGGACTAACTCGTGTAAAACAATGGGACGTAGTTATTTATTTTTATTACAAGCATTTATTTAACTTGCACTGTTTGTATGTAGGTGAGTAATTTTTATTTCTGTGTTTGTATTATTATATTAGCCCATGGCGGAATGAATTGAACTCCTTCATAGATAGTGGTCGACCATAGCACAGGATCGTGATTAGTGGAAAAATGTAATGGAAGAACTTTGGCCAGCAGTGGGAAATAGGTATATTCCTAGTGAATAAATTAATACGCATCAATTAAAAACCCAGACATGATTCGTCGAATCTGATAGCAAGCTTGAAAAAGTCTTATCGTTGAATCACCCAATTTGTGAGCCATTTAGAAAATCCCAGCCATTTTATATTGCAAAAGATTTCAGATGCCAATAGCAATATTTGCAGTATTATTTAAACGTCATTGGGAATGCCAATATCACAAAACATTGGCGACGGCGACGATTGAAATATGTTTTTTAATAAAATGGACTCGTATATAGTTTTAAGGACTCGGTTTAATTTTTGTTGTGCCAGTGATAAGAATATACGTGACTAGCTTTTACCCGCAACTTCGTCCGCGTAAGAGCTGAATTACCAAAATCTTTCCTTAGCGGATGCCTCATAATATCATTTTAGCCTGATCCGTCCATTGGTTTCAGCTGTGCGTGCGTTAGTTTATCAATAGGTCAGTCAGGTTTTTGAATTTTATATAGATAGAGGATAATATACAGAGTAATTGACTTTGTTAAGGGGGGTCCATACGCCAACGACCTTGGTACTTACACAGCCTACTATTACTACTGTACTGACACCGGTAGCCTTCGTTGGTGAAAATTGTTGATTATTACGAGTATGTTTTGTTTTTCTCAAAAGTGCTGAGATGCAATTGTAGCTGAGATTTTTACCGACATTTTGGTGTGATTTTGAGCCAAACATTTCCTATAGTTTTGAAGCTATCCTAAAATTAAAACTAGCTTTGAAAACACAAAGAATTTTCGCCTCGAAATTACCCCAAAATATCGGTAAAAGTTTCACCTACAATTCCATCTCAGCACTTTTGAGAAAAACAAAACACATTCGTTACAACCAATAATATTAGTTGTAAGCGACGGGTATTTCTGGCGCGTTGCGTTTGGCATCATAAGCAGCCTTATGCCCTTCAGCCACATTTGTAACTAGAGTTTCACAACCAGCTACGAAAGAAGACTTTTCTTCCCTGTCTTATAACCAGTTACATATGAAGACTTTTCTTCAGTTTACGAAACTAAACCGAAAATATATAACTCAATACTTCCTCATTGTGAAATGTGAATCAGGTAGTAGGTAGGTACGACTTTGGTACCATTTCGTTAGAAAAAGGAACGTTTCTGACATGATCCCGGGGCGGGCGAAGGAAGGCGGAAAAATAAATCGGTCAAGCGGCTCCTGTGAAGCAGTTACATTTTTTTGGGCGAAAAGATGTCAAGTTCAGTTGATCAGAGACGGATTAAGGGTTTACTACCTACACTCATTGTGTTGTAGAATCGGAACCAGACAACTCAACCTTTTTACTCAAACTGTACTCAAACTTTTCATATGAGTGCCGGAATATAATTTCTCAATTATCTAGTTTGGTAAGGTCTGTCCAGTTTGTCCAAGTTTAGTTAGGTATGTATTCTCACCACTTGCAACTGAGTTTCTGAATGTGAGCTAGGTTTCGCGATTCAATTCAGTTTCAAATACGCTTTAAAATTTGACCTGAATACGTCTCTGTAAGGGTTATACCGCCGTTTCTTTACTTCTTATTTTACACTGGCAACATATTTTATAGGGTTAAAAGATAAAAATACACACTTATACTACAAAAGAGAGTACTTCAGAATATCCTTTAAAAGTAGGCACATAATATAAAATGTTAGTAAAACTCTTAAAAGACTCATGTAAAGTGCTCCACTATCGAAGGCACTAATTTTGTGCCGATTGAAGGTTTTGTGTGAAGACATAAAAGTTTATGGCAGTGTTATGGCGCATTGGGCAGCGAGCAGCGTTCTACAGATAGTCTTAACGAGCTCGTGTGAACTACGTACAATAAGTAGGTAAATGTAAAGATCAGGGGAAGGGGGGGATTTAATGAAGAAGTAGAGAGAAGTATAAGCTGAGCAGTTCTATTTCGTTGTTGATACTTGTTAATAGATACCTTCAAAGAAACATATAGTTTACTAGCTGCCCTCCGCGGTTTCACCCGCGTAACTCCCGATCCCGTGGGAATATCGGGATGTAAGCTATCCTATCTCTCAAGTTGGATCCAACTGCACATGGTGTGCGAATTTTATTATAATCTGTTAAGTGGTTTAGGAGTCCATTGAGGACAAACATTGTGACACGAGATTTATATATATTAAGACTAGCTGCCCTCCGCGGTTTCACCCGCGTAACTCCCGATCCCGTGGGAATATCGGGATGTAAGCTATCCTATCTCTCAAGTTGGATCGAACTGCACATGGTGTGCGAATTTTATTATAATCTGTTAAGTGGTTTAGGAGTCCATTGAGGACAAACATTGTGACACGAGATTTATATATATTAAGATTAGTTTCGATGTTAAGTCACATTGTAGTTAAGCATTGTCGAAATTAAGTCGTATCGGAGTTCGGTTGTATGTCGAGATTTTTGAAAGTCAAATAAAATTGGTTGTATAGTAAAAAACATACTGCAGCAATTATGTAGGTAGGTACTTGGAAAATCCTGACTTATATGTACAAATATCTACATTCATATTATAAATGCGAAAGTAACTTTATCTATCGGGTTGTTGTTACGTTTTCACGCCAAAAGCTTAAGAATTTTCTATGAATTTTCTTAAAACAACTGTTTATACAAATTGTTTGGTAGGTAAAGGAATCCGTGGACAATTTAGTGTCTATTATGCATTATCCTCTAGAAACTGCTTTTTCACAAATATGGGATTATCTATAGAAAGATTACTATCGAAATGAAACTAAATTTTTCCAAATATTTGAACAGATTAGTTGTTGAACGTGAACGGCTGACGTAGCGTCTGCTCACTACGGTTGTGGCGGCTGGTGGCGGCTATTCAAATATAGAAGCTCGAATTATGGAATACTATAGGGTTTAAGGCGACCGCAGGTTGTTGACTAAGCGATCGCTCTAGTCAGTCGGCCGACAGTTCGCCGACCGTCACATTTGAAAATATCTATAGTAGACACGTCGTAAAATTAATTCACCTGAGCTAATTCATCTAGGTGTATTAGATACACTTCTAACATTTGAAGACTACGAAATAATTTATAGTAGGTATACAAGATGATTTTTTTAAACGGGCCTTCAGGTCTATATCTAAACTATAAGAGATAGGGGAAAATGGTGAGAGGAGTTGCGTGCCCGCTAACTAAAATTGAAATTAAAACGGCATCGTTAGATTTTTGGAAAAGAACCGAACCTGTTTATTTTCCAAAAAACATATCCACCTATATTTTACAAATCGATAGTGTTGCTTAAAGGGATCAATTTCTAGAAACAAACATAGTATAGCATTTTTGTAGTCTTCTGTAACACGGTCCACGGACCATAGATCTTTGGTCCGTAATTCCAGTGAAGACCAGTTATCTTTCTTTGGTTTTAAAATAAGGCTGTTAACCCTTCACGTAGTCCTGTGCTGTGCCGTATACTCACGAAGCGTCTCTTTAAAGTTTAACGCTGGTAAAAAGTTTGATTAGCGAGTTTAATCTGAGAGGTCAGTTCCCAGGGGTGGCCCATTTAACAGAGTGGCCGCATTTATTGGCGGCTCACGTCTCAATGGTGGCCGTGGTCTGCGTTACAAGCTCAACGCGGGTATTCTGTGGTTCTGTGATTAAATGTACGTTATACTCGTAAATAGGCCAAAGATAAGTTAAAATTAATTTTAAGTATATTGTAATAATGGCAATAAACGATTATGTATTCATTTATAATTGTTTTGGTATCGAGCGTGTAACAAACCAATTATGGTACCTAAACGCGGACCTAGTCCAAAAAAAATTACAAAATTTAAAACTAGGATATTTTTTATTTGGAAAAAGTAACCCTAATTTACCCAGAGTTTGGGAAATTATTAAAATATTACAGCACCATTATTTATCTAAGGGCTCGCTGCCAAAAAAAATGTTGCTACATCTTAGAAATTCCTTAAATTTTCAGTAAATTAAGGTAGGTCAACCGGGGTAATCGCGTCTGGCGGGGCTAATGCATCTTTTCGAATCCATTCAAAAACTGTTGAATCAATTTGCAATTTGCTTAAACTAAATATTTTACCCGCGGTTAGTACAGATGGCGTTGTAGTTCAGGTTTTGAATAAATTTGAAAAGATGCATTAGCCCCGCCTGACGCTCAGCTGCAGTTAGTACGTACATAAATGTACGTACGGCTGCATAATTGCTGACCCACCGTAGAGCTCCAAAACGGCTGTTATAAGAATGTTTTCAACACAAGGAAGATTCTAGACACCTGCTTTGGTTGAAGTTTAAAGTCTTCTAACTCATCAATTTATCAAACAAAAATTATTAGAATGCAAACATTCCAATAATAGTAATTTTCTAACTCTACCGGGGGCTACAATTATGCAGCCGACTGTACCTTTCAGTGTAGTACCCCAACTTTTATTTTCATGCAACATTTTTTTTTTGTAATGCAGTAGGTACCAAAACTTGGTATTGGAGTAGCACATAAAATACGTATGCCGATTTAGAAGCAATATTGCTTCTAAATCGGACCTGACGGGGTAAAATAATTAAACAAAACCACGGGGCACAGCTAGTGACTTAAATAATCCTTTCTGCTGTAACAGAAGTGAGAAAATACACCTAAATCCTCAAGTAAAAGAAACTTAGTTGAAAAGGTAAGAAGTTAGATGATTTCTCTCATGCCTTAAGCCACAAAAGTCCGCGACTCGTTCCTGGCATACAAATACATCTGCAAGCTATGTTTGTTGCTAACTTTGTTCTCTTGATACCTATAAATTGCAAGAGAGAGGCCTCAGGGGATCGGAGTCCGATCGAATATCATGATATTAATGAGGTCAATCTCATTTAGGAAGACGCTTATTTATTGAGTCAGGTCACAAAGACGACTTTGCAAGGCACGTTGACTTTCCAGATATTGACTGACCAGTTCTAGGTGAGTTGCCTGAGTCTGTCTGTCCTGACTTTGGAGGAGTCACAAATGAACAGGTATTTTCTTAACAGCGTGATACATGACATACCGCCTCGTAACTTACCATCAAATGATAGAGTAGTCAAACACTGGCTTGTTACATATAAAACTATAGCAGCGCTCCGCGGTTTCACCCGCGTAACTCCCTATCCCGAGGGAATATCGGGATAAAAAGTAGCAAATGTTACTCCCAATGAATCAATGTATCCTCATACCAAGTTTCATCAAAATCGGTCCAGTAGTTGCAGAGCCTATTTGTTACAAACAAAAAACAAAAATCTTCTTGTTGTATTATATTATAGTTTAGATAAACAAATAAAGCAAGGTTAGAGGATAATGTACTTGAAAACTGTAACACATAATATTGCAGGACATTTTTACACACAGCCTCATATAGCCCGAAGCTAACACAACTAGGCTTGTTTTATAGTGGCCAGACAACTGATATAATACTTATATACTTTGTAAAAACATACTTATTACACATACAGCAATACTCAGAACCAGAAAAAAAATATCTGTACATAAACATTTCTTTAAGGCGGGTATTGGAACCGCAACCTTCGACGTGCCACAGATGTCGTCAACATAAATCATACCATTAGTTTAAGCTTCAATTAGTACCTAGATTTTAGTTAATAGATAATCTAACTATATGTTAATTAAGTTTGTCTGTTGCAGCGTAGTTCCGTATTCGAGCACGTGCCAATGTCGATCGTCTCGAGCTATATGTCTTGTACCGCCTGCAGTGAGCATTGTTCCGTAAATCCACCAATATGCCAGCCATGCACAATTCATCACTTCACAGACATGACGTCAATGTTCGTTATAACAGACCCTGAGGGCGTAACAGTGCAAACCTACAGCGGTATTTGTAAAAACATCTTCGAAATTCTTAAATGTCGCCATCAGAATTTTCTTTAATATGGTTAAGTAATTTAAATATCAGTATTCGTATTTAACAGCCGCTTGAATATCTTTATGAAACAGACTGACCTACATAATATAGATTAACGGCCTCTGTGGTGCGGTGGGCGAACACCCGCCTGCGACTCAGATAGTCGCGGGTTCGATTCCCGTCTCAATTAGATATTTGATGCGGGAATCGAATCCGCGACTGACATAAATATTTATTTATGACATAAATATCTATTTATGTATGATATTAGTTACTTCCTGTATATACCTACACATAGTAATACATAGTAATTATCGACTCGAAATTACAAATTGTGTAACTTATTAACTTGTGGCTACGGGCGTATTCAAGAAACAAATGATACTAAAACAAAAAGAAAGTTCTCAAGAAGTCAGTTAAATGAAGATGTAAGGCACCGGGAGGCCGCCCTGCCGCCGCGCCGGTGCCGCCGGTACCGCCCTGCAGGGCGCGCCTCCGGGCCGGAACGGTACAATTAATGAAACATGATACATTTACAGATGTACCTACCTTACCTATACCTACTGAATTGAATGTGTGGCTAGAGAAAGGGCTGGAGTCAAACCTAATACAGCAAAATCATGTCCAGTTTTCTACCGACTGCTATCTCTATTGTTAGCAATAACAAACAAACGACACAACAACCACAAAAATAAAATAAAGGTTTTCTGCTTATTTGAGATTGCAATGTGCACTATTAAATATTAACCTCTAATCGCCTGTCTATTTCTATTATATTTTAACTATAGCTGTTAGTTCACTAAAAAAAACATATTATACATACACGTTAAGCGAACGCTCGGCCGAGCTACATGGTAGGCGGAGTGGGGGGTGTTAGGTTTTATTTTCGTAACGGAATTTCTTGATTCGGTCGCCGCGCTCAAAGCCCGCGATAAAAGCTATGCAACAGCTTAAAAAACTTACAGCTACATGAGGCGGTTTATGTTATAGTTTACTACGAAAACTTTACGTTGAAGCTGTCACGCAAGCCTATTTACCTACATAGTGTACCAGAAGGTGTAACTTCATCCAGTATATTTGTTAATTACAGCTGTTCTCGTAGCCAGATGAGATTCACTCGTCAACCTATCAACCTCGTCAACCTCCAACATGTAGGCTATAGGGTATCTGCCAGAAATAAATGAAATTGATACTAAACTGTCTAAACCATTTTGTGATGAAGTCCGCTGCTTAGTTACCTCCAAACATTTGATAAGTTATATCTTCTAGATACGGTAGACTAAGCCGAGAGGTTAATAGTATCAGGACAAGCCTTACAGTTCAATGTTATGTATAGCATGAATAAAAAGTACACCAGATAGTCACAATTGTTCTAAAGTTAAAATACTAGACAATTGCCTCTCTCGCATATTTGCTGAGAGAAGCTTATTTCATCTCACTGGTACAGTGGTGTTTTCGTAATTGTGTCCATCAACTTAGTGTTCTATTCCATCAGCTTAAACAAAATTTCGTTAACTTGGTACTTAGGTAGATGAGTTCGAAGGCAGTTTGGAACAGTAAGTCACAACTCGTTACCGGAAGTACCTCCTTCGAAATGACTCAGCCGTAATTGAAGTTGGCTAATTAGTCTCAGTCAGTAGTCGCTGTGACGTTTCTTGTTTCGACAACTTGCAGGCGGCTAACACTTACCGACAAACTGTTAACTCCCAAAAGCTTTGTTTAATATTTGTTATTTTTATATTTAGTAACTTAGTTTGTATTTTGAAGTTTTAATATCAAGAAAATAGCCCCAGGCTTTTGGAAGGTGTAGGTGGAATCAAAGCTAACACGTAGATGCCCTTTATTACAATAAGTTAAGCAAAGTATAATTTGGATACCAAAGCTGCGCGGCGATTATCTCTGATTGCACTATAAAATGAAATCAAGGACAACCTTCGGTTACGACGAACTATTGACAAACTACGGACAACTAATAGTGTTATTACAAACTACGGACAACTAATAGTGATGGGATAATAGTGGACTGAATACTAAAGATTAGTTTTATTCTTATTAGAATATTGTAAGATAGGTTTGTGAGATGTTTTTCAAAATAACCTTAATTCCATTTGAAAAAAACAAATGTTCAAGTTTACAAACAATGACAACAACAAAAGCCCTGAAGCGTACTAACTAGATTATCACAGAGATACCTCGCAAGTCGCACCAAACGCTATAGCGCTATAGTTTAGAACTCCGAGTGACGCTTTACATGATTACTTATCCATGTGCATACATTTCAATGTATTGAAGACATCTCTCGGTGTAGCCAACTATCGTCAAGCGACGCGGAAAGGTGTGCCAACAGACGGCAACGACCTCAGCGACAAGCGACAAACCAACTGGGTTAAGTATCGGAGTAATTTTCACTGCACAATCCTGAATATAGAGGACAGCTATTATGAATTCAGACTACTAAAGTAGAATAGAATAGAAACATTTTTTATTTTGGTATTACAAAGCATGTATAAGTAACAAGAAATAATAGAAAAAAATAAGCTAGAAACTACTGCCTACTGTCTGCTACTGTCGCTAAGGTCTATAAATAGGGTAGGTTAGGTTAGGTATAGGTACTCTATTTGCAATATTTAACATATTACTCATGATAATATTTGATTCATTAAATCTATTTTAGTCGATATTTAGAAATACTAAATGTTTGGGCCATATTTATGTTTAATTGAGTTGGAGCACCGGTGGTTTGAGTGTTTGACTCAACCTTTAAACAACGCGGCATTAAACATAAGTCGCGCGAAGCCGTAATTTGACAAGTACCAAATGTGTGTCAAATGTGCTTTTTCTGTTATTGTTCCGCGCCTTTGTCGTAACACGGACAAAATAGTTTCGTTTTTATGTTTTTGGTAATTAACAGTGAAAACCCAAAAATCTAAAGCAGTGAGTTATTTTTACGATAAATTGAACGTGTACTCAAACATTTATGAACAAAATCCAAAATCTAGTGAACTAAACCTGGACTTGCAGAGACCAGCTCCGGTCAATTTCCACGCGGGAGCTTGGATTCCTTCAGGTTAGTCAGATCTCAGTTATCCGTGTATATCCGGCTCTTTTGATCATATTTTGTTGATTTTTGTGCCCCAGCGATGCGTCCTTATTAATTTGAACTAATATTTTGAATTTTTCATCATCTCTCAAATATCAGTACCGCACGAGGTACTGTTAATATCCGTTCGGCGTATCATCATAAAATAGCGAAGACAGTAACATAATAATTATATCAGTGTACACAGGGCTCAATACTTAGAATTTTATCCCAAATTTCTTTTCAAATGATACCAGACAATTAAATAGTTTTAGAGTAATTACCCTGATAATCCATAGCATTTTGGCGTATCTGTTTCAACACAGAGTTTTAATTTAATTACAATTATGCATGCCTACTCGCAAAATTCAAGTATGTTTCTCGGTAGAAATGTTTACCCGCTTCGAATTGCTTGAACAAACATTGTACCTACTTCCAATTATTGTGGCCAATTCTTTGAAAAATCCTAGTCTTTGAGGTTCCAGGCAAATAGATTAGTAACGTATATTTCCTTCGTTCATCACCGCGATAAGCTGGCAAAAACCACTTGACAAACGGTGGACAAAAGAGGCTAAGTCACGACAGCTATTTCTGTCCTAAGAAGCTAAATTAACTTGGAAAAGGTAAAACAAAGCATGGAAGAATTACGTCTATATAAATCATTGTTTATCTATTTCGAACTATAGAATCGTGATACCGTTTCTATCGTGTCGTGTAGTTTGGCGTCGCCGAACTATTTTAAGATATGACTTGGTTCGTGCAATAAAGGCTCACCTGATCCTAGCCATCAATACTCAAGCGCTCCCCCGTTCCGTAACTGGGGATAATCCCGACGCTCGCGGGGTAATTGCCCAAACCGTATAATATTTGGCCTGGTACCGTTTGGATCGCCTTATCTGTGGATTATGTGGATGTATTCTGTTTACTGGGGAACAGCGGTTCTGGTTGGAGTACATTACAAAGAGACAGCGGTAATCGCGACCATATTGTAGGATTCTAGCCCCGCTGCTGCTTGTAATAGGATGCATATCAAGTTTTGAAGTCACGGGACGCAGTATTAAATGTTTGAAACTATATTCCCTCTCTCTCTATTCTCTATTCCCAGAAGATTTTAAAATTATATTATTGGCAGCAATACCAAGGTGTGATATTTCTTAAACGGAAAGCCGATAAAATATATAAAAACAAGATCGTGAAAAATAAACACAGTTTTAGGTGAAATAGCGTGTTTAAAAATGGTAACAATGTTTTTGCTCAAAACAATGTTTAAATTTTCTGAGCGTTTGAGTCTGGTGTTTTCAGTAAATTTAAGTAAATACGAGTTGAGTAGATACACATATACCTTCTTCTGACTGTCTGTGTGTACTAAGTTAACGAAACGTTTATTTTCTTTCGGAGTTCAGGGAACTCTTAACGAACTTGGAAAACATTTGATTCTGCGAAAATAATATTCAAATTTAATTTCAAAGGTAGTTGTTGAACTAAACTGTTAATTATTTGAAGAAAATATTTGAATTAGAGTCAACGCTCATTCTACCTTTATCGATGTTTGAATCCGCCATCGTGCAGAGCCTTTTATTTTGTACTTTATCAATCATCTTTTGCGAATATGGTTTTTCGAATGTGTTCTTTACTATGTTTTACAAAAGTCGCTTTTGCCGTATAAAAAATATGATCTGTTTTCATCGTCGATCTGTTTTTTAATTTGTCTGACGAATGAAGTTTGGTTAGTAAACTTTGTATTTCAACGTTCGCTAACAGTGGAGCGTTGTAGTTAAATTAAAACCAGGTAGAGGAAGTACCTAACAAGTTTAAAAAGTCAACAATTGCATTCAATAACGAGACTGGTACGTAAAAACGTAGGTACGTAGCTACGAGTACACTAGTCCTACAGTTTAATTTCACTTTGTTTACTTTTTCGCTTTTGAGTTTCGCTTGCACAGCAAGTATTAAAGGAATGTAGAACGAAATTTTCTTTATTTATAGGTATAATTTACAATAGGACCCTAATTTTGGAATAGACTTTAAATAATTTCCAAGAAAAACAGCACAAATTTCGAAGAAAACAGAACGTTATTACTTCAATCTGGGATGGTCAACAAAAAAGTTGACGTAATTTTTCTTGCGCGGTTCCATCGCCAACAAAGAAAGTGGCTGAGCTCGCAAAAACATTGGCTCGGGAGTGTTGGGAGATAGGACGCGTTTTTGTCGCCTCCCGCCCGACCACGTCGAACACACCGCGAGCCGCCCGCCCTAACCGGCGGCCGTCGATTGGCTGAAGGCTGAGATTAGTGCGAACAATTCTGTTGTAGGAAATTACTGAGAATTCACGGATACGACTAATGCTCTTGCTTAAAATGTCACGAGATAGCCGATTTATCCCGTATTCGAACGGAAAAATGTTGCTCAATAGTATTGCGAAGTAATTTTGTGCCTTAATTGCGTGACAGATACTTATTATACTAACTAGTCGATTAATTATAAATAACTGGAATTTTCCGTACATAGAGAGATTTTGTAGCTCAAATACTTACTTATTAAACTTTTTCATTGAATTTTTCCAGTCTATTTACAGACGAGCAAAGCAAATTTATTTCTGGAATAGGTGTATAATTACTGCTTTTGTATCCTAAATTCCCAGTTTTTCATGTTCCTTTAATTTCATTACTTATCTACACGGGGATTCACCGGTAACGAAATTACTCAAACCCTCGTTGTAGAGTAGTAATTACATTTATATAGGTAGGGATAGGTAGGTACCTAACATTTATAGATTTAGCGATCTTTCACGCTCTCATTAATTTATTTTCAATTCATAAAGAGTCCTCAGTCCTACGGTTCCCGTGGGTGGGTGTTTTACTTGGAACGCCCCCGGACAGGACTTTGAAGTATTTGATAAAATCATTACTGGTATTAATTAGTAACTATCGATTAGGTAATTAAAACGTAGGCACTTCTTCTTTTTAACACGTCACAGGCTCAGCTAAATTAAATTTAGCTAACAACAGTAATGGCAGCATCATTGGTCGTTCAATGTGCAGGTGTTAGGGCATAGACTGCGTTGTGGCCCCACAGTCACAATGTTCGTTCGAAGTAAAACCACATCGACTCATATTTTGACTGCAGCAAGCTACTTAACGTACTAAAACCTAGGTAAGTAGATATCCTAAATAGAACACTAATTAAGTAAATATTTTTGAAAATGAAGAATTATGTACCTACATAATATTGCTTCATCTATTTTGCTAAAATTTCCAAGCTATAGCAATATTCATAATAGCAAATATTCAAAGTAATGTTAGAACAGAATATATTTTTTTAAGACAATTTTAACTTTTTCAAAAAAACTTTCTATGCTTACTTTGATTAAAGTGTACAAAAAATGTGCTTATATTTTTTTGAATTATTTCTGGGATTGTGTGCCAACTGCCAACTCAGAACGGGATTCTTTACTAATGTAAGTTTTCTTTGTTATCTGAGCTAACTTTGTAGGTATGACGATCATTATTAAATATTACGTCTCTTGAATTA
Source organism: Idaea aversata (assembly GCA_907269075.1). Lineage (NCBI taxonomy): Eukaryota > Metazoa > Arthropoda > Insecta > Lepidoptera > Geometridae > Idaea > Idaea aversata. The sequence continues at coordinate 15,958,458 of OU026088.1, read as the reverse complement.
GATAAACGGGCTTTTCCAAGTATGTATGTTTAATGATTCAGTGTGTTTTATTTATGTTTCTAGCTTGTTTATTATCTGCTCAGTGATTCATATTGTTATAATTCATAGTAATGTTCAGTTGAAATCCCACCGATGTTTATTATTGCGTACCTTAGCTTTGTACCTATACGTATATTTTTCCTTATACATAAATAAATTGTATTGTTTTGCAAAATTCACAAAATGGTGGCCTTATCTAGGAGTGAATATGTAATTTTTCGTTATAATTATGTAAGTTAATATTGCCGTTCGCTGAATTATACATTTCTCTCGGAAATATTTGATTAAAGTCAATTTTATTGATTGAAGCGGAAAGACAAGTAGAAGTCTCCGAGTGTTGATAATTTCATTAAAACGATGTTAGAGTCATTTGAACGCTCAGAAACATTAAGGAATATTTTATTACATCCAATTTTAAAGATCTAACACAATGTCACGGAACTAACATTCATATAACTGTATTATATTTAATTGTATTCTGTAATAGAATGTTAGTGAACTGTATCATAACACGTAAAATAACTCTAGGTAAAGTTTTCAAACGCGACAGCCTATTTGAATCACAAAGCCAGAGAGCTTTTCAACCGAGAGTCTCAACCCTCCCGTGATTAATTACTTGGAGGTACCTAATATATACAATTTTTATTTAGTGAGAGATTCGCGTCGGCGTCGCGTCGAGCGGTGAGTGTGTGACGGTCATCAGCCAGCCCGGATTATAGAGCAGGTATATACCGACCAACTCCGACGGGTTCATTTCAATAAATCAAGCAAGGTCCACAGTTGATACTACCTCAGATAAGGTCATAATAACACTTTGTTTCCTGTTTTTGTTTGGGCTTTGTTAATTCTTGTAAATCTGATCAATTTGTTTTGTTTGAAATGAATTGGTTGTTTTGTGTAGGTTTTACCCGAATTCAGGCGAGTTTAGTAAATTCAAAACAAGAGGGTTTTAGGTTTTTTGTCTTTTTCGTGTTTAATTAATTAGGTACTGAACCGACTTAGACAGGAGTAAGTGTCTCGTTAAAAAACTAGGATCATACGTGGAAGGTCAAACAAGCACAATGTCAATACCCATATAAAGTCAAACACACATAAAGTCAAACACGCATATAGCTAAACTTTTGCCTGTTGCGACAAAAATATCTATGCAATTAGAAATATTATATAAGTAGGTAAGGTATCTCGATAGGTTATTAATAGGTATGACAGTCACATCGGGGATAATATAGGAACATGAAAGGGTTTTATAATTTTCGCGCCCTCTTTGTAATATTATATATATTTTACCTAATCGTCTAAACCACTGGTTTTCTTTTTGAAAGTTATGGCTGTGCTTTCGCAGATCAAAGAGGTTGCATCTACTATCACCTTAACATTTGAATAAGCGTGAGTGCATAAAGTTGGAATAAAATCTACAGTACCTACCTATAGAATGATATTGAATACAACATTACAAGTTTATATTGTGGGTTGTCATCGTCTCTAGATACCTATATACCTATACTATACCTAACCTATCTGCATACCTTTGCCGGAACGAGTAATGCATTCAGATCTATGTATACCACGGCCAGTCCAGACAGTAATCTCTGTGATTTGACTTACAAAGTAATAACAGTGGAAACTATGTACCTATCTGGCATGGCACGGGGCTTATTACGTTAATATTAGTAACTAGCGACCCGCCCCGGCTTCGCACGTCTGTATTATGCATGTATTATATCTAAAAACCTTCCTCGTTAATCTATCTATTAAAAAAACCGCATCAAAATCCGTTGCGTAGTTTTAAAGATCTAAGCATATAAAGGGAAATAGGGACATAGGGACGGCGAAAAGTGACTTTATTTTATACTATGTAGTATTTGACTATTGAGCAAACGCCAATGTTTGCTCAATAGTCAAATGTTTAAATAAATTGCTTTACAAAAAATAGGGGTGGAGTGATAAGTGTGAAAATAAGATAAATTGATAATTATTCCAGCGCACAAACAAAGAAAATACAAAGTTTTGGTTATAAAAGCAACAAGAAAGTGCAAATACAAAGAAAATAATAAACACATACTTATAACAACACACAACTTAAGACAAACATAATCTAAATTAAACAGATTAGAATATTTATGGTACACTAGCTTTCAGCGTAGGGTCCGTTGATTTTGATCTGTGGTTCGATATAGCAGTCAGACAGTCAGGACTTTGAATTTTATATGTATACACGGTGTAACAAGGGGGGTGGATCATCGGTTGTTGGGTGGTAGGGGACCTCAGTACCTATCGATTTAACCCCCATGTATGTTCTGCAATATTCACTGGTTCAAAAGTTATTTGGGTTTTAGTGAAATTTTAGTCAAAATCAGATTTCACCCTAAACTTCGCAATTACGGCCAAACTATCAGGTCTGCGATTCTGCCTTTTTTGTGAAACAAGATCAATAGTCGATCTTTTGTACCCCTACACTAATCAGAGTCTTAGATTTATAAAACTCAAAATAAAACCATTGAAGTCATATTTTTTTTCAAAATCTAATATTTACACTATCTTTATATGGTTCTAAAAAAAATATTTCACAGAATATTTTTTTTTGTAACCTATCTTAAAAACTACTGGCTTTCATGAAGTATAAACCCTGAAAGTTTCATTCGGCGAGAACCAGGACATCATGTTGAAAAATTTACTTGATGGTCGAAAAAGTGAAAATATTCAATATTATTTTCATACAAAATGTGATATGCGTACGCTATGCTAAAAGTAGAATAACCAGATTATTATAGGAAAGTCCATGAATGAATCAAATAAAATGCACTAATAATATGCAATGGTAATAAAAAAATTAAAAAAAAAACATTCAAAATTTTTTTTACTTACCTAGGTACCTATTTTTTGTACATTATGAAAATAATATCGATTATTATCACTTTTTGGACTATCAATTACATTTTTCAACATGATGCCCTAGCTCTAGCCGAATGAAACTTTGAGGGTTTATTCTTTATGAAAGCCAGTAGTTTTTAAGATAGGTTGCAGAAAAAATTATTCTGTGAAATATTTTTTTTAGAACCATACAAAGATAATCTAAACATTAGATTTTGAAAAAAAATGTTATTTTAATGGTTTTATTTTGAGTTTCATGAATCTATGACTCTGATTGGTGTAGGGGTACAAAAGATCGACTATTGAACTTGTTTCACGAAAAACGGCAGAATCGCAGTCCTGATAGTTTGGCTGTAATTGCGAAGTTTAGGGTGAAATCTGATTATTACTAAAATTTCAGTAAAACCCAAATAAATTTTGGACCACTAATTATTGTAGAACATACAGGGGGGGTTAAATCGATAGGTACTGAGGTCCCCCACCCCCCAGCAACCGATGATCCACCCCCCTTGTTACACCGTGTATATTTACCTAAGGGCAAGGCATCAAGGTGAATTGTATATTGTGATTTGAAAGAATGAACAACTGAATCTTAACCATTTGCTCTGTTTACGACCCTCAAATTCCGAAAGTCGCTTTCATTTTCACTCATTAAATGTTTATCAAATGAAAATCTTAAGTATAATTATAAAAAAATACGGTTCCTTTTCCAACGAAACTAACTCAAGTTGTTATCTTTAAAAGCTTATTTTCTGTTTAATTAACGACTTAGAAGCATTATTTTCTTTAATATTTAACGGAATAATAAAAGTTTTCGGAGAAACATCTACCTCCTAATTCTCCGATTTCCTTTGGTTTTTTTTTTTATTCGTTTAGCAATGTTAGAATATTATTAAAATGGCTGCTTTCAGCGAATTGTATTTAAATGTAAAACGTATTGAATTTCATTTTGTGTATTTTTAATATGAAAACCGAATCACGGTTTGTATGACCATTTAATATAAAATTACACGCAAATTACGATTCGGATTCATTGAAAGTGCCCATTTCACGTGCAGGTAAAAAAAAGATACAGTGACAAGGTATTTTAGTTACTAAATCGAAAAAGTGTAGGTTAGATACAAGAACATTACTTGCCTTTTTTACAACAACAAGTAAATAGTTGTGAGGTAAGTCAGTAATCCAAGTTGGTACTATACGTGGAAATAATGTGTTGGAAGTTTAATACTTTTCTCAGAAATATGATAAAATAGGGCAAGGATCTAGACATTAGAGAAAAGGGTCCTCAAATTTCTTTTTACGAAGAAAGGGAACCCCGAAAATTCATAAATATAGAAATTTTATTTTGTAAGGTATTTCTTTCATATTTCATTTGATGTCGCCTGAAGTACCTACTTACTTATCTAAGTAGAGCCACAAGTAGAGCCTTACTATGAGATTTTTAAAGAAATCTTAAAAGTAATATCGATAAGTCGCACTTTGTGTACATCGTAATATATAAAATGACACGAACCACTTCATTTAGATCTCATCTTTTTCCTGTTCTGTAAGTCTAATATATTTTTGTTAATATTGTTTTTTATTTTTGCAACATTACGTCGTAATACATTATAGACGGATCGATGCGTCTGTGCTTCAAGTTTAGCTACATTTTCTGGTTAACTGTAGGTACTAGTCCAGGTTGGGCACGTAGACGATAGATACATACGTATTGTGTCCTTGAAGGGGTAGGTACTTTTCCCAAAAAGAGGCAAAAAATAGGCTAACGACTATCTTCGACTCATGAGATCCGATTTCGAGGATTCTTTTATTATTTCAAAGGTAGTGACTTCAAATTGATCTTATGAAAATTGGGTGAAGATCTGATGAAGGTCCTTAGGGTGTACATTTTTAATTATTGTAATTAAATTTGTGCTTGTGAGACGTACTATTAGCAGAGTTACTAGTTATTATTGTAAGCTAGTTATAACGATAAGGTCAACTGAGTTGGTTAGTCCAAAGAGAGCAAACTTTAACGCAATCATTCGCGTGGCTAAATCACGATTATGTCACTTTAGTTCCTTTGAGACGTTATCCGGGTTGATGTTGGACAAGTTTCAGAAGATCTTCACCGAATGAAGTTGGAGATACAGACACGGTAGTGGAATGAATCGATTAAAACGTAATGTAAACTGAACTATATCTCAGTGCATGCAGTGTCGAGCGTTGAGTGTCGCAGGATTATCCAGTAAATAATGATAGTAAATTTGTCACGAGTCGAGGCGAGTAGGTACCCGGACCCCGGACTCCGGACCCCGGGGATGCTATCGGGCTTGAGTTTATCCAGACTTTGATCCGATTTCACATCTAACTACATTATAAAGTAGTGCGCTTGATAGTGTTAACTTGCCGTGTTGTGCTTCAATATCTAAACCGCATCTAAATTACCTACTATGAAATATGAGTGAGTTAAGCGATCAACCGCAAATTTCTTCCGACTTTTGACAGGAAATTCTTGAAAATACGTGGCAATATAGGATAGTAGTACTTAGAAATATGGGGCACGTAGCTGATAAGACATGTAGCAATACGGGATACGTAGACAATAGAAGAATAGAAACAAATAGGACTAGTAGCAATGTGACGAGATAGCAAAATACTGTGATAGTCGTAATAAACCAATATAAACGCAGAAACACAGTGGCTTGTAGTCTAGACGAAACAACCGTAGAATATAATAAAGCTATTCTAAAAAGCTGGAAGAATCACGGTATAATGCGGGAATATGGACGAGTCTTCAGAGAGTGGACTGTGTTTATACTACCTACCGCCTCGCTTGGGAGCGGTACAGAAGTCATGCTACAATTCGTATACTGTAGGTACTGTCTGTTTTATTATAATCGGTTGGAACAGTACAAAAAGCAAATGTATCAGATGACACGTCATAAACGCAAGAATTAAAGAATACAATAAACGTCTTCTGTGAGATGTTAGCTCTTGGGTAAACTTTCATCCTTGTATTCTGATTTCATAAATACTTTAAACCTTAAACAATTTCTTCTTTTACATAAGTATCTCATTCACTAAAGAAAATGTCTTATTCTCCAATAAACAAAACTAGCTGCGTCCCGCAGATTAACCCGCGTTAATGGGAATATCGGGAAATAGCTTATAAACCAGCTAGCCTAGCATGACGACCAAAACACGATACGATAAAGCTGTATCACGCGATATAACTACATCAACTCTCAAAATATGATAGATAAAGCCGCCATGTTGAATTTTTATCATAAAAAGCCGCCATGTTGAATTTTTATCATAATTTTTGTCGCAATCTCTACATATAATAAATTCGAAGTTTTGGAAGTAAGCGTTCTACGTCCATAATGATCTTAGCACTATAGAATTCGCTAACCTTATATAGCTCCGGTAGAAAAAAATCTTGCATGCGCGATTTAGGTTTTCTTAAATTTATAAAGTCACAAATTAATTTAATATTCTTTTTGTTACGCTGAAAAATTTTGTAGACTTATGTATTTTGAGAATACATTTAGCAATGTCCACATTTTATAACTAAAAAATATAGTAATTAATTTAATAAGATATTTTTTTTAAATTTCAAGTAACTAGCGCCATCTCTTCGTTTTCGCGAAACTACCATTCATCTCAGAAAATGTTGATTTGGTTTGTTTACCTTTGTTTGTGCAGTCTAATTTCGGGAACTAGGAAACAGATTTTAACATAATCTTCACGAATGTGTTCAGAAAATATCAGAAGAGGTTTTGGTATTTCAAGTAGATTTATGTTACTACTAGAAATATGATATTTTTTGCCGTAAAAAATAAACCACAATATTTTTGCATGAAAACGTACAGAACGTAGGGATGATGTCAAAATTGTCATTTCGACATATAGAAAGAAGCATCTAGCGCCATCTTTTTTATTTAAAATTATGGCTTGGCATTTTCGTGCATAAAGCCAGTGTTGAGTTTTACGGTCAAAGAAAATTAAATCTATTGCATGAGCGTTTTTCGAATTTAGAACATTACTACGCTCCAGCAATGAAGCGGCGTGCTGGGATTATTATATACTTAAATACTCTTTGATTGGATCTCTTTTAACGAAGTATAGGCACATGAGTAGGAAATAGGATGGAAATAGGTACCAAAGTCTCTTTGCTTAGTACGAAATGCGTTCTCGTGGCTTTATAGCTATAGATGCGTTTGCCTTTCGGCACGGATGATATAAATAAAAAAAATACGGCAAAGCTAAAAATTTGCCTTGATTTGTTATTTACTGATTTATAAAACTAGCTGCGCCCCGCGGTTTCATCCGCGTAAGTCACAATCTCGTGGGAATATCGGGATAAAAGGGACCTATATTGATGTGAAACATCTATAGCCGCACCTAAAACCGATTTCTGCCGTGGCGACGCACAGTGGGTCGAAACTGCAAATGATGGACATAGGGCTGTTTTTCGATGCAGATCGTTAGAGCTCACTATAGCCGCACGTAAAACCGATATCTGGCGTGGCGACGCATGCCGTGGCGACGCACAGTGGGTCGAAACTGCAAATGATGGACATAGGGCTGTTTTTCGATGCAGATCGTTAAAGCTCACTTTAGCCGCACGTAAAACCGATTTCTGGCGTGGCGACGCATGCCATGGCGACGCACAGTGGGTCGAAACTGCAAATGATGAACATAGGGCTGTTTTTCGATGCAGATCGTTAGAGCTCACTATAGCCGCAAGTAAAACCGATTTTTGGCGTGGCGAAGCATGCCGTGGCGACGCACAGTGGGTCGAAACTGAAAATGATTGACATAGGGCTGTTTTTCGATGCAGATCGTTAGAGCTCACTATAGCCGCACGTAAAACCGATTTCTGGCGTGGCGATGCATGCCGTGGCGACGCACAGTGGGTCGAAACTGCAAATGATGGACATAGGGCTGTTTTTCGATGCAGATCGTTAGAGCTCACTATAGCCGCACGTAAAACCGATTTCTGGCGTGGCGACGCATGCCGTGGCGACGCACAGTGGGTCGAAACTGCAAATGATGAACATAGGGCTGTTTTTCGATGCAGATCGTTAGAGCTCACTATAGCCGCACGTAAAACAGATTTCTGGCGTGGCGACGCATGTCGTGGCACGCACGCGTCGCCACGCTATATGATGGTATATATATACATGTCTATATGCAGTAGTGTGTACGGTGTGCACACCATAATCGACTGTGCGATTCTATCACAATCTGTTCTTTTCTGCATATTACTTTTACAAAATAATGTTTTAAATTCCATCTAGCATTTCCTGAGATCAGAGCGTTCAATCAAACAAACAATGGAAGCCTTAAAGATGAATAATTTTCCCCGTATTTTCCACATTTCCCATTGATTCTTCGCTCCTATTGGTCGCAGTATGTGATGTTATATTGTGGTTATATAGCCTAACTAAAGCCTTCCTCGATAAATCCATGACCAAAAGAATTTGAAAATTCGAACCAGTACTTTCTGAGATTAGCGCGTTCAAACAAACAAACAAACTCTTCAGCGGAAAACCTGCTTCCAGCGAAGTTAAAACAAAGCTACATGAAAGTATCTAAATATATAAAAATCCCAATTTAACATTGATCACGGCATCACGCGTGAATGGCTGGAGCAATTTCGCTAATTCTTTTTTTGTTGTGTTTGTTTTTGTCAAGAGAAGGTTCTTATGAAAGAAAAAAATTAGAAAGTTGCGCAGAAAATTATTACGCGGGTGAAACCGCGGGGCGCAGCTAGTTTATAATAAAAATGTAACATGGCGGCTTTATGTATCATATTTTGAGAGTTGATGTAGTTATATCGCGTGATATAGCTTTATCGTATCGTGTTTTGGTCGTCATGCTAGGCAGGCAGGACTCCAAATATTTTCATACTCATCTCAATCGGTGGAAATTTGAAATGTCGTATGAGACATTTTGTCGCAAGTACACTTCATATACCTTTAAATAACATTTTTCAATCTCTTTCGGTCTATATATTTAAAATACCCAAGCGTGTGTACCGAGAACTTTATAAAATCCTAAATCTTCCTTGTACCACTTACACAATAATCTATTGCTTAGCGCACACGCTGCGCTGCGCTGGCCCCATACCATGTCGTCTCAAAAATAACACCGAGAGAGTAACATACCCTGGAGAGCAGTAACTCTTGACTTATCCTAAACCAGCAGTGCGCAGTGGTAGACTACACCAGACTACCTACTTCTACTACCAGTACATATTGCAAATTGCATCGTAAATTACATAGGTTGCACGCAGACTACACAATTTTAGATTGGCTGACAGTTTATTTTTTTTTAATTTTATATAAGTAAATCAGGTTTGACCACTATTTTTTATACACTCGTGTCTTGAAGACACCCAATTAAGCGATGGCCCAATTCATTTTTCCGACCCGTCCTCCTTTTCTGGTCTCCTTTTCTGGAGGACCGAAAGGACCGAGAAAAGCTGTTCCGAGACATAGGTATCAAGCCACATCCTCCTACCAGGAGGTTGTTACTTTAGCGCCACCCAGGGGTCACGTGTGGGACATCTAGGGTCAAATCCCATACGCGAGCAATACGAATCACTAAAATTTTAAGGTAGATAAACTTAAAATTTTGGTATCGTCATAATGTGCTATCTGCCGATCGAAAACCTATAGTATGTTTACTAGCGTACTATAAGCGACGCACAAATCTCAGACAAAACTGAAAACTGTTAAAAGTTTTGTGCATAATAACAAAATCTTTACTAATAATTTTATTGTTATAAGAAGTTAAGAATAAGAATATTGCCATAAATAATTTCAATAGCAAGATACAATTGGCTACTTCGGTACGCGTTCTTTGATTGCTGGACCCAAAAACATAAAGTTTTAAAGCTGCAATAAGATGCTGAAGCAAGATTGGCACAAAAGATTGAGATCTAAACAGGGAACAATAAAAATGAGGAGATTGGCTTAGCATTACCTTATGAAAGAGTTTACTGTCCTGCCAAGTAGGAAACAATGATGTTCATAGACCGTTAAATGAATGGATAGAAATAAAAACCGGACTAAAGTCTAGGGAGTATTGTAGTTTTTATTAACTAATCCCGTGAAAAGATCTGAATTTTATTTTATTTTTAAAGCAGTTAATGCAATCTACGAAGCAGTTATTGTCTATTACAAAACAAGGGAGAGATTTTTCGAATTATGTGCTACAATACAAATCTCTATACTAAGTAGGTAGGTACACTTTTTCTTCAACTGGCAATACCATGAGAGAAGACATTGAGCCATGAAATACTATGAGTGAAAATTGGAGAACGATACATTATAGTTTTATTTTGATCTTACGACCTCTGTGGCGTGGCGGGCTTCGACCCAGAGGGATCGTTCAGACGACACGCGCCCGCCACGCGCATTACACGCGTTGAACACGCGTTGGAATGTGTTCTATATATAATTTGAGTCTTATGACACATCAATAGATCTCAAGTTGCATTTATGCAATTCCACCCGCGCTCACGCCACGCGCCCGCCACGCTCAAAACAATTAACGGATCAGGCTAAAATTTGAAATAGGCATGCGCAAAGATTTTGGAAAATACAATTCCTACGCGGGTGAAGCCGCAGGTAAAAGCTAGTGTACCTATATCAAGTATGTAATTCCATTAAAATATTTAAGTATTTTATGCGTTGTCTGGCCACCGACACACGAGCGAAGCCACAAGTGGCTTAGAATGGTGCTAGATGGTACTTACTATGTGGTATTTTCTGTAATTATGTATTATTTATTTCGACGATGGCACCTTAGGTCAAAGATTTAGTTTTGCTCTAGTTTTGGAATAGACTTTAAGTCATACAATACTTTTTTTATTATTTTTTAAAAGCATTGGCGCACAGGTAATGCAGTCTGCGAAACGACTTGTTTCAATACAGGAATGTTAAAACCCAACGCAAATTGCTAAATCGGCTAGATTGAATATAAAAAGTGGTCATAAATGGAAGTTAAAATGACTCGGCCCTTTGTCTCCTGACCAGCGAACTTCAGCATTTTTAAACAAAACCGAGTTAAACTTTTTTGAAACAAACATAATGAGAGTGGTCTCGTAATGTTTTGGCGGCCATTACAGCGTTTCCGAACAAACTCCCTGTCGTATTGTCAATTTAAATTTACCGAGTTTAATATTTGGAATCGTTTGAACGTGTAACGAAGTCATTTGAGATTAAAACAATTTACCATTGGAGTTTTTAGTTGGTTTTAGCGGGTTTTGGTTGGTTGACGCCGCGTTGCTGTTGTATCGCTAATGGATCGTTAATTGGGACTCTTCCAAAAAAACTCTTTGCAACTGAAAAGTGCTCATTTCATTCAATAAATCTGCAATTCTATTTAGGTTTCAGGAAGTTTAAATTCGAGATAAAACTATTTTCTGAATGAATACCGTTTGTATCTACTGTCATTAACTGTCTTAATTTTGCCATGAAACATTACCTACTTATACCTTTTTGCAATAAAAAGAAGAAATTTTTTTGAAATCGACGAAAATGCCCAAAAATCACGTTGTACCTATGTGGTTAATTAAATGTAAATATTGATTGCAACGAAATCTATTAATTTCATCGATGAAATTTCAACTTAACAAAGAAAATTAATTTCATTTTAATAAATGTCGCCGACAGTAATGCTCTGTTCAGTGTTCAGCTCTGAATTAACAACACCAATCGATGCCTGCTGCCTACTGCCTGCTGTGTCAAACGCAGAACATATTTCCAAAGGCTGTTTCCACCATATTTAAACTTTCGGAGGTTATTTTTAAGTGTCGATCGAACTTTCGAGAACTCTAAAATTTCAAGAATAACTTTATAAAGTTGAATGAAACCTATCAAATGGAATATTTCTTGCGAACAGTTTGTTATTGGGAATTCGATTTAACTGATAATGTATTTAAATTAAACTTTTTAACAAACTTACTCGTTAATAAATATTAGGAGCAACACCTAAGTGTAACCGGTTAAACCTAGAATAACTATAAAAAATGGGTAACATCTAAACTTAACTGAACGAAATTGGTTACAGCTAGGTTTAACTAGGCAGCCTGTGAACTGTGCTTCGAGCTTGAAGCATGATGTATACTACTTCTATAATTCGTGATAAAGTTTCTATTTTAATCTATTGACATTGCTCGATGAAAACATAGTAATGAAACTCGCGGCTTACTTCGACTAAGCTGAGAGGCCTACTACTTATAATATACTCCATCTGAAACAAAAATAGCATGTACACGTACAGTTTCTGGCTATGAAGTCATCTACGTTAGCTGTAAAGGATCATATTATTATTACACATTTATAAGGAACCCTTATAAGGAAATTTCACGTTCATGTTAAGAATTTTATCATTTCTTTCACCAAAAAAATCTAACCAATTTCATTAGAGAGCGACCATTTCAGACTTTACGCCACGTAAAAAAGCCACCAAGTTAAATATGCAAATAACCTTACTATCACCAAAAAAGGTTTTAAAGAAAGACATAAATGATGTAATTTGAGGATTTAACAGTGTTTCACGTTTGTTAGAGAGGCAGAGGTACAGTCTAATGACGGAGTATAAGGAATAGGGCATTTATTAAACGAATACCGCAATTTTCTCACGAGAACTTAGCTTTTTGTTGAGGTAAATAGCCGATCTTGACGCGATAGGCTGAAATATTATGGCCGTTACGCTAATATTATAGCTGAATATAATTTTTGAGAATTTTATTTCGTCATTTAATACAAAGGTGCGGCGATAATAACTAGGAAGAACATAGCAATTTTTGAAAGGAAAAAGATAACGTATTTCCCTGAGAAAATATTTAAAGACCTACATATTTTGACAAACTTATTTATTTGTAAAAATATGTAAGTTATGATGTTTGTACCAGGCAGGAGGTATCGACGTTTTGACACGAGAATGTATAAATTCATTCACACGGAATAAATTCATAAGGAAGTTTGTTTATTTTCGTGGATCGTCATATTACACATTATTTCTACGGTAAAATAAAGTACATAATATTCCCTCTATAAAATATTGTAGGTAGTATAACATCTCGCATATTGACTAGCTGTATCCCTCTACTTCGTATATTTGTTATCAACTCCAGTGTTCAGTATAAATGGGTGAAATAAATCGCAGCGTCCGCTCGCCATTGCTCGGACATCGTCCTACCTATAAATTGATTTGGATAAAGGGATTCAGCGGTCTTTTATCTCGAAAACGGGTATTGATATTAATACCTAAGCTTTGTTAAGGATATCTATATATATATAAAACTCAAAGTCCAGACTACTGACTGATATAATAACGAACAGATATATCGGCTCAACGCAATTGACAGATCGGACTAAAATTTGGCATACAGAACAGATTGCCCATGGCAAAGCATGAATTTTGGAAAATTGAAACCCTACGCGGACGAAGTGACATGTGAAAGTCAGTTTAGGTATATTTAGGTATAGGTTGTATACAAGATGATTGTATTTTTTTCTAATCTATAATAATTGGGTTTGTCTTTTAAGTACCATAAAATATTATAGCGAGAAAAAAAATCTTTAATTACACATTTTTAGTACGCTATCAAAAAAGCATTACCAAAGAAATAATACTCGAAGATATAAAACTTCTAACTTAAACGAAACATAATGAACTTATAAGTATAAAAAAGTAAACGATTTGTGATAAAAAAAACTTTTGTCGAACTTTCTTTATTATTTCAGCTTAACAACTTTCTTTTATTAGAAAGATTAGATTAAAGTTTTAAAGTGATTTGTGACACTTAAATCGCCTCAGAGGGGAGAGTCTTGATAAAATTTATATAACTTCTTTGGATTGGCCCCTGTCATAATTTCTATGTGAACTTTATTATCAGATGTTAAACTTTAAAAGATCCTTATCTCTCTCTGTTATCTGGGTTTAGCTATCGCTGGAAATATTTCAGCTCGGCAAATCACTACTTACAGTTTTTTATTATTTAATCCGGTCTATTGCTGTTTTTTTTAAATTTCAAATGACTAAATTATTTTAAATATAATACTATTTTTGTATTATTTCAGTAAGTTCGTTCTGAAAATTAGCCATGGGGCTTCTTGCTCTAGCATAGCATAACGTTTTTTCCGAGCGCTGAAGGAAGTAGGTACCTACTCCCGTTTCTCTTATAGGTTCATATATTTTTTGTTTATGTGATTACTTTATTAAGTATCAACAGTCCAGAAAATATTATTTTTATTTATTTATTTCTAAATACCTACTAGCCTAGTATTAGTAAAAACTTAAAACCAAACAAAAATATTACTTAGTTTCAATGAAACTTCTCTAACTGTAGATAAAACCTTACTCATGTTTTACAACAAACTTACACAAATGTAAAGTCAAAACATTTAACATGTCGTCTTGTTAATTTGAACTTGATCCGTGTTCATTAAGACGACTCATTTGTTTCGTAATGGTCTCTCTCTCTCTAGCTCTACTCTGTCAATTGTTTACAATTTACTTGGCTTTAGGTCAAACTATTTAACTTTGAACAAATAACGTGGATTTATTGAGGCGAATGAGAAGGTTTCGTATGTATTTAGGACTTGGTGAGGTAGAAATTTGATCGATCGAGTACTTATAGTTTCGGGACCTAGTGAATTTGAATTTGTCTGCTTTCAATCATTGGAATACATTATTTTATAATCCTAAGTCAACCGGATGTACCTACCCTTTCGGTCATAAAACTATAAAGAGTTCCTACTTCTATTTGGCCTAGAATCATGCATTTTGGTAATAAGCAGTCTTATAAAGAAAGTAAAGGTATGACTACAAAAAAAAGTTGATAATTAAGGGGAGTTCGGTTCGGTTCGGTTCTAGATTAATATAGGTATGTCCACATCTTTTGATCTCTTTGATTTGGCAATTCTTGTTTATTTGTATAAATTTCAATGTGCTATATGTACCTATCTGATCCTAGCAAAAGGAGTCCTGGCGGACCATCGAGTGATCCTAAAAGAGTTCCGTTTTTTCCTCTTAAGGTAGGAACCCCAAAAAAACAAATTGCAACGTTTATAAAAAAAGGTGGTAAAATTCCATAGATTTGTCAAGCAGTAACCTATTCGTCGTCATTCATTATGCGATCTCCTCTGACTTCACAAAGATAGATAGATTAGGTAGGTTGAGGAAGAGCGAGGTCGCTTTGAATCGAGGGTGAATACATTATGGGTTCACGTGATTTACACCAGAATGTTTACGTAAAACGTCGGAAATTATGTAGAGATGTTGTTTCAAATTAATCATTTATTTTGAAAACTGTTTATTAAATTGACACGGCAATATTTTTGACTTATTTCGTCTTTGCTGATCTTCCTTTTCTGTCGTTTTTGTGACGATTTTTAAACTTAAATATATCTGTCTAAGCATTTCTGGCAAAGGATGAACTATGTGCTATGCCCTTTAGTGTAAAGTAAGTACATTTGTAATACCTCTTATTGTTAAAGTGTGTTCGAGTCGAGTACTTTTAGTAGCTGTAGGTACAGGTAAACAAACGTAGGTATTCCCATTTATTGATGAGATGACGTCGCACATAAAGGGGATTTCAAAGGAAATCGTTCAAAACGTTTGTTAGTAGGAGTTCGCTATTTCGGTTTATTGACGCAAAAAACAAACGACAACACGATGTTATGTTTACATGGAAATATTCATCAGAATATTCAGTGCTGTAGTTTTATTATTGGCACTCCTATATGAGGGTTAGAGCGGTATTGGGGTAGTGGTTGAAACCCGATTTTCATTCCGAAAGTCGTCCCAGCCGGCCGTACACCCATGGATTTTTCTCATGAAAAATATTATATTAACGTTGCCCTTCAAGAAAACATTGTGATAAAATCCGCGGATTAGTTCTTTCCTGGTGGTATTGGTGCTGGGCATTACTGGGCATGCCTTCTCCATTTAATACATGTTCCAGGCACTAAGTACAGCTTCCATTCAGGAGAATAGCTTGGTTTAAAGTTGCTGATGTTGCATAAATTATCTAAATTGGATATAATGCGTTACCTATTAGTGATTAAAGATTTGTAATAAGTGATATCGAAGACGAGGCGGGCGAGATTTTCCAGTTTTTCTTATTCTCTGAAGATTGTTAGTATTCTCTCTAAGTTGGAGATTATAGTTGTTCCACTTCTAGTTTTACAGCACAAGATAAGAATCCGAGATTTTCATCTCAATTCCCCCTTATCGGGGGTTTCATCTAAAACTCAGCGGAACTAAATTAGTCCTTAGCGATGTTCACCACGTACCTACTTATTAGAAAATGTCTCCTTTAATACAACCTCATTATCAGCCAAGGACGAACACCTTTATTCCCATTACGTATGGTCTAAAATCGGACCAAATAAAATCTAGTTACAAATTTTGCGGGTAGTTACAATACTTTCCAAGCTTTTAAAGGATTACTTTCGGGTTCGTAATTGTGTGTTAATGTTCATTTTACATTTGTTTGGCTATTTAATGGGAAACTTCCGTGGATGTTTTAAACTTTTTGGTTGAGTATTATATTTAGCGAATTTTTTTTCGTGAAATATTTGGGTACAAAAGTTTGGGGAAATGGAATGTCTTTTCATATTTTTGTTGTTATTATTTGAATGAGGAATTTGTACTCAATGTTTTGTTTCCAGTTCCTACAACAAATGGATCCAAATGGAGGTATGGAGGTTGAATGAGTAGGTAAAGATACCTATCTGTATATTAATCGGGTGTTTGGTTTATATTATAACTGCAGGGAGTAGAAGAGTTATACAATTTGAATTAGGCAACATAAAAAAGCTTTGTAAAGACCTATGCCAGCCAGTGGTGTACTTATAAAGACCTGTAACCCAACCCAATATACGTACGTAATAGTAAACAATGGTAGGTACCCATCCCTTTCAAGCACATAATAAAGGAAAAACTTTAAATATTCAGAACTCAAAACAAACTTCACCTCACGTCGCACTGCCCGCATTTCATTCTCAATATAATTAACCAGTTTTTAATTACCCTGGCCAAAGTTAGAATAAACTGGAGTGCGTGGTGAATGCGCACATTGGCCGGTGTTTGCGACAGGACCAAGTTTCGTTGGCAACTCCGTTCGTAACATATGCGATTGTAATATCAATGTTTGACTTCATTAATTTTACGTCTACGTCATTGTTTTATGGCGTATTGATTTAACTAAATACAGCGAGGAAAATATTTTCAATTCCAAATATTTTAAGTTGTTTAGAGATATTTGAAATACTGAGTTTTAGCCAAAATGCAAATGCTAGAATATTAATACTGATATCGAGGGATTGCCTCCCGTTTGCATGGATTTGTGGAATTATGATTGAGTGATCACACTTTAGAAAACATCTATTCTAAAAATATTATAGATAGCTTTTCTGCTATTTTTATACTCGATAAAAAGGTCATTTTCCATCACGGTTACAATTTTTACCAATTCTTTTGATTCGGCGCCGAAAGGCCATTTCACGCTCCTTACGAAACATAAGTATAAATACTAGCACATAAAATATCTGAACGGTCATTTGTCGCTTCAATATCGACACAAAAAGGGCGATTCCTTAAATCAGTCGGTTACTTAGCGATATGAATGGCGATATCGGAGGGCCTGCGAGTGCCCGCCGGAAAGAGTGCTTTCCAGTTTTTGAGGTCGACAAGTTGTGTTTCACGGTGGGTTCATTCGGGGAAAAACGCGGCGTTTAAGAAAATTATACCTATTGAGGTTCTTTTTTTTCAATAAAATCTTTTTGATTTAATTAAAATATAAAATGATCTAATAACTCCAAATATTTTCACACGCACCGGTTCAACTGTTTTTGTTTGCTTTTTTTGTTTGCTTTTATTAATGTTATTTGGTGAACATAAACAAAACATAACGCCCCATTCACACACTTGGCAACAAAAGCTCTTAGGTAACATAGGTATAGTAAGAAGGTTTAGTTATCCTCGGTTATTTATCTTACATAAGCAAAATACGCGGCCGGGTTGAACCGTGTAGATCTTCATCCCGTCGTCGAAGTTTCCAAATATATATCATGCTCACAACACAAACAGGGAACTCTCCTTATTTGTTTTGTAAAGTGAGCACTACCCAAGTAACACATTTGGTAACAAATAGCTTGCATATAGTATTTTTTTGGAACATTTAGTAATAAAATCCACCGTGATTAAGTTCTATATAGGTGGTTAGAACCTATATATTACTAAAGGGAGAAAAATTGCAACTCATTTATAGTTGCAGAAGCGTTGCATAAGAGTTCGAATTGTTACCCTGAGTGGCACTTGGAACTAACGGTGCGAATTGCGCGCTGTGAATGAATGATTGAACGATAAAGCAATACCGTTCATTCGTTGAGTGACAAATTAGATCATAACTAGTCTTATTTTCGGCAGAGATAAACGAAAAACGGTGTGCTTTGTTCTATTGTGTTAATTGTGACAGCCATATTGCATCTATTTGGTGAGTATTAAAAATGTACGTGTAAACCGCAGGATAATATCATGGAGCCCTTGTAAATGGTTTTTTATCGTGAAACCATAGTATATTTACTTAGTAAATTTTGATGCGCCTTCGATTTAATTAAAAAATATCAAAAAATATACACTGATCAAATAAATAAGATAATACTTTACAACAATTTGGTTGTTAAAAACCTTACATTATAGTTTCACAAAAAGTATAATGTCAACAATAGTTATCAAAACTTATTTTGTTTTATGTTATTGTAATAAAATACCATTAAACAAAATGCTTTTCAAGGTCATTATTTTTAAACATGGCGATTTAAAGTAGACCTTGCAGTTCTTATTTTCACTCATTTGTTACCTTATTGGAACTCTTAAGCCCAAAAATCACTCATTAGTACCTAGTAGTGATATTTTTCACTTCACAGGTCTTGCTGTCTCTACTTTGAATTGGGGATCCTCAAGACGGATACAAAACCCATTATGAAGGTTAATTAAGTAAAATTTACTTAACTTGTAAAGTCGAGGACTGTCTGTACAACTGTCTGTACAACTGTCTGTACAACTGTCTGTACAACTGTCTGTACAACTGTCTGTACAACTGTCTGTACAACTGTCTGTACAACTGTCTGTACAACTGTCTGTACAACTGTCTGTACAACTGTCTGTACAACTGTCTGTACAACTGTCTGTACAACTGTCTGTACAACTGTCTGTACAACTGTCTGTACAACTGTCTGTACAACTGTCTGTACAACTGTCTGTACAACTGTCTGTACAACTGTCTGTACAACTGTCTGTACAACTGCCTGTACAGCTGTCTGTACAGCTGTCTGTACAGCTGTCTGTACAGCTGTCTGTACAACTGTCTGTACAACTGTCTGTACAACTGTCTGTACAACTGTCTGTACAACTGTCTGTACAACTGTCTGTACAACTGTCTGTACAACTGTCTGTACAACTGTCTGTACAACTGTCTGTACAACTGTCTGTACAACTGTCCGGTACTGTCCGGTACTGTCCGGTACTGTCCGGTACTGTCCGGTACTGTCCGGTACTGTCCGGTACTGTCTGACACTGTCTGTACAACTGTCTGTACAACTGTCTGTACAACTGTCTGTACAACTGTCTGTACAACTGTCTGTACAACTGTCCGGTACTGTCCGGTACTGTCTGGTACTGTCTGACACTGTCTGTAACTGTCTGCAATGAAACTAATGTACGGAACCCTCAGCGCGCGAGTACGACTCGCACTCGACCGGTTATTATTTTTGATTAGATCTTGTGGTTCTAAATGAGAAAAAAATGGAACCGATCTACGCTTTACAGTGGCATATAAGAGTATATTAGACCTTACAAAGGCAATTACACTAAGGTTCCAAATGAGCTGCAATAATAACTCTTGAGCCACTACAAGTGATAAATAACTCATATATACTACTTATTTAGTACTAAAGGTGCCAAATGAGGGAAAAATACCACCTATTAGGGCACAGTTCTTTAGGGGGGATTTTAAGATGTCATATGCCTTTTTGAGTTCTAAAAGAGAGAAAATTAAAGCCTTAAGTAATAAATTCGGCTTAATGCTACCACAGGTAATAAAGCAGAAACAAAAATCACTCAAAAGCAACCGTTAGTGATAAGAGTTACTCATTTGCAAATTCGAGTGCTATTTGCATCTTTAAGTAATACCATGCACTCTTGCATCGCTTATATGCTACCTACAGTTGCAAAATAAGTTGCAAAATTCACTAACGTGCTACTTGGGTAGTTATTCGACCTTGGCAAAGGGTCTGGTAACATTTCATTATCTGTCTCTACAAATTATGCATTGAAATTTAAGGGTTAAGAAAAGGGAAAAGATAGTCTTATTGATCAGCAGTTTCAAGGGTCGTTCAATTTCAAAATCGTACAAAAAACGTCAATTAAAATTGTTTCTAAGATTGGACAAAGCAACAAATATTTGTATGATCATTTCGTTGTCTGCCATGGTCACCATATTACAAGTCTAGTTGCATAGCTATGGAGATAGATGGCTCTGTGATAGTATCATACAATATTTATTAGTTTTTTATATGTGTGGCCCGGTCCTTTAAAAGGCGTGCATGGAGTCAAAGCCAACACGTGTAGAGTCCCTTTACAGTAGCATATAATAATCAATGGCAATTATCCCTGTCTGCACTATAAAATGCAGCCAACGACAACCTCCAGTTCCGGTTTGAATAGAACTATTAATAAACTACGGGGAGCACTACTTAGAATATTGTGTATAGTTGACTGACAATTATTATTTAAACGGCTGATCAATAAATATTCCCCTCCATTACCCCCCTCGATCGCCCTATAACTATTTTTTAAACATACATAGTAAAGTAGTGCGTGTTCGTTGTGAACCTCTTCCCCGTATGTTTTCATCTAATGCGCCCCTCCGTACTCAGTACTTGGGTCACGTGCGTTCGTGGAAAGTATAGAAAATCCTTTTTATCCGACCGCCCGAGATATGACCGCGTATATAATGTTTTTTTTATACTATGGATTGTTCCCGACTTTTCCTGGTGGTTGGATAATACCTGAATTATAAAAGATTATAATGCCTACGTCAGATATGCGCATAAAAATGTGCTTCCATACTTTATGCAGTGTTTACGACACAATATACTTACTATAGGTACATCTTTATGTCATATAAATATGTAAACCTTTTGACTGGTTGAGTGAGGGTATTTATTTTAGGTTTGGAAAAAGCAGAAGCTTGCCGTTCTTATTTGTGAACTTTCTAAATATTTAGTCATGAAACACGACGAATGTATTACGAACTGCTATTCTTTTTATATTTACAAGGCGTGTAATCTTCTCATGACCACGATGGGTGCAACTCGATTGAAACGTTATGGAATATATATTTATTATTACGTAAAAACAAGTTTAGGTAATTTGTAGTAATTTTATCTACCTTGTTTGCGTATCTTAAAGCGTATTGAATTATTAATCTTCAATTCTGTGTTTTGTAAAATTGAGTTAGTCTTTTATAAACCGATAAAGATGTAAGGTTAATTGCAGCTAAAATGAAAAAATGCACATTTCATTAAAATTACATGGGAATTTTAGCTGCCAATAGACTTACCATACATTTTTCATTTTTACTGATGTAAGACTAAGCTAAGGCTAGGTTTAATTGTACAAAATATAAAAAGAAATAACACAAAAAGATAAATTATTTAAGCATTAAAAGATAAAATTCTATCAGAATACGTAAAAGTAAAGTCACAATGTAGAGTAGAGGTAGATAATGTCGAAGCAACATCTTAACACGTACAAGTTTCGAAAGAACGGTTTTTATTATTTACGAGAGCGGGCGGCGTAATTGCTTTGTAATAGGAGCGTGGATTTATTGCTTTCCTAGACGTATCTCGATATATTTCCAGCTACAACTTTACAGCTTCATCGAGGGGTTACTATAAGATAATACTTTGATATACTTATACATTTTTATTTTGGTGTTTCTAAATACTTCGTTGAACTTACTTTGTTTCTTTACGTAGGTATTCTAGCTGCCTATTTCACTTGTACTGGTATTCAAATAAAGAATGAAAGTGGAATGGCAATTGGAATGGCTTTAAACGTTTGCGGGAAGATGGTGTTTTGAAAAACAGGTTAATACCTATTCAGACACCAACTTCTCACAATTGCAAAGGAACTGAACCTAGCTTATAATTTCTACCTGACTTTTATGTAAACTGGTTTTGTAAACTAAACAATTTATTTAACGATTTTTTTGGGTTACGTAGCTCAAGAGATAAACTACCCTTATAAAATTCGATTTCCCGTTCATTCATCGTCTTAGTTACCTATATGAACTCTTTTATGATCATCACTAGTTTAACTTTTTTTAGGGTTACAAATCGCAAGATAGGGGGCGCTGGGATATAAGGCCTAGATTTAATAAGTATTATCATGTTGACATGAAGAAGAAGTCGCGGATAAACTTTGGTCAAGACAATTCGCTACTAAGAGATTTTAACATTAAAAATTTTACCCTGTTAAGGAAGGCAAAGGGTGCTGAGGCAAATTATTGCTTACTGTAACATAAATGTTAGCCCAGTAAAAACGTGGTCGATACTATGATTCTTAAATTTAACTTAAAAATAAAAATAATATTTAATAAGACGATGAAGTACAGAGAAATATAAAGCGAAAATGTGAAGAATATACACAGCTGCAGATCAACAACGGCCTAGATTTGAAGAAAATACAGTCGGAGGGAAGTTTCAAGAACTTGGTTCATCGTTAATAGACGGAATCGTTTGTGGATTGAAGGAATTTTTCCAACTACGGGAGGGTAAATACTTCGAGAAAGTATTTCTACGAGTTTTTTCTGAACTTTCATTTGAAAAAGTGGTGTTACGTATTTATTACAAGGGCCAAAAAAAATGTGCTAGTATTTTATCATGGACGAACGATAGATAGACGACAGACTTCGATCGGTGAGCTGTCGGCCGTCGGCGACAAATAATATTATGTTGGAATATCGGTATCCCACTTTTTATGATACCGGCGTAACATTTGTTAGAATACTGGCGTAACATTAGTTAGATAGAATATTAGAATTATATTGTTAAGAATATAAGCATCACATTTTTTAGATATCGGCGTCATGTGTGTTCGAATATCGACTTTCAATTCGAAGGCATAACACATAACGCGAACATAAATAAACAATCGTTACTATAGGAAATGAAGCATCGTAAATATGTTATTCACTTCACCTGCAAACTGCACAGTAATTAATTACTTGACTGAAATATTGGCAATAAGTAGCTAATTCCGGGATTAGAGGTCGTAATTAGCGAGTTACAGCTCCCAGCCCCCGCCGAGCGCCGCGTGCCACACCACATCCACGTGGTGGTACGACTTTACCTCAAAATGGATTAATCCCGTATAATTTCACGTGGTAGGTAATTAGCTCTGATTACTGAATGCTTTTACATGTTACTACTTACGATTATTTCGTGTTTCTTTGCCATTTGGGGAAATAAACTTTTGCATCTTACCGACTTTGTGAGCACAGACTTGAAATGGAATATTCCCTTGTGACTAACTCCTCTGTTACCTCTGTATAGGGGCAGATGGGCATAAAATGGCTCATCTTTTAACGATATGGGGGACAAATGAACCTCTAAAGCATTGAAATAGTTTCATTAAATAAATAAAATAAAGAATAAATAATACAAGACATTCCACACATCGCTATCTAGCCCCAAGCTAAGTAACTAGACTTGTGTTATGGGTGCTAGACAACGGATATACTACTTATATACTTACTTTTCTTTTGTAAATATATATAATACATAGAAACAACCAGACCACAGACAAATATCTTAGCATAAATACATGTCTGAGGAGGGAATCGAACCCGCAACCCTGTATTTGGCAGTCCGGCATGGTGAGCATTGTGCCAACTGGGTCGTCAAATGACTAGTCAGTGATTATAAAGTAGCAATTTGTTCCGTTTTTAATTTTCGTATTGAAATTGATCGGTTTGTCGGGCTATCACCTGATAGAAGAGTCCATCGGTCGATAGAATAGTCTATAGTCTGTGTTCTCAGTAAATGTTTCATTAACGCGACGACGTTATGATATTTCTCTAAGTAATAAAGGAGGAACTTAGTTGTTTCATAACATTTTTGATTGTTTTATGTGAACACTAGCTGCGGCAAGCGGTTTCAGCCGCGTAAGTCCCGATCCCGTAGCAACATGGGAATAAAACTGAACCTATGTGTTATTTTATATAAGAGTCCAGATCTAGGTATACACACAATCAGTTTCGTTGTTATTAGAAGTAACAACATAAAAACAAAAGGTATATTTATAAAACATCATAAATTATCAAATACGAGTATCGATCTTTAATTAAAAATGTTCTTTGAACGTAAATATATTATCAAAAAACAGAGAGAAACAGTAAGAACTTCCTAAAATTTCAAAAGTCAGCTCTTGATCAAAAAGCTGTTAAAATAAAGGTCCATTAATTAATTTAATAAAACACGAAAATGATCAATCAACTCTTTAAAAAAAAGTATCTCAGGAGATTTGAAAAGCGACGAGGCGCGGACGTTAATTAAAAAACAAAACATGTAATCACAGTAAAAACGAGGAACGTAATAAATTACATTGTGAATTTAACAGTTAACGAAATTAAATAGACGCCGTTGTGTCTTCAGATTACCCAACTCACTTTCAGCTCGGCTAGTCATTCTGGTATTCTGACGATCTTTCACTAAAACTGTTTACATTTCTATCAGAATTTATATCTATATCTAATCTACCCTAATTTAATAAAGAGGAAATACTTTTTTTGAAGTGAAAACTTCTTATTGCGCGTTGGGCACTTTTGTGGGTGAGCATTTTCAGCCGTTCTCGCGACAGATTTTGACGCGACAGATGAGATTTGACGCGACAGATGAGATTTTATTTGTGTTAGTCTTTTTGTTTAACTTATACTGCCATCTATTACACAAATTGAGAAACTTAGTTTCTAGAAAGACCGCTATTCGAATGTAGATGGCGCTGATTTAAATTTTTGACTGCCATCTAGCGAATAAAAAATAAACTATATTTGTTTAAGTGAGTGCTAATAGATGGCAGTAGCAGATCGTTTCAAGAAATATTCTATGAGAAATAACAAGTTTATTGTTTTCACTTCTGCCTGCACTCCCGGAGTGCGCTGTTTTTTTGAAGTGAAAACTTCTTATGGCGCGTTGGGCACTTTTGTGGGTGAGTATTTTCAGCCGTTCTCGCGACAGACGACAGATTTTCTCGCGACAGATGAGATTTTACACAGATATACAGTTTTTTAATTTGGCTGTGAGTGTATTAAGACGTACATATGGTATTTTTTAACGGACGACTATTGACGGACGACTATTTGTCGGACGACTATTGACGGACGACAAATGTCGGACGACTATTTGTTGGACGACAAATGTCGGACGACTATTTGTCGGACGACTATTGACGGACGACAAATGTCGGACGACTATTTGTCGGACGACAAATAGTTGTCCGACTATTTTTTTTTTTTCATCTAAAACTCTTTTTGCGTATGTTCTCGCGACAGATGAGATTTTACACAGATATACAGTTTTCACTTCTGCCTGCACTCCCGGAGTGCGCTGTTTTTTTATTTTTTTATTTAATTTTTGTAATGAACAGGCTTTGAGACTACTGGACCGATTTTGATGAAATTTGGCACAAAGATACATTAATTCATAGGAAATAACATAGGTTACTTTTTATCTCGATATTCCCACGGGATTGGGAGTTACGCGGGTAAAATAACGGAGCGCTGCTGGTTAGTTATAATTTGTTGTTTAGGTTGTTGAAGGCATAATAATTACATTTCGGTTGTAAAAAAAAATCCTCAATAAATTGAAAACCTCCTCCTTTTTTTAAGTCGGTAATAAAACACCGCGACGACGACGAAATAAAACACTTATTCCTGTTAGTTTACTCTGTTATTATAATTTTAATTGAACTTTTCATTGTAACTTGGGCACCAGTGATTTCAAGATATTGTCAGATTGATTGATTGTTATACTAATGCGGAGTCAAATTATCAGGCCTATTTTACTGAGACATAGTATATTAGTATCTGTAAGCGAAACACTACACTGCCTATACTGACGAAACATGTATTTTTTATACATAAATAATCATGAAATCTCATAATCGCGTCTCGTCGTCGTGCAATAGAAAATGAGTAGACATGTTAGATTTAGCGAATACCAGTACTGTAGTAGAAAACCCGAGACAAAAAACTTAGGTTTTTAATTAAAGACGTGTCAAATGATTCCTAGCCCCATGTCGGGAGATTCAACGAGTCACAGACAAAGCCCGGAATTACGACATCAATGAGGGCATACTTTTTCCTTGTTTACCGCCTTACTCACTTTTTTTTTGTTTTAAATAAAAACGGTATTGTTTTTTTCTGCATAGGTTTTTTTGGAGATATTAAGAGAGGTTAAAAGACGATAATATATTGGCCTCTATATCGAATCTAGTTGATTTATAGAGCACCAGGAACTTTAAATTCATGCTATTCAGGACGATGTGTGTCTGGGAAATGATTTGATGGAATAGGCTTCCCCAGGATTTATACCACATTTTCAGCTTAGTCGACTTTATCTAGAGGAAACCACTTGTCAATACGTTTTCTTCAACGTAAAAGTAATGTTAATTAGCGCACATAATTTTTTTGGTAAAAAAAAGACGAAAAATGTTGTCGTTAGGAAAGTTTAAGTTAAGTTTCAATCAAACAGAATCATATTTGTTTTAAAAATTTGAACAATGCTACGATATATGTAGCATTTACGTAGGAAAAATAATAAATTACCGTTTCCCGTGCCCTACGGTTTTATTTAAACAGCTAAGAAAAGGGAAGTTGCGTTATTGGGAAATTTATGAAGCAAAGGCTGTAGGGCAGTGCCATTATAATCCTTGCCCTTGTTAGACTCCACTATCTATACAACCGTGGTAACAACAGCGAAAACAGCTCACTCCTATTCCCTTCAAATAAGAGTCATTTCACCGTGAACGTAGTTACCCAGGACTGTACTGTGTACGGTGTATATCAAGAAAAGGTTACGGAGTTACATACTGTGCTGAAAGATAGGTTATTTTACCTGCAGATTATGTTACGGGTAATGTACTGAAGGTAATGAATATGGAATAAATGGATGGAAACAGGAATATTTTGATGTTACACTAAATGGAATAATACATTGTAGTCACTTGTTTATTGTACTAATAAGATTTTCTAGGAATACCTATCTATAATAAAGGAAGACAGGACAAAAAGTTTGTACCTACTTTGAAGTTTTAGAAAAAGTTCAGTAAAAACAAGAACTTGTCTGTTTGTCTATCTGTTAGTTATAGCAAATAAAAGCTACTGAACCTATTGCTACCTGGTTTTCACTATTTGATAACTATATTTTCTGGGAAGGTCGTGGTATACTTAAAATCACATTTAAACGAAAAAAAAACGTGTGGCACTCGAGGACTGCCGTGGTAAAGCTATTGCATAAAAAGGTTTCTTGAAGCAAGAAGTAATCCCTCTTCCTATAGTTCCTTTAAACGCTCGAGAATAATTTCGATACCTCCCACGTAAGTTATTGTATCCCACAAAAATGCCGTTTTCCGTTTTTACTAAAAATGATCTTAATTTGGCATATTTTATGCATTCAAAATAAAAAATTAACAAAAATACAAATATTTCAAGGATTTGCTAGACGTAAATTGTTGTAACTTTCGAACGAAAACGAAGTAAAACATTGTATAGACCTTTGCAATGGTATACAAGGGGTGCGGGGCGGGAAGATCACGCGCTCGCGACTCGTATTGGTCACTTACAACAGACCACGCTGGACTCTCAACCGGCCGCATGCACGGTAATAATACAGGTATGTTACTTTTATATTATTTTACTAGGTTTAATTACTTCAATATTCCTTTTTTGTAGGTTAACCAACCTAAAATGTTGTAAAGATTACTTACAATAGTTTACGTTGTTGAGTGTTCATTATAAATGTTGTATGTAATACATACAACATTTTACGTTTGCATTAAAAGTATCTTAATTGTTGTAAGTAGTAATTACAACATTTTACTTCGGGAATTGTTCCTTAAAACTTTGTTGTATGATGACATACTATACTTTACGTTGCTATTACTTTTTTATTATTTAAATTCAATGTTGTATGCCAACTTTTTTTTTTTCAAAAATTAAGCAAAGTTCGTTTAATTGTTTAATTATAAAATCGAATAACAAATGTAGCATGCACGCACATTGCACACTATTGCACAGTGGTACATAGTGGTGATCCTATCCTATTCATCATCATCATCATCATGTCAGCCCATACACGTCCACTGCTGGACATAGGCCTCCCCCATACGACGCCACAAACAGCGGTCCTGAGCCGCCTCCATCCACCGACTACCCCCACAATGTCGTCGGTCCACCGGGCAGCTAATCTCCCAACACTCCGTTTCGCGTTGCATCGCGGCCGCCACTCGAGAACCTTTACTCCCCAGCGGTTGTCAGTTCTGCGAGTTATATGACCTGCTCATTGCCACTTCAGCTTACCAATCCTGAGAGCTATGTCGGTGACTTTGGTTCTTCTACGGATTTCCGTATTTCGGATTCTATCACGTAGAGAAACTCCGAGCATAGCTCTCTCAATAGTCCGCTGAGCGACTCTGAGCTTATGAACGAGGCCTATAGTCAGCGACCACGTCTCGGATCCGTATGTCATCACTGGTAACACACATTGGTTGAAAACTTTCGTCTTGAGGCTCTGTGGTATTTGTGACGAGAAGATATTGCGAAGCTTCCCGAACGCTGCCCAACCGAGTTGGATTCGTCGGCTGACCTCTTTAACGAAGTTGGATTTACCTAGTTGAACCATTTGGCCTAGGTAGACATAGTGATCAACAACTTCGATAACATCGTCTCCAATGTGGACAGGTATGGGTACGACATGGGCGTTCGACATGATCTTTGTCTTACCCATGTTCATTTTAAGACCCACCTGTCCGGAGACGGTGTTGAGGTCTCTCAGCATCCTGCTGAGGTCCTCCAGCGATTCAGTCATGATGACTATATCGTCGGCAAACCGAAGATGAGTGATGTAATCGCCATTGATATTGATGCCATATCCGTCCCAGTCCAAGAGCTTAAATATATCCTCCAATGCAGAGGTGAACAGTTTCGGAGAGATAACATCTCCCTGTCTCACCCCTTTTTGCAATGGGATCGG
This sequence comes from Idaea aversata, assembly GCA_907269075.1. NCBI lineage: Eukaryota > Metazoa > Arthropoda > Insecta > Lepidoptera > Geometridae > Idaea > Idaea aversata. Next base: position 15,929,221 of record OU026088.1, on the reverse strand, counting down.
ATTTGTGCTCTGGTTCTGAAGCCGGCCCAGGTTTCGACTGAATCAAAGGCTTTCTCGTAGTCCACAAACGCAAGACATAACGGCCGATTATACTCCTCTGTCTTCTGTATAATCTGCCGGAGCGTATGAATGTGGTCCACGGTACTAAAGCCTTTTCGGAACCCGGCTTGTTCGGGAGGCTGGAAGTCGTCAAACCTTCGAGAAAGACGGTTGGTGATAACTCTCGAAAACAGCTTATAGACGTGGCTCAACAGTGAGATGGGCCTATAGTTCTTTAGAAGGGCTTTGTCACCCTTCTTATGGAACAGCACCACCACGCTCCTGTTCCACGCCTCTGGCGTTTGTCCCTCGAGGATGACGGAGTTGAACAGCCTCTGAAGTACTGGTGATCCACCTGCCTTCAGAAGTTCTGTCGTTATTCCGTCATCACCCGGTGCCTTATTGTTTCTGAGCTGTTTGAGAGCCGACCTTATCTCGTACAGGCTGACGTCCGGGATATCTTCGGTATAGTATCGGCTTAAACGGGCTCTTGCATCGCCCGCCGTGTTGTTTGCAGGGCATTGCGATGAGGTGTACAATCTTAATATATATAAATCTCGTGTCACAATGTTTGTCCTCAATGGACTCCTAAACCACTTAACCGATTATAATAAAATTCGCACACCATGTGCAGTTCGATCCAACTTGAGAGATAGGATAGCTTACATCCCGATATTCCCACGGGATCGGGAGTTACGCGGGTGAAACCGCGTAGGGCAGCTAGTTGTCCATAAAACTTTTCAAGCTCTCTCAAGATCTCAGACTTAGAGGATATGCGCTATGCGACTCTATTGCGCTCACAATACAGTTAGTACTGTAGGAGCGCAAATCGCGTCGTATGGACTTCGAGATCTGTCTGTTGAGCACACCGTACCTTGACATATCTGCCGAAGACTGCAGCCTCATTTCACTTCTCTCTGCCATTAATTGCAGAGTGTGATCCGAGAGTCTCTGTGTTTTATTTTTGCGGCGGGTCCTAAAGAACTGTGATCCGACCGCATGGACAGTCATATTTTAATTAGTTTTTAAGAAAAAGTGTTTTTTAAGTTTTTATAATATCGTAGAGAGTGATGTTATGTTTTGATTTAATTTTTTTTTTGAAGTTTATTGATAAGGTACTTTATTTATAACTACCTAGGTACCTAATGGAAGACATTCTCTGTCTTTATAATTAAAAATTTTATGTTAATGCTCGTTCCTCATTTTTTTTAATTTAGTTATCTTAATGCCATTATTAGTACTTACATACTTTTGTTTAAGTATTCATAAAAGTTCCTAAACATACCTATAAAATTACGTTGTATGTTGTGTTCAAATAATTTTTTTTAAATAAATTTATTCTTAATCATTAATGTTTTTATTTTAATTTTACCTAGAATAATTTATCCATATACACACCTAAAATGCATTTAGAAGTCGATGTATAATGTTGTTATTACCACATACAATGTAATGCAATTTGTATTTTTAGCGTAAATTGTTATAAGTAGCACATGCAACAATCGACGAAATCTATTCTCCATGGTATAATGTTGTAAGTATAAGATACAACAACTAGCACAACCTTTACTCCACGGTAAAACGTTGTATGAACGATATCTCAGAAAATACACATATTTTTTAAATTGCCTTTCAGTAGAGTCAAGAAGTACTACAAATTATATTTATTTACCAAATTTCACAAAGATACAATTAAAACTGCTGTTTTTAGTCCAATTTGAAACTTTAAAACAGCCTACTGTAAAATTGCAGTTTTGGGGATACAACAACTTACGTGGGAGGTATCGATTTCTTGTCTTAGTAAATGTTCTTATAAAAAAAAAGAAAAAAAAATAGTCGTCCGACATTTGTCGTCCGCCATTTGTCGTCCGACATTTGTCGTCCGTCAATAGTCCTCCATAAATAATCGTCCGTCATTTGTCGGGGGTGTTAGGTTATTTTCGTTACGGAATTTCTTGATTCGGTCGCCGCGCCCAAGGCCCGCAATAAAATCTATGCAATAGCTTAAAATGCGGTCGTTCGCGCCCCGTACGTCCTCTGATCGCGCGAAACTTAGTATTTATTTATTTATCTAGATTTTTGACTAAAGCGAGCCAAACTGCGGGTTGCAAAAAGTATAGAATAATAATAAACGTTTTCTCAACGTTGCTTTTGTAGGTCGTGTTTTTTTTTCTATCTCTGAATTCTGTGATAGCGAGGTTTGTCATTTATTTCTGCCTGTAGCTATAATGTTTCTAAGAATTTTATTTCGAATTTTACTGCTCTATTTTTTCAAATATAGTAAATTTGAGCTTGTAAAAGAAATAACTACGTTTTATTCGTTAAAATATAAGAAACTTTATTCATCAATTTCTAACTAACCTGACAGTTTTTGCTTCCAAGTACAGATTTTTTTTGTTCTCTGTTCCTTAATATGAGTATAGATAATATTACATAACTAACCACGTGTTTTGCTTTGCGACAGTGAGCACGAATAATCACAGTAAAATCAATTTATGAGAAATAATCTCGGAGGCTAACTGTATGTATAACAAATATACTAACTTTACATCTGAAATTGGTAACACTTGGATGCGAATTTGTGGCACGAATTGACCGTGTTTTGTTTTGAATTGATCTACGAGTCGCTCTGCTTATAATGTGAGCTCACGAGTTTCGTACGTTTAAATTAATACAAAACAAAAGACGATGAATACGTATACAAAGCACATGCGTAATACAAAGTGTTCAGAGTATGTGACCGAAGCGGCGAGCGGGCTAAGGAACTGCAAGCAAGCTTCTGTAGAGCTTGGAACGCTAGGATTGTTCGTGCGTGTTCGTACGAAAACACATCCATAGTGTGACCGGCCTTAATTTCCTAATCCGAAGTATAATACGGCATCGGACCAATAAATTAAGAGAATCCTAAGTACAGCTGTCATCGTGAACTAAAACGGATCGGTTTCGTCCCAAATGTGACCCTTGAGGTCACTCGAAGGAGGCTCCAAGGGTCCCCATTGTCCTCAAAATTATGATTTATGGCGCTGTCACTTTTGACTTAAATTAGTTTGGTATCTGAGAGGGTGGAAACGAACGGATTAATCTTCAGATGATATGGTGTTAGGGCATTTTGCTGCATCGGAAGATGGACATATTTTAGCAAAGTTTAGACTAATGGTGTGCTGTTTCGTGTTAACTTCGTGAATTATGGTACGAGTATAAAAGGGACTCTCCTACTAATATGTGAAATATTAAAGTTTGTGTGTTTGTTTTCATTTCATAGAAAAACTACAGATCCGATTGTCTTGGGTATAGATGTAGGCTTGGAATAACACATAGCCTATTTTTTATTCTGATAACTCCACGGGACTAACGCGCGTAAAACCGAGAGAACAGCTAATAGGTATGATATAAATACTTGGTGTATTCCTATCGTTTCCAATATCTCTGTTCAAACTAAATTTCAGTGGAGAAGAAGGAATAAAGAAGATAACGTGCGGCTGAGATGAGAATGTTAAGATGGTTGTGTGAAGTCTGTGGGATTAACAAGGAAGAATAGAATAATTTACCAGTATATTAGAGGAAGCCTGAAAGTAGCGCCCGTTTCGGAGAGGGTGAAAGGAAACCTTTTAAGTTGGTATGAACATGTGAAGAGGAGAGAGAAGAATAATACGTATGAATGTAGAGGAATGGAGAGAAAGAGGACGACTTAAGAAAAAATGAATAAACTGTATGAGACATGAGAGAGATGGATGTGAACGATGGGATAATAGAGGAGAATGGAAGAAGACATACTGCGCCGAATCCAAATAAATTAGGACAAAGGCAACTAGAAGAATACTAAATTTCATTAAGTGATCAGTAAGGTCAAAAGACGGGGCTTAAAACAAAGCTTGATTACTTGTAGAACATTGTGAGATTAACGTGCAAGACCAAACAGTCTAGAATAAAAAAAAGAACGAGCACTATCGAATCTAAACGGATGAATCAGCGGAGCATAAAAATCACATTTCAAACTGCACATAGCTCTTCGTGTATGTCAACACAATTTGGCTTCAAATAGAGTTTTTTCAACGTAAGGGCCCTCACTAGGCAGACATCCGATTGCGAGGTGCAAACCGAATTAGTGAGCAAATATGAATGTACCTACACTTGTGGGAAATGTATTCAGATCAGATGTATAAGCTGATCTTTATTCATATGTTTATATTTCTACCTAATTGAAACCTAAGGCAGCGTCCTGAGTCGTAATCGAAATGGTGATGTTGTTTAAACAATGTACAACAGAATCAGGCCCCGAATAAAATAAAAATGGTATTATTTTGACATCAAAACAGGATTCTAACCAATATTTTCATTTTTCAATATTTTATATTTTAACCAATATTTTTATTTGTTATAAATATCGAGATTCGCAAAATGTTGTCCAAATGCTATGTTTGTCTGTATGTCTACATAGCGTCGCTCGTAGCTCCGAAATAAATGATTTGAATGCGGTTTTGTTAAGTATATTTGAAAGTTGAATGTTCCCTAAGTTGAGTCGTTTCGATATAAAATGAATACAAATCGCTTAAATATACATTTGTTTTCGATGTAATAGAAATATTCGAACAAATCAAATTTTATGTCACGTTATCAGCCTGAAATGTCACGGAACACATAATAAAAAGTGAAGCCGGAACCAAAATATACCGGTGATAAATCCGTTCGTCCATCCTTTCTAAACTTCAAACATTCATCACAAAACATTGTCAGATGAGTGAGGAAATATACATTAAAATATCTACCTATGGTGTGGTGAGTCGGGGCTATTGTGGCTACGAAAAAATGTAATTCAACTAATATTGAAAAATTAACATTTTCGATTCTAGGCTATGGTAATGATTTTTCATTAAAGAAAAAATTAAGAAAGTCACGCAGAAAATTATTACGCGGGTGAAACCGCGGGGCGCAGCTAGTCTATTATATAATTTGATAATGAATCGCTGAAGTGTTCCTAAGCTCAAATCTCGAGAACGGCTGAACCGATTTCGCTAATTATTTTTTTAGAATATTCCATAAGGTACGACGATGGTTCTTACCGAGAGAAAAAAATAAAAAATGACCTGATAAAGTCTAAAAACAACACTTCTATACTCCCAATTCCCATACAAATAATTCGTAATAATACTTAAAATTCAATTTCAACTATAATACCATACCATAAAGTTCAAGTTTTAATGGAGAGGTTACGGGAAGGCAAAGCAATTGAGTGATATAAATATTGATGTCAATCGTGTCGCGGTGTTAGTTGCCACATTACACCTAAACGGCTGAACCGATTAGTAAGTATGTTTTTTTTTCAAAACAATGTTTGCCGGGACAGCTAGTATAAAATAATAAAAGAAACTTCAAATTTAGGTACTTATAGTGCTCAAATAATTGCCTGAGATTATTTTCGTTCCAACACTTTGTATGTAATGTAACAGAGCTTTAGTCACAATAGTCCCGGGTTACCTCATACCGAATACAACATATACATCTATACTTATCGAATTATAGGCAAGGGATAAGCTTGCGGCTCAAGGTCGAAACAATTTCTACCTCCGTTATTTGAAGATCATGACATCAATAAATATTTAAGTCGACCCCTTTCACGAAATATGACAACCGGACCGGACAGCGCGTGAAGTCGAATTTATAAAACAATAATAATATTTCAAAATCGTTATGTAGTTGGATAATGTTACCTCATGGTTTTCATTCAAAGTGAAAAAGACCAGTGATCAAATAAAAAAATCTGGCTTGAATTTACATAATATTTATAGAACCTCAGTAATAGAATGAGAACGAGAGGGATGATCAGCAATCTTGTTATTGAACCGATCGAAGACGAAGCGTGTTTTAGCAGAACAGTTGATCGATGTGGTCTATTTCTAGATTCGAGTGGGGGCTATCACTCTATATCATTTGCCTGGTAAATTATTTGATAGGTAATTCACATTGCTCTTAGCACTCAAAATTATATATTTTTTGTCAATTAGATTTAAAATGTTTGAACCTTTTTGATATTACGTTTGACTGTTTTGTTGATTTTTACTGGTTGACATTCACTGAAACTAGATGAATAAATACAAATAAGAAGATACAAATAATATGTTTCTATTCATAAACACGACATTTTGCTCCAAAGCATTTTGTACGTTCCAAAAAAGAAAAAGTTACGTTAGCAAAACAATTAAGTATTTTACATAAGATAAATATCAATTCCGTAAAGATTTTTCAATCCGATGCATCTGATGCTGACCGGTCATTAACCGTAATGGCCGAACTTACCAAGTTTCCCGTAAGATTTACATTCAAAACAATAATTTTCCAATCTTCGAGCTACACCCGCAGGTAAATGACTTCAATTGTGGCAAACTATCTGTAAAGTTTGAAAGGTTTCTGAAGTTATCATCGCTTTAGGGTAAAAGTGACTGTAGACAACAGAATAAACGGTTGGCCGATAGATCTTTGATCGACCGACGACGTGACCATCGCATCGTCAGCGTCATTTAAAGCCAAACTTTATATATTTATATAATAAATTTATTTTATTGCGTAAATAAACTGGATGAATAGTCGAATGAGATTTGAACTAACCAATCCAGTCCCGACCATACTTGAAACTTTCTTCTTCTTGTATGTAGATGAAACGTCTAGTTCTCGACCTCAAGTTTGGCAACAAAATTTCTTTAGAAAGGCGGATCTTAATTTATTTATTGATTTTTATATCAATGGCAATTAGAAAACTTTCTTGGTGAAGATCTGTCTTTAATGCTTCTCTAGCCACCGTACAAGCTAGTGTAGGTACTAAGGGAGAAAGTAGTCATCGTGTGACAAAACCATTTCAAGTCTGTTGCTACCATTTCAAGCTTTCACAGCACGCAAGTAACTAACTTTTATCTCTGTGCTCAGAGACTCCAAGCGAGTGTGCTACAAGTTACAAACAAACGTCAGCTAACTTCGTACCTGTCGTCAAAAGATTCTTGTTGCAGTTTGTAAGTAAATACTTTCGGTGTTTGAAAGGTTTCTGAAACGTATTAATAAAACCAGCTCCCTCATCACACCACGTCTTTATAAACATCGCCGTCCAGTTTTACTCATGGTCATAGGTATCTATATTTAATCCGGTACGACGAGACGGTGCTATCATCTATCGAAGCATAATGGGACAGTCTTTTAATTTGAGTAAGCCTTATTGAATTACCAAACACTAAAATGAAGAGGATAATCATCTTTCCAATAATTTCGTAGCCACAGTCACACCGCGAATCGATCCCATTAATTACGAAATGAATAATTCATAACACAAACTCAACTACAACAATTTATGGTTTCCAAACGAAATTCGAAAGGGTTGCTAAATTCTCCGGGGAATTTTATTATTGCTACTTTTTAGAACAAACAGTTGTACGAAAGAGACGGGAATTTGCGAGGGTTGTCTTAAAAATTGGGAACCCGAAGAACTTTCCAGTAAATTGAAAATTTCCCGAACTTGGAAATAAAACTGCTGAACGTGTATTCCTGGATTTATTCCTTTTATTTTTGGAGACGTGATGTTTCACAACGAAGAGATGGCTGACGTTACGACTATTGGCTCAAAATCGTCAAAATGTTTACGTAACTCTAAGACATTTAAACCTTTAGCTATCTTGCTATTAGATAGTTACTTAGGTTATTCGCGAATAACAAACGTCTGTATGCAATCTCCAGGACCTCCGGACTTACAATCTATCTCTTACAATCTGTGCTGCTCTCTTGAATGCTATAATTCGTGCAGTATTCTTGTAGATTCTTAAAGATAACATGTACTTACTGAATATGTAAATAGAGCAAACCGCTCGGGGAAGATTTATAGTAAGTAGGTACTTATCTTAACTTTGTTTAGGTACGAGTATAGTAGGTATTAAGTAGTCAAATTAAAGATAGTGAATACTTTAATGTAAATTGAGTAAAATCGCATTTTCTAATGACGAGTTTTGTAAAATATAATATATATTTAAATATTTAAATCAAACTATTCATTGAACGTAATATTTCTCAAGTCTCAACATTGAAGTGAATTGAGTATGAGAGTAATTTTATACGAATATTTTATGGCGAGAGAACGAGCTCGCGAAATGAAGTCTCGATGCGAGCGCGGGGTGTCGACACTCCTCATATTCCATACATATATTATATTTTTATTAAATATTTCTATAATACTGCATCGATGAGGTGTCGAATGGGATTCAAGTTTCAAGTAGATAGATAGATAGATAAGTAGATAGATAACTTTATTTGTACAGCACATGAACACAATATACACTAAGCAAAGTAATAGCTAGAAAGTATAAGTTGCACAAATGGGCCTTACCGCTGAATGCGACTACCTAGTGACATAATTATGTGGATGAATCTCAGTTTTTTTCTTTCATTTATTTCAAATAACAAGCGCAATACTTCTTCTTTGATTCTCCTATAATAGCCGTTATCTCATCGTTCGCATTCATCTCTCTCATATCCTGTCTCACACTCTTTTAGACACATGGGTCTCATCTTTCCTAATCACATGACGATACCAACTCAACCCTTTTACATTTTCTGTAGCTGGCGCTACTTTCTCTTTAAACTCGTTTCTTTTTACCTATATCAATGTCTGTGTTTAACTTAAATCTTTAGGAGATAAAATGAATAAAAGACATCTAAAACGTTGTAAACAATTAAATGGACAGAAAAATGCAATACGATTTTGCAAAGATGCGCTGAAATAAAAAATCGTATATTTTTAGTTGAATGAGTGAGGAGCAATACTTGTCTTCACTTTGATTCTATTGTTAGACTAGAGCCGAGCCACTTGTCAGACACTACCGTCCACACGCTGAATAATACATCTTCCCAGAAAAGGGTCCATTCTTTATGGTTATGTTCATATGCTGAAAAAGCCAAAAAAGGGGAAAATTTAAATAAAGAAAGGTTCACCATTGTTTGAAACGTTTCGTAAAGCTAGCTCGAAATAGGACCCTCTAAATTAAACGTGAAAGCAGAGATTTGTGGGTCTAATATGGCCTTAATGTCGTATATAATTCAGATATTAGTTTAAAGTATGAACTTGTGTACAAGACTAACTTCGTTTACGGGCAGTCACTTAAAATTTACAACCTGAACGTTCTAATGCTAGACTCATAAATTATTGCTCGCAGATTACAATTTCTAAACTAATTTGGCGACAGTTGTGACTTTAGAAATTTAATTTTATGACTTGAAATGGAAATTAGACCTTATAATACCTATCAAATCAAAGACTTTGAAACTATACCAACGTATATTTCAGTTACATTTATTCAAGGTCCTTTCTTTGGCTAACAATATAATTCATTATAATTTACTTACATTATTTGTAAAGTGATTCGGGCACGGGCAAAATACATGAATGTGTTAACAATAATAAATAAGAGTATCTTCTTTGCTCTAGCCCAAAGACTCCTTAATCTTGATTGAGAAGATTATTTTTGGTCAAAATGTGAGAGTTTCTGACTCATGGTTTGAAATGTATTAATGAAGTATCCCTTTTATCGCCACGAATAGATCAGTTACCTGGCATGCGATTTGTAATAGTGCAGCGCTGGAACGGGAATTACTTCGCTTTTATAGTGTGGCAAAAGTTTTTACCCGAGCCTCTACGCGCTTCTGAAAATACGTAATGCCATTCTTCTGGGTTGATATCTCTGGTAACAGTCGTTACGTCAAGTAAGAGTCGAAATATAGCCCTACCTTACTTGCACAAGTCGGTTGCTGATACTGTTCGAAATGGAAATAAAACCGCCCGCATGAGGCATTTTTAGTACGTTTATTATGCAATGCGGACCGCAACATTCAGACGTGAAATGAAATGAAAGATATCAGCATCTGACTGAAGCAAGTAAGTTAGGTTGTTGATTTGAAGAGGCTTTAAGGTGATCTGAAAACTAACAATAGGTGAGCCAAGAAGACGTGATCAAACTGCTTGACTGTGATAGGAAATGTGATAAAGTGGAATTTACCACTTCATTGAACTTACCTACCTCGTTAACTTGTACTTACATAATGACCTAAATACTTCGATTTAATTAAAATTGTCTTTGACTTGAAAGGGAACTAATTTGATAGACCTACCTACGTATGCCTATTGAATATTGATTCCAATTAATTGTTGTATTCGACAATGATTACCATACAGGGATCGTTTCTAATATGGGTTGCTGCTGTAGGGCGGGAGGAACTGTAGGCAACGCAAGGTAGTGTAGGTATATACATTTATATACTCAAACGTTTTACAAAACGCGTGATGTGACAACATAGATGATTGCCGATAGTTTATAAAATGTTGTTTGTGTTAGCATTGACAACAGATCTACAAGGGCCACCGGTCACCGGATATCCGCGCCTTATGAGATCCGATTGCGATGATTATTTTTTAATTTGAAAGGCTGTAAATAAAATAACTTTAGGTCTTATAAAAAAATGGTGAAAATCTGATGAGAATCTTTGGAGTGATGACCAGAATAGCTCCTTAGTAAATTCCTATATTAATTATTGCAAAAAAGTTTGTGGTTACGAGGTCTACTGTTCGTAGAATCACTAGTATTATAATGTGAAAGTTTATGTGTATGCTTTGTCACTTCTTCATGCTAAAACTACTAAACCGATTGTGATGAAACTTTGTCTATAAACAATTCTAACAATAAATGAGCCCACAGCTCTACCCGAGAAGTAGATGACAAGTAAAGTTTATTAAGCATTTAGATATACAATTGCCAACGTAGGAATTCACGTTGTGAGAATTGAAACAGCAGGCAAAGAACTCGCTTGTGTAAACACCCGACATCTCTTGCATTATTCAGTAGAGGATAATGGTGGTATAAACAGTTGCCTAGATGTCGCTGTCGCTGACTATGCATAATGATATTCCATTTTTTTCCTTGAGCGGTTTAAATATGTACTTACAGGATAAAACAGTATCAAATCGTATGAAACTCATTTATAAGGATAATAAGATTTATAAGTACTTACTTATGTACCCGAGAGATCGACCATCGTATACACGCACACCTACAATCAGGTACACCATTTTTTTTTAAAATCTCGATTTGCAAAAAATTGAATTGAATCTCGTGGACTCGAATGTATTGCTTTCTTCATACAATTATTGTAACCGCCTATTTCCTTTCCGAATAATGCCTCTAGATCTAGAGCAGTCGTATTTCTTCTTATAAACCTTAGTTTCTTGTACACATGCCCTCTATTTTTCTTTTTATGGAGAAATATTTGAATGGTAAAATCAATTTATATTACAAAATATTTCAATTTAATATTTTTGCCCATTTATTTTGCACGCTTTTAGTTTGGAAGTGTTGTTTTTTGTCATTGTAGTTCCTCTACAAAAAAGGTTTAACGTTTATAACGCTGAACAACAAGAGGGAAACAAATAGTAGGCCTAATATTTGCATCAAAAGACTTTTTTGAATTGTGTACTTTCAAAAGTTCTCTCTGAATCTCATAATTTAAAAAAAACCCAACACAATATCATACTAATATTATAAATGTGAAAGTTTGTGTGTGTGTTTGTTACTCCTTCACGCAAGAACTACTGGACCGATTGCGATGAAGTTGGCAAGTAGATAGCTGGACACCTGGATTAACACAGACTACTTTTTATCCCAATATTCTCATGGGATCGTGGAGCAGCTAGTAGCATCGTATAATTTGCAAACATTCAGCATAGTTCCTAGAAATCGATCGAGAAACTATAAATAATAACAGTGTGTAACAAGATGGGATCCCCTACCACCAGTTTGTGATCACCACGTACTATCATCGTAGTTTATTGCGTCTCGTACCGGTCGACGGTCTCGGACCGTGTGGGGAAGGAGGTGCTACGGACGTGACTTCTGCTCGTCATAAACTCGAATCTACTACTATTAGTTCTCGATTCGAACACGTCACTTTCAAATCAAAGGAAATTCATATCGAGGTTAGTAGTTCAGTTTTGGCCCTTAGTTAAGCAGACGCCCGCGCTGTTTCATACAAAATTGCTCCGTTCGTCCACGTCGCGGGGCAGTTTTGGGCTTTTTAGTGCTCATCTACGATTATAAAATTTGATGTCCTGACTAGCTGACTGATATAATATCAACGTAAATATCAATCTACTGACGAATCGGGCTCAAATTTAGCACACAGATAGTTATTATAAATCCGCTAAAAAGGATTTTGAAAAATTCAAACCCTATGCGAACGAAGTCACGAAATAAAGCTAGTAATATTATAAACTAATAGATCAACACAACATTAGCTTCTGTTATGGTTTTATAAACGAAAAGTTATGTATTTAAGTCTAGTAACAGAAATACAGTATAAAAAAAGATTGCCCGTGTAGCTGTCAAAATGTTAGTCCGGAGATAAAAATATTACAATCCAGTAACAAAAACTAGAATAAGTAATTGTAGCAATTTCTACTTTGACAATCTTTAATTTAATCCAAAGATCTTTTGCAGCAGACTTATTTTATTTCAAAAATAACTTTTAAATTAGGTATAAAGGTACATTTCGGTACATTGCTCTCGCTTTGCTTTTGTATTTTTACTTTTCCCATAATAATATTTTGATTTACACGAACGTTCTATGTTTCGTCTGATTCGTGTATGTCCTTTGAATTTAATTTGGTGTGTAGGTATGTGTTATGTGCCTAAATAAATCAAATTTAATAAAACTTACGAAAAATCTCCCTCAAAAGAAAGTCTAAAAGAAAGTAAGAAAAATAAGATTCGAGTACCAAAGGTACCTTTGCCTTAGATGTTAAGACATTTCTAGGTGGCAATGTGTTTGAAAATTGATAGGTAGGTATCTACATACTAAGTAAGGTATTTGTACCTACGTAACATAGTATGTAATAAATCAATATTGTATGATTTTATTAAGATGATGAATTTTTTTTGTAACGTAGGTACCTATAGGTTCCGAAACTACTGGATTGTTTTTATGTAACATGGCATACCTAGTTTCATTGGGAATAGCTTATGCTTCTTTTCATCCAGATATAAAAATATCTCTAGCAATATAATACAAATATTAATTTCAGGGAGAGAATCAAACCCCGTACACAGAGAATATATCTATCTATCTAATACGTAATAATACTAGAACGAGTAAAGTTAATTTACTTCGCATTTATTTTATATCTCTCGGAGGACAACATTAAATCAGAAGACGAAAAAAAACCACAATAATAGTAAATCATTCCGTCTTACCACACACAACCGCAACGAGTATTAAACTTTTTCACCAGTAACTCATTTTCGCTGTGTTTTTTCTCCGAATGCGTACGGTAACTTATGTGTGTTTTGATTCTCGAGGCTCGGGAATTCTTGAAATTAAATTTGTAATTTACACAGGTAAAATGGCTTTAAACGTTTCACAAAGAAATTTAATATATTGTCTATTTATATAAACTAGTTTGAGAATGTTTTTAATATAATAATCTTAACGGATTCAGTCGCGGTTTTTCTGTTATTACCAGACGTTTTGTAAGCTAGGTAGTGCCAGATGGTCGTTAATCGTCATCAAGCAAATCTGCAATGGTGATTTGGCCAGTTGGCAGCTCCTGACTTCAGTGTGACTTAAGCTCGCGTACCGAAACATCCACAAAAAATTGACGTAGCTTTAGCACTTAAGAGGAAAGGGTACCAGGGGCTCTCTCCATACAAACTATTACAAACGTAGTCGACTGTTTTCTCCCTTGATAATGACACTAGAGTAAATATTTATGGGACATACAACTTATAACTGCCATGACCATGCCCCTATTTTTTTTTAAATCTTTATTTCTATGATAATTAGACAATGAAAGAAAAAAAAATAGGGGCATAGTCATGGCAGTTATAGGTTTTATGGCAAAAAAATATTTGTGCTAGTGTCATTATCCAGGGAGGAAACAGTCGACTACGTTTGTATGGAGAGAGCGCAGCACCTTAAGCTACCTAAGAAGACTTTTGTTTTCAATTTTTCGTAAAATTGTTTTATTTTGAAATTCAAGTCGCACTAAGTTACAAAAACAGTGATATAAAGATTTGTTTTATTTGTATGAATAGAATCTTTGTAAGACGCTTCATTAAATTCTTTGGTGTATCAAATGCTTGAGTTACACACTATTCTAATAATAGTATTTCAAAACTCTACACTGTGGGCTTCCACTTTTGTTGCTGACTGTGCATCTGCCTACAAATAGAATGGTTGGCAAGTTGTCGGTGAACCAATAAAGTCTATGCTGCCTTCATGTCTCAGCGACGTATGACGTCACGTCTTGCCTAAGTTATAAGTACCAACCTTAGTATTTCCTCATAACTATTAAGGAAAATCCCTTTGACGAAAACTTGTAGCCAAAACCACAAAAATATGGATACAAATAGTAAAGAGTATAAGATAAAAGAAAGTTTCATAAGATTGTTGTTCCCGAGTCGAGGCGAACAGAGGGCGATGATTCTAGTTGTAAAATGTTTTATTATGTTGTGGGGATAAACACTTTGCTAGATGGTATTAAGGCGTGCTGCAGCTGTACGGCCGCATTCCATCTGCAGCTCCTTGGTAGCTTGAGCAAGGTCCGCTACCTTGGCCGGGGTTTCGTTTCAATCTGATCTATATCGCTCCTAGTTTATTATAAATAAAAAGTGTTTTGTGTTATAGATCAGATTGAAACGAAACGTCGAAAGTTAGCATGGGGTTATATTTTAAAGGTATATTTAAAATGAAGCAATTAAGATCATATCCATGGGTACGGTGACGTACCATATCATAGTACGCCTTACCGCATTTTTTTTGTTTGTTTGTAACGAATAGGTTCCGGAATTATTTTATTATTTACCTCGAATTATTTGATAAATTTTTATAAGTATATAGATTTATTAATTAATTAGAAGTAACATAGGTTATTCATTCTGACTTTTAACAAGTCATATAGGTACATATTTGTATTATTTATTATATATATATTATATATAAAAAAGCACACCATGTGCTTAAACGACCTGTTTATTTTCCGGAGCCCACTACTGTGCAGGGTCAGATTATCTTTCGAAACGTTGACTTTCATAAAAGTCAGAAAAGAAAATCAGGAGCTGCATCAAATCGATTACGTACCCATCTCTCTTTGCTTTGTTTGTATAAAGCTGCAACACTTTAATAGCAGCATTATAACATTCAGGCTTTACTGTTTTATTACTTCATTTTACTAGGGTTAGACAAGAATGTTACGGCTACATTCTACATATTAGTATAATACTTGATATAAACTTACTTAGTAGGCAGGTACTTGTGTTGCACTTAAGATTGTGCTTACCTAAGTAACACTAATTACACACACTAGCTTGACTATTTTATTTTAGATGAAAAATTATAATAGTTTTATATATTCTATCCGTTGTCTGGCCACCATCACACAAGCCTAGTTGCTTAGCTTGGAGCTAAGCGCTGTGTGAAATGTCCCACAATAATTATTGTCTGTATTTATACATGACGTAATAATTGCACACAAACCTCAGCTGATGTAGGTAGGAATCTGTATAATAGGTAGGCATCTGGAAAAAATAATGTTGAATTCACAAAACGGTGTCCCAAAGTTCTCATTCTCTTTTTAAACAATTTATAACGGAAAAGTAATAAAATATGACAATGATTCATGAACAAGTTTTTGTTTCAGACATATTTTTATGCATATTAATTTTTAAAATTGTTTTTATACTAGCTTCAACTTTTATCGGGATAAAAAGCCTATATTTTTAAATAGGTCTCCAGCTATATTTATACTAAGTTTCATCGCAATCGGTTCAGTAGTTTTTGCATGAACGAGTAATAAACACAAAATATCACTTAAATTTTAAGATTATTTTTACTAGAAAATAAGCTGATTCTTGTACTCATTAGTTTATTATGTTTGATCTACAATTTGAATGATCTTCGTTTCCGTCGGCAGCTGACTTCCTCAAAAATTTCTTCAAAATTGTCAAATAAAAGTTACAAATTTCAAAAGTCGTAGAACAAAAGTTGTTTGCCTCGAAGCGACGTGTAAAAAAATAGGTAAGTAAAGTACCTATATTATTTTTTAATATATGCAACAATAAAATACCTATGTGAGCATTACTGTGCATATTTACATACGTTGTTGGTACAGCAGTGTTACAATTCGATTGACTGTAAATTTATATGTTAAAGTCAGGTGAAATTTCCGCTCGTTTCACGCTCAATATTGTTACCTATATTAACATTTTAAAACTGGCGTTTTAAATAAATGTTGTCACAAAATGACATTGTTGTGTTTGTTGGACAGCGGTGCTAATATGTAAGGTTGAAATGACAAAAAATATAAAATGTATAAAGGGGTTTTGACATTTTGGTGTAGTTAAGGGTCAGCCATTTTTTAAGTTGAGAACATAGAACAGAGAATACAGACAATGTTCAAGTCATATGTAAATTCCTAAGATTTAGTTTCGTGTTAGTTCTAAGGTTTGAACATAGATGGAGACACAAGTAAAAATAGATCGCGCAAGCATTGTGTTTTGTTAGTTTATAAGGTGAAAATTGAAAATATGAAATATAAGAGCTTTATGGAAATACAGTCCTGTGGTTTTAGTACAAAACTTTACAGACAACAAATGCATCTCTTAAAGTGTCAGGTTTATGTTGCAAATCTATTTGCTTATAATATTTTTAAATATTCTTTTAACATCAAATATCTGGCACACCCGACTTTTATGACATTTTGTTATATGATTTTGGTTGTTTTTATTATTGTCTTTTACACATAGGCATAAGTTTAAAAGTGGCCGCACAAAAAAATTATAAAACAAAAGATGGAGGCGACTACTATGCCAGTCTCCTTACCTATTCATATTTTTAGTTACTACCTCTTATCGCAGTTTAGCTTATTCTTCAGTTTTATTTGTGCTAGGAAAATTCTCAACAATTCCATACGCCTAATGGTGCACCTATATAAAATGGGTTCGAACCCCATCAGGCGCAAGGAATTTTTGAAAAAGTTATCAATTTCTTAATTGCCCAACAGCCTACCCAATTTTTCCTTAATAAATTATTAGTTTGTGTTCGTATGATAGAGTTGAGTCCGCATAACTAGGTCAGACGGAGACAGGAACAAACAAAGTTCTTACATAAATGTAAGGACCATAACTCTATCCGAAACAATATCGCAACGTATCTATTATTCTTAAAATTAATGCAAATCAGGGTTGGCATTTGACATAAATAATATAAATAGGTACGTGAAGGGTCCGGTAGCGAGGCCCTATTTCAATATCCGGCGACCCTCCGCTCGTAGAGGTGCATTTTATGTCCCTTCGGAGCCCTAACGTGGTGTAAGTAATAGACTGAAGTTATCTTTAATGGCTTCACAAGTTAGAGGAGAAAAGCGATTATCTAATTAATATAGAGTGGAAAACGTGGTCACTGAAAATTACTTCATCAGAAGGTGCCGATATGGGTTGATATCATGACTCTGAAACGAAAATTACACATAAACTAACTGCGCTCCGCGGTTTAATAAGCTAAAAAACTAAACCTTTTTTAGTTTTCGCTTACGTCCTATAAGGAATCGCCATGCGAAATTTCAGACTAGTAGCTCTTGCAGTTTCAGAGATTTCTTAATAAGTCTGTTTTTCTTTTAAATCTATACTAATAAAGATAAAGATAATAAGATGTCGGCGCATCTTTTTCTTTTGTTTGGTACCTATTCTTCTTTATTTTTTGTAATTAATGCTAAAATTTTTTTTTATAATATTTGTATAATATTTATATAGCGTTGTTGGTTACTGTTAGGCTCACATAAAAAAATTCTTTTACTTTTATGTTTTATATGCGTGGACCTCTGTAATTGGCTTTCTATTGTTGTTCTGTTTATATAATTATGTTTAAGCTGTTTAGTTTCCTAAAATAAATAAACAAAACAAGAGAGATTTGTAAGTTGTATCAATTAATAAGTAATTAGTTGCGATTATTAAGTCTTAAACGTATTTTTTTGGTAGCTACCTATTGTCTTATAAATCAAATGAATAATTAAGTAAACAGTAAACTATCTATTCCGTAAGTAGTTTGTATTTCGTAATTAATCTTCATTGAAAAGGAAGGTAAGTGGTAGAATTACAGCACTAAATCGACTACTATATTAATGTTACCTCTAATTCCTTCACCTTACACCACACTTGAACCATGTAATAAGAATTTATTATTGGATTCAGAGAATCTAGTTCAAGTCTTCTTTATTGTACAGGGCCGGATCAGTAGTGTGGGTCAACGTGACCTCTTATTTCAAACTCCGGCCCTGGGTAGTTTGATTTTATTCAATTGTCCTGCGCAAAACAGAACGGGAGAGAACAGACTACACGATTTAACAAGATTACCTCACTTTAGGTTGGATACAAACTTTCAACATTTAATCGGCATTAATCTACGATGACCCGCGTTAGTGTATCTTTAAAAGTATTATTAATTTCCTACAAACATAGAATACATAATAGTTACTAGGAACTACAAACTTTATAGCTTGTTTAACTCATTTAGAGGTCAAATTTCCAAAAAACATGTCTTAGTGCTCGCCTACGTCCTATGAGAAATCCTATGCTAAGTTTCAGACTCGTTCTCTTTTATACTGAGACTAGCGACCCGCCCCGGCTTCGCACGGCTATATTATGCATGTATTATACATATAAACCTTCCTCTTGAATCAATCTATCTATTAAAAAAACCGCATCAAAATCCGTTGCGTAGTTTTAAAGATTTAAGCATACATAGGGAAATAGGGACAGAGAAAGCGATTTTGTTTTATACTATGTAGTGATTACGATTTTTCTTGATCTTGATTGAGATACCTACACACACCGCCCAATAGACGATAGACTCAATCACACAAAACCTATTGAACCGATTTTGATGTCCCCACGGGATAAGAAAAAAACAGTAAAAACCGCGGGTATAAAATCGTATTACGAATATGTTCTCTTTATTTATAGTTTGCCTTTAAATGTGTTTGTCGGCTGATTGTTTAGTTTGTGGTCTGCTGTCACCCTTATAGTGAGAATTTTACACACCAAACGGAAAAAGTCCGGAATTTCGGGTTTTTTTCCAGATGGGTTTTAGTATGTTTGAATTAGAAAAGCTTGAGGATTATGCTTTGCTCGGGTTAAGTTAAAAACCTTTTTTATTTTTCAGGTTGTTTTTGTACAATTAGGTAGGTAACTGTTAACGCATTGAAGTAAATGTTGGAAGGGACAAACTTACTTGCAAACTTTTAAAGGAGAGCTTTTGCAATTTTGCAACGGTTCGATATTCAGTGAAAGCTAGCATAACAACAGCTTTAGAACCCGTCTGGACCGTCCAAAAATATTTATAAAATGCATTATTTGGCAACTGAATGCATGAAAAACTAAAACGTTTACGAAATGCAACTTTTATTTTCGTATTTTACGAGCTTTGTGAAATGAAATTTTGGCCAAATGGAATATAAATAAAACTCTAATTTTGTGAGTAAGTAACACCCTAATATAACTATTTCGAAGCTAAATGATTAATGGAAGTAGTATAATTATATAAGTGTTACGTAATCCAAGAAGCCATTAAGGAAGAGAACTTGAAACTATGCATACATAGTGGAAAGTTCTCGAATGTTTCGCACACAGATGCTGACTCACCATTCATCTTCTGTCAACAAATAAAACAAAACTATAGCTTACACTTACTGGTCATTTATTTAAGTCTGATACAAGTCTGAAACGATTGTCCGTAATTCGTATAAAACACATAATGACGGCTATCAGCCGAAAACTTAAATACTTTGTTCTCATAAAAAAATAAAATCAATGACAAAGTAAGCAATAGTAGGTATTCAATGTTCCTTGGTTTTTTTTTTAAACATTTACAAATCGTGTTTAGAAAAAGTACCTTTATCAATTGAGAGATAAAAATCCGAGAAATAAAGGTTTGTAGAAATTATATACCTATTTATTATTTCATTACATTACTTTCAAATACCATTCGTTTTAGGCGCGCTATATCTATATTACCTAATAGATTTCTATGATGTATTATTTGTGATTTATAAAACTGAAAGTAAAATCGTGCCGGTTATCTCAAAAATACCAAATTAATGCGATGTTCAAAGACAAGTTTTTTAGCCTAAATATCTATAGCTATATAAAATAACTATAGGCACTATTTTTTCTATTTCATTTAAGGTTAATTTAATGCTTTTTTCTTTAGTTTACACACAATGCCATTTAGCTTAAATTACGCACTAGATGCCTATTCTTAGGTACTTATTTCCATTTGTGTTCATACATAGGTATAAAAGATGAATTATTAGAAACACAAGTGTTCCTGCATTATTTGCTCGTGCTTGTAAAGCAACATAGTAGCTATAGAAATGATTTAAGATCTAGTTTTTTATAGTAAAGCACAGTTTTAATATACTACTGGTGCATCCAGTTTAAAATTACGGTAAACTTGAGATTAAACTTTTTAGTGTACCTACTTGGGCAACATTTCTCGGCAAACAAACAACTAATAAACTTGCCCAAGTAATAGTTGAAAAAAAAACCGTCCGAGCCCTAATATCTTCGAAACGTGACACTTTAGGACATTATGTGACAGAATGTTTTATGTTTTTTTCTTTTTCTTCGTTCAAAGTTATGTCTGTGTGCTATTTTTAACCGACTTCAAAAAAAGGAGGAGATTCTCAATTCGGTTGTATGTATTTTTTTAAATGTTCTATAGATTACCTTTGTAATAGTACATTGTTATCCTAGGTGTGAAAGTCACTCATTACAAGCCCCGAGACGGAGTTTGCTTGTTTGATTGGAGTACGCTAATAGTTCGAGGGACTTAATGAGTCTTCACACCGAGGTAAACACTGTGCTTTTCATTACGAATAATACATAAAATTCTTCATAACAACGAGAGTGAATGAGACTATGAGACTCCATACCACATGAGTAGGTACTCATGTGTCCATCCTCCAGTCCTGATCCTCTTACAAGGTTGGGACGAAAGAGGTTATACATTATGTAGTGTTTTTTTTAGGTTTCTGCTATTTGTATTCAATACTTAAATACGGCGGTACTTACCGAAGAAGTTTTTATTAATGAGTTAATCCAACATTGGGAAATGACGCGAAGTCCGTAGATTTAACTTACAGTTTTTGTAACACGGTTTGTCTAGAAAATGTTATTTACACAAAATACACAATCCTAAATGAAAAACCAGATTAAACTTAACACAAAAACATAATAAAATAAGAAAGAATAGTACTAATTAAAACGTTTTAAATAATTTGGAAATGCTAGCATTTCACACCAGTTTTATTTTACTCAACGTACGACATCAGCAACATTGAAAGGGCGCGGGCGGGCGGCGCGGCATGGTCATAGGTCGCTTTGACCATTTTCGTCTTTACATTTATTTTATTAAATAAGATATCTTGAAAAAAGTTACTTAGTACTAAACTCTGGCAATGCCGACGAACTTACATAATATTTAACTAATATAGCAACGTACTACGGTTTTACCTGCATAACTCTCGATACCTATCGTGGGAATATTAGGATAGGTAAAACGTAGCAAGCATTCATAAGTATTTACCAAATTAACATCAAAATTAATTTGCTTTAGAACCAAAACACAAATCTTTTCTCAATTTAATTAATCTAGATATCTTTTTTCATTCAAATTGGTCAAGGTTTTTGACTTTAAAGGAAGCAAACAAACTCATTACTCATTATTATTTCATTATTACAAATTAGCTTCCTTTTCATTAATTTTAATGGCTTTTGTATTATCGTTTAATGGCCCGGTTATTAACTGCATTCGGTTTTGCCTACATTTATAATACCTATAATTCCCGTTCGAAGTTTCCTCGCAGATATTATACCTACAAGTGAGCAGTCACTTTATCTCTACATTTCCAGATTTCAGAACGGGAATTTCAAGGAGAATAAAGTTTTTAGTGATAAGGAAATTTACGTCGGTATTAAATCTATTGGCTATAAATTGACGATGGTTTCTTCAAGGTATTTATAGGGTAATAATAAACCTGGAAATCGGGGGCGACCGAACGCCCCGTTGTAAGTTCGTTAGACGTCTCATCTTACGTTGTTTCGATGCAATTCTGACGTAGTTAATCTGAACTTTTTGTTCGAAGGAACCTTCTTCTTGTTATAATTAGCGTTAAGTATCGGGACAGTTCCATTCCGAGAAATTTTGTAAAACGGATTTTTGGAGTATTTATTTGCTATGTTTAGATATTTTGTTAAATAAACACGAACATTACACTAAAGTAAAACAATACAGCATCGTTATTAATACATAATAATTTGCCGTTTAGCGTCCCGTTTTATCTCATGATATTGCCAGGTGACAGATAAATAGTTTTACTTCAAATAAATTACACATTTATTAAGACAACCCACAAACAGCTAAAATCAAAATAAAATCAAATAAGCGAGGTTAATATAAACAAGTCGAATCAAAAAATGACGTAGGTACAGAAATAAAGTCAATAGAGAAAATCTATAAAATAATAGGTATTTTATATGGAAAAGTTCTGACGCATTATAATGAGAAAGCGGTACTGAAATATGGACAACAGTTTTATCTGGATTTGGAATGGAATATTATAAAAAATGTAGAAAGGTTTTTAAGATGAAATGTTTTCGAAAATAGAGTAACGTTGAGATGAAAAAGGTTAATTCAATTCATTGAACATCTCTCCGTCTCAAAATTGAACTCAGAAATGAGTTGTTTTGTGGATCCTTTCCCAGGTTATCCAGTAACCTTAAACTTTCAAAATAAAACACCAAAATTTCCCAGACTCAGAGGTCGTTTGTTTTCCCAAGTTATCTGACAAAAAATACACTTTTAACTTTTATAATTGCGAAAGTTTGAAAGCGGCCCTGAGGGACGAGTGAACGAGAATCGACCCCTCGACATCTCGAAACAAGGGATCTTTTCAATTCAGACAGACATGACCGGTGTTAAGTTTTTATCTAATAAAATATTTTATTCACTTTGGGAAATATTATTGGAAGTTTATGATACAAGATACTTACTTACTTATTCCTACTTTTGTGGGTTTTCTGACAAAAAGTATTTTTTCAGTCCACTCGCTTCGCTCACTTTAGTAACAAGAAGAAAATACAGACGATGTATGAAAGTTCCTATTGTAATATTGTCAGGGCCGTCTTTAACCTATTGGAGGCCCTGGACAAGGGCATATTGGGATAATGGGGCCCATGAATGGGGCGCCTAAGACTTTGAGAGAACAAAAGTTATACTCTTTAGCATACAGGTACTTAAGAACAATCTATGTTGATTGAAGAGACACCTTTGTAGATTTGAGATGAGCAAAATCATTAATAACTCCTTCAAAAAAGTGATCTGCCAGGAACTATGTATATGTTCCCACCCCGCCTGAATATTGTAGGCACTTTACAGTACCTATCTTAAAATGATTCTAGATTGTTCTATAGAAAATAAAACCGGAGACAATACAATTAAACATAAAAAGAAAATTCTATAGGAAGTTATTACAAACGGTACACCCAACAATTATTGAAAATTATTGGAAAATTGTTCTTAGGTATTAAACTTAACAACATATTTTCTATGCAGTAAATGAACCGGCTCGCATTTGCCGGAACAAGAATCCATAAAACTATTACAATTAGGTATGATATCAGTAAGATACACTCATGGATTACGTAATTATATAACGAGGTTCTTAATTACAATTACAGAGATCGCGACACACGTAAGACCATTCGTGCATACTTCCGCCTCCCATCGTAGCGTAGGTAGGTTACATGAGGTACTGTAGGTAGGTTAGGAGATATTTTAGAGTAAAGATTTCTACTACTTTTATATAGAGAGCTAATGTCATCGTCCGTTAGGCCATGCTTAAGCAATTGTTATAAATACCTTATTATTTTTATTATACTTTGGATAATCGCGTTTGTTATTAAGTTGGAACTGCATATTTTACTATTTCGCAAAATAAAAGGATTTGAATTATTTTGCGGAGATATTATCAACACGTCTGACAATTTGTATAGAGTAAATCTTACGAAATGCACGTTCATATAAATGTCAATGTTCAAAACTAGTTGTTATTATTTATTTATTTGTTTTGTTCCACTGCAGCCTAATTATATTTTAACTAATTCTTGATAAAATAAAAAATATTTCAAGACATTTTAACACAGCACCATCTAACTCCAAGCTAAGCAACCAGGCTTGTGTTGTGTTGATCAGAATACTTGTATCCTTTTCTTTTGTAAATACAGAAACACTTAGACCAGAAATACATATATCTTTATAAATATTTGTTTGTATTGTACTCCCACCGCGCTACATACATTTACGAGCACTCTAGATACTATCCTTTCTCTAAAGTAGGTACAATATCATTCTAAGTTGTAGAGTTCAAGGACTAAGAGAATACATCCAAATAGGTTAGTTAATATTTTGGCAGAGTCGCACGAGGAAACGTTATTTATATTAATAAGGAGTGATGGGAATAACTCTTCTCAGAAATTATTAGTTTATATACAGTGTGTAGCAAAAACTTTGTTATCTCTCTTAGATTGTTACTTACTTGTAGTTAATTAGGAAATTACTATAATATATAAAAAAATATTTCTGAATGAGAAAAAAATACATAACCTTTAAAAAAATGCATTTTTGAATTACGTAATTAAAAGGTTTCCTACGAACGTTTTGTCGTAGCTACCTGCGGTTCTACGACCTGTTCTTATTAATCCACTCAAATTAACCACCCTGTATATCCACTATTCATTCCAATATTCTCACGGGATCGATACGCGTCTAAATCTGCAGGGCAAATATAAAAAAACAATCACTCTTGTTAGCATTTTCTACCAGATTTGCTAGGAAAAATAATTTATACAGTAAAACCACATTGGGTTGTCTCACATATTATAGACATAGAGTAGGTATAAGAATATTTTAGTACCTACTATAATCTTAACAAGCTACGCAGGCAACGTAGAGCTGTGGAGGTAGATAGTTAAGTTTTATTTTGTGTTTGTGTTATTAGTGAACTTTTATAGTGAACTTTATTTTATTTTGAAAAAGTTCACGATCTTTCATTGATGGATCAAGTCAATAAAATAAACTAAAGAAAAGTGAGTAAGTACCTATGTATTATATCTTTGTAAAAACGAAAAACATTATGTATTATAAGTACCTAGGTAAGTCTTCACTCAGTTATAATAAAAAGAAATTGAGTCAACATTATCAATAAAAAATTCAGTAATCCATTAAATACGTCGAAAGAACGGTATGGTTTCCATTCGATTGATCTCGTTCTCGTGTACAATACGTTCTAACAGTGAACGAACGAACTATTGTTTTCAGGTCGAGATTTATGGCAGGTTCACAAGATTCCCTCGAACACAACACACTGGAGCGGATGGCGACTAATAATAAAATAATAAACGCTAACAGTGCGCAAATATCTGGCGAATTTATTGTAACTTCTAGCTTAAAGCAGCCGATGTTTTCAATAGTTCCGACTTATTTCAATATTTAAAATGGGTTAGACTAGATAATACTAGACATTTTTAGAAAAATATCAATGTGCAAATGCATCTCTTTTGCACTTTTTCATTATATCCGAGTTGCTATTTTATAAATGTGTTATAACTCGGTTTTTATGTTATTTCCTATTATATTATGGTCACGAGAAGACTTAGTGCAACTCTAACGTGATTGCGAAAATTTGCGACTAATACCAATAAAATGTATATTTATTCTCGCGTCAACATATTCTTTTTTTTTCCACATCTATGTACTACCTTTCTGCAAATTTTGACTGACCGACCGACTTGCGATTGTGAAATAGGAATAAACAAACAAACAAGCAGCCGTATTTATTTGTCTATAATTAAGTTGGGACATAAAGCTATTACTCAGACTAATGGAGTTTACGTAAACACATCTATTACTAAAAAGTTTGTCTATAAGGAAACAAAAACAGCATGGTTAATAAAAACTATTGGATAAAATAAGATTAGTGAAGACTTTATTATTATTATCGAAAATAATTTTTTTCTAAAAAAATATTAAAATATTAGAAACAACTTAAAATTACAGTATAATAGTATAATCTGGTTCTGGGTGTTTCCTATATGTATAATATGTATATATTTACAAAAAAAAAGTATATAATTAGTTTATCCGTTATCTGGCACCCATAACACAAGCATTAAGTTGCTTAGCTTGGGGCTGGATGGCGATGTGTAATATGTCCTGAAATATTTATTTTATTTTAATCTATTTAAATAAAAATCAATTGCTGTTCTTTGTCTCGCTAAAATTCGAGAACGCACGAACCGATTTAGATGATTTCGGTTTTTAAATGTTTGTCGTAGTCCAGGGAAGGTTTAAACTGAGGTTTAAACGGTGAGAAACAACGGACTGCGGGTGAAACCACGGGGCGCAGCTCGTTGTAAATAAAACGCACTCCGGGAGTGCAGGCAGAAGTGAAAACTGTATATCTGTGTAAAATCTCATCTGTCGCGAGAACGGCTGAAAATGCTCACTCGTGTATCAGTGATGGCGCTAGCGTGCGACGCGAACTGCGTACGGCAGCTCGCTGCGAACCTGCACCATCCACCGAGAGATGTCGCTGTTAACACTGTTGTACAGAAGTGAGTATCGTAGTTCGGCCGTTTGCCTGTGCAGAGATGGCGCTGTTTTCAATATTGCATAGTAGTAGAAGCATAATAACTGTTAAAATCTCATCTGTCAAAATCTCATCTGTCGCGAGAACGGCTGAAAATGCTCACCCACAAAAGTGCCCAACGCGCCATAAGAAGTTTTCACTTCAAAAATCCTCAATCACGTCCCCTGGAGGCTCGTTCCCAGAAGTCTAGCTAAATTTCCCCTCAGGATGGCGAAACCAACCCCCTGAGTCCTCCCGATCACCAGATCAGAGACCTCAGGATCGTAAAAAATGATATTACTCTAATTTGACCTTTAAAATATGACCTTCCTTTACATAATGTATTCCCTCATCGTATGAAACAAATTGCGTTACGTTCCTACGTGTGCGTGTACCTCGACATTAGAATGTTGAGTAAATTAAGACCGAGTCTGATAAAACATGGAAAACGAAATGATTGTTTAAATCAGCACAATACTGAATAACGTGTGTTGTGTAAATACTTTTTAAGTTTACAAGATGTAAGAAATTAGCGGTTTAATACGTATTGTTTTTGTTGTGCCGGCTTATACTGAAAAGGCATTAAAAATGATTCCTTGTCTTTCTAACAGAATAAAATTGATTCGATTTGATTCCGTTAAAATATAAATGGCATAGCTTCGCAGCTTAGGAGCTCAAATCCAAACAGAGACCACAAGTATCTATTGTCTTTTTACCAAAGCTGTACTGAAAGTTTTGTGATTTCTACTTCAAATAAAACGGAATCGCTTAAGTCACTACCTTATTCGCACATCACGTGTGATACGTAAGCGGCTCTGATTTGTGGCCTGTGTAAAACGAATGGAATAGAAAATGAGAACATTCCATCTTCAGCTTCTTTTTACAATAACTCCTGTTTACAGTTTCAACTTGGGTTAAAACAACAGTTTTATATAAATACCTAGACATATTATAACGTAAATATTTGCTGTAAACTTTGGGGGCAATATTTACTTTCCATTAGGCAAGAGATATGGAGCGGCAAAAGAATAAATAAGGCCACGTGACTTCGTTCCAATGATGTCGTTTATTTTTGCTTGTTGGTATTTGTATATTGTGTATGTATAGACCACATACATAATATACAAATATAGTGCTTATATCTAAGTATATAAAATAATATTGCCTTTTCATATTGTTTTTTTTTTTATTTGCCTTTTATGTCGTGTTATTCACTCATCTTGGCTTCGGGTTGGCTTCTAAGAATAACTGTCTTTAGTAATGCCAAATGCAGCGTTAGACTCACAAAATTGAGCTTTCGTCTCGTTATTTAATATTTATACCCACCTACCTATAACAGAATGTAGGTATTGTCAGGGTTTTCTACAAAAACATATGATCACAATAAATAAAAATCTAAGTAGGTACCTACATAGTTTCGTACCTGTACATACATAATATTACGAGAGTAAAGTCTTTTTTTTCTGCATTGTTATTTTTATCTTTCGGAACGGAAGCTTTTCAATTTCCAATTAAAATGGAAAGGTATAATGATCGTGAGAGCACAAAATATTTTTTCCATCTTTTTTAAGTTTTATTTCATCGTCAATGTGTTTCTTTTCTATGTTAATTATGTACCAACAAGAGTTTACAAAAAATAATTGAAAGTGTATTTATTTGTACTGTGAAAACAGCTATTAAGTAGAATCAGAAATTACCGAATATTTAAATATTAAGGCTTTTTCATTAAAATAAAGCAACCGTTTTCAGAACACGATATAAGATAAATCGAAAAATATAAAATTCAAAGTCCTGACTGGCTAACTAATATAATAACGCACAGCTCTAACCAACATATGAATCGGGCTATTGGTCGTACAGAGAGCTGTAATAATGTAGGCATCTACCAAGAAAGAAAAAACAATCCATAAGCAGTCGAAGTTTCTGGCAAAATACTTGTTAGAGTAGATTAATCACGCCTCAGTCGCTCGTTCCTTTAGCCGAAATTATTTCGATGTGACATAAATAAGCAATATATTCACAGTAGTGTAGCAACCGACAGAGCTAACAGTGTTTAGTACGTTGATAGAGGCAGTAAGGTCAGTATTTGTGGGGTACCGTCGGCAATCAGCCGGCGGGTGGCGCGGTCACCGCTCGTTTGTTGAGCCTTGATGTACTGGATGTGGCTTTTATTTGACGCTCAAATAAACTCCGACAGTACTCACTTACTGGATGGCCATGTAGGTAGAGATATCTCTACATTAGCCTTAGTAGATTTTATATATTAACTAGCTTTTATCCATCTTAATAGTATGTCTTTTAGCAAAATCCATTCATAGGTTTGAGGTGTGCAGTTATCACTCAGTCAATCAGATTTTTGAATTTTATAAATTATCTAAGGCCGTGAACATCAACAATGAATAGTTGTCTCGCGCCGTTATCGCGACCAAACTTTGTATTCGGTTGTCGGCGATTTGCCAGGCCTCATATACCACGAAGTTTTCAGGAAGTGATTTGGGCGCGAAGTAATTTGGACCAATTTCCTTCGCGATGTTACCAACTCTCCAGCCAGACATACCGCGACAACACGACCTTTCTCCGGAGTCCGTAGGATATGACCATGGCCACAATATTATAAAGCTGAAGCCGAGTTTGTTTGTTTGTTTGAACGCGCTAATCTCAGAAACTACTGGTTTGATTTAAAAAAAAAAAATTGTGTTGGATAGTCCATTATTGAGGAAGGCTATAGGCTACTTTTTATTTTGATATTCCCACGGGATCGGGACTTATGCGTGTGAGACCGCGGGGCGCAGCTAGTTATATATATAAAGCAACATTTATCTGAAACACGAGTCGGTAATTATAAATAATGTCACTAACACAATGGTGTAGCTAATAGCAATATTTATTGCATATGATTGCCTCTTTGCCGGCGGCGCGCGGAAGGGCGATGATTATTGCATTGTTTGTTTGTTCAGCTTGACCGTAGGATTCAGCTTTTGACACAACTCTCGGGTGGCGCTAAGAAGGCAGACGATCAAGCAGTGGTGGGGCCTAGACCAGCGGCTTCTTACTCCATCCTCTAGACAAAGACATGGTGTTGTCCAAGCATTCTCCTTGTATTTGAGCATGCTACATGCTTAACCCCATTGTTGAAATGAGGTCAAATTCAAGGCAATTTATTAAAAGAATAAATGGTAATTAAACACTGAAATTGAAATAATAAAAACTTTTTTTTCTCATAAAATTATGGGTCACCCTATCCAGTTTTCCTATACCATCGATTGCTTCTCCGTCTCACTAACGAGTACTCCGAGCTAACGTCCACGGCAGCTTCCGGCCCCTCTTCATATTTTTATTTAAACTTGTTCAATAAGTCTCCTCCAACCTCACTTGGAATTGGTTAACGTATACATTTCAGTTCTAATTACAAAATATACAGCATTGTTTCTGTATCGCAAATGGTTGCATATACCATACATATATACAACCAAAGATAAGTCTTACACACACTCACAGTTTCACTTTTAGTGCTGGTTGTACTGACCTTGATGCTGATGATCATTAACACTAACGATCCATCATCATATCAGGCACAATACGTCCCACTGCTGAATATAGGCCTCCCTCAAAGACTTCCAGACCCTATGCCCTATGTGTCCAAGGGCTTCCTGCAACCATAATTAAATTGTCCACCTAGAGACCGCCCGCGCTATGTTTTCCGGTACGTGGTCTGCAATCTAGAACTTTGCCTTAATTAAATTAACATTTTATTTATTTCTAATAGCGTTCTAGCATCATCCGCAATAGGAGTGTTAGAACGCTATTAAAGTGTGCCACATCAAGGTTGACCAAGAAGGATGCTTTAAACTTACACAATTAAAATTAATTATATTTGCGGTGTTATACTATAATGTAGAAAGAAAATGGCCCTCAGATTGTGTTGCAAAGTTAAATTACATCATTATCTAGCTGGCCACGATTTCCTGTAACACTTTAATGGTAATACTAAACGTACTGACTTAATTGTCAGCAATTATAACTTCGGTAATTATTCAGGTAACTATAACACGAGCCGGCGGCTATTCGAATATACCGGGCGGCGGCGGCGGGCCTTGAACAAACTCCGGACCAACAGATATATTATCTATCTATCTATGTATATTTGTGGGTATCAATACCAGTATCGCATCACATAATTTTCTATATCAGAACTGGCAAATAAGCTACCAACTTTGGGCCAGAGGATGTGGTACAGTCGCACGCGGAATCGCAAGTGGCTCGGTATTATCGCGTTCACTACCTAACTCGGGCACGTATTATTCGAGAGTTTGTCTCGCGACAAACTTTCTCGCACGCGACAAAAGCCCAACAGAATTATGAGACGTGACGGGAAATAATGTTTGAGTGTTGATTCATTTGTGTTAATGTACCTACTCTTTTATTTGATCTGGGAGGTGTTTGAGTGTTGGAGGTTGTTCGTGTCTCTCCATTCGACAGAGCGTCGAGCGGTTGTTGGTCGGCGGCGGTGTGCTATTGAACTTTTGTTCACGTTTTCCGTGTTTCCGTGGGAATTGTACTAAAGTTACGAGAAATGGTTTTGTGGAATAGTTTATTTTAAATTGCTGTAGTATTTTGCATCTGGGCACGTTTAACGCTTTTGTTTTGTTTTCAATGATAAATAATGTTAAATGAAAAGAGAACTTACAGCAAACGATTAAAATGTGTTACTACTACAATAAAATATAAATTTATGTTTGTGACAAACCACGACCAACCAACTAGGATTGTAACGAATGGGGGAAAAGCGTTTTCTTCCACTCATCTTACGAGTACTTATCTTATCACGGGATCAGTTGACGTGTACTTATGAACCGTCAACTGATTCTGTATCGTTTTGAATCGCTCAATTCATTGTCCTCTCAAATTTAAATAAATAAAATAAATAAAAATGCTACAGAGATTAATATTTATAAACTTAAGATACTACCGTGAGGTGCACGAGTAAAGATATAAACAATGAACTATATAGATAACGCGTTACTGATTTTGTGATAAGTATACGATAAACAAAGACCATACCTATAACTAAAACTATAGTAAACACATCAGCCCTATGCGATAGAGCCATCATCGACCCACGGAACCGGTCCTTAAACCGTTTATATGTCAATCACCAATTCGACAGTATTCGACACAAAGACAAAACAACATAGATCATCATAAACCGCTCAAATGAGGATCAAAATAATAAGCTATACCTTATACTTTATGTAGGTACCTAATGTTTGTGCCTAGTTTATTACGGTCGCAGGATTAAGTGGCTACATGTCACACCGATGTGTCTCTTTTTATAGGCAGAAAGGACGGCTGGACGTAAAATGATTGTTAAATTGAATGGCATTAGTTTTAGGTGTACCTACGTTAGAGTCCTGAGTATCAGGGGCGGATGATAGTTTCATCAGTCCCCTTTTCACCAGAAGGGTGAAAATATAACTTTTTACTATTTAAAATTGTATTTATTACCCATTAGTAATAGAGGGGCATATGAGACAATTCAAGCTCTTTTGTCCCCATATGATGGTAGAGCAGGGGGAGTGATGGGCATATTCTGGATATAGTGGTTATATAAAGTGCCAAAGTACACCATCAAACAAAAGCTTGCTAAATTTTAAAAAACATACAATTTTTAAACTATAGGTTTTTACTAACTATTTCTTTATAGGAATTACATAATTAATTTTCCAGACAGGTTAATTAAGTTGACAGTAAAGGTGTTGGTACTGGCATATTATACTGAAAGCACAGCTTAATTAAAGCATAGGGGGGAGGTTTTAAAAAATTACGATCTGGTTTTTTGGTTTCATTTAGATACTTCTAAACGATGTTATTTTTTGTTTAACATTATACCATATTGTTGGTAAAGATCTCACCTACAAAAAGTATCCAAATTTTGTATAACACAACAAACATTTCATGTTAAAATAACAATTCAAGTTGCACACAACGGGCTAAGACTTTAATTTCATATACGCAAAATGGCAAAAGCCCAATATTTTTTGCGCGTGAATAATTAAATATATCACCAGTAACAAGTTCATTCAGCTTTATTCTAACGAGATGTGGAAATAAAACTGGATGAAGCTTTTTGTGTGAGGTATTAGGTAATATTATTTAGACGTCGGTGTATGTTGAGTCAGACATTTTACCATAGTCACGTCTGAGGAACGAATGCGGTCCGGAAACTTCCATAATGAGGAATATTGTCACCTGACGCGGTACACACGTACACTCTTTGCATTTACATTATTAAAACTTGACTAATAAATATATAAATATTGTACGTACGCCAGCTGCATAATTGCAGCCCTCAGTAGAGTTCGAAAATTACTATTATTGGACTGTTCGCATTCTAATATTTTTTGCGTTTATGAATTGATGAGTTAGATGACGTTAAACTTCACCTAAAGCAGGTGCCTAGAATCTTGCTCGTGTTGAAAACATTCTTATAACAGCTGTTTTGGAGCTCTACGGTGGGTCTGCAATTATACAGCCGACCGTACATATGATAGCGCTATCTAGATCCAAGTTAAGCAACTTGCCTTAAAGCCAGGCAAGGATTGAATACCTATGCCTTAATCCTAACTAATATTATAAATCCGAAAGTTTGTTTGTTCCCTAATCACGGTCACACTGGAACGGAATGGAGAAGGATATAGGATTCTTTTGATCAAGAAATTCTTGCAAGATCAGGAATTATACGCTGATAAAACCACGGAGCGCAGCCAGTATATTAATATAAAATTTAAGTCCTGACTGATCAATTATACAGGGTTATTGGAAATTATACTAGCAAGCCGTTGAGGGCTACTTCTGTGCACCTAAACAAACAACTTTTGCACTACGACTTTTGAAAATTCGAAAAAAAATTGAGGATTTTGAGGTTATGTAAATTCGAAAAACAGCAGATTTTTTAAAACAAACATTCATACTAAGAACAGTAGATGAAACTTAAAAAATAAGTAAAATTTTAAGGTTAATGACCTCTCCGTGCAAGGAACAGCTGATTTTCAGGTAAACCTAACTTCAAAATTTTCCTAAAAAATGTTCGAATTTCCAAAAGTCGTAGAACAAAAGTTGTTTGTTTAGGTGCACAGAAGTAGCCCTCAACGGCTTGCTAGTACAATTTCCAATAACCCTGTATATCATCGCATAGCTCAAGCCAATGGACTGACTGGGCTATGGCACACACAATGATTATAACGAGAAACGATTTTGAAAAGTTCAAACCCTACGCGGATGAAGTCGCGGATGATAGGTAGCACTTGACAGAAACACGAAACTGAAATCTTTGCAAATAAATATGGCGGAAATCGAACGAATCGAAAGGTTATTTAACTTTTGTAGCGAGTTTAAAAAAATATTGTTTGTTGTGCATTTTGCTACTGTCAATGAAATATTTCAACCAATTGGAAAATACGGACCACCGAATTGTACAAATTTAAATCAATATGTTTTTTGACGTGACAACGTTTTATAAATTGGTTTGCCGGGTGACACTTCAAGAAACTGCGTTACGCTCCGCTCACGTTATGCGCTCACAATGAGAGCGAGTGAGAGGCACGCGGGCATGGTTAGCCCGCCTAAGAGCGAGAGAGACAGACATAAAAAGTGAAAGGCACGCGTCCCTTCCACTCGAGCACAGTTGTTGTCACGTAAAACTTTCGCCCGTATACCGACTTTACAGGCAACCAGTTTTTTTTTTTAAGATGAAAAAATGATTCCAGGACCTCAACACACCTACATTTCTATTTACACAGCTTAAAAATGTATTTAGGTGAAAACCCATTTCGTAATAAAATACCTACCGAAGAACTAAGCTTTTCAAAGTAGCTCTGCATTCAAAATTGAATTCTGCAGTACTTAAACAAAACATAAAACTGCATTCAACCTTTCGCCATTATTCAACTCTTAAAAAAAGGGAAATCATGAAAATGCACCGTAAAAACACTTCGTAGACGCGCTACGAACAATTCGTAGAGGTGTGGTGTTTCGTAGCGTGGATTCGTAGCCGAGGACTCTGGGAACAAAGAGGTTTTATTGTGTTGAAAATGTAATAAAATTGTATCTGCCAATAGAAATAATCTTATACCTACTTCTATTCTAACATTATAAAGATTTTATAAATCATAAATCATTTATTCGCCATGTCATCACATTTCGTAATATTGGCAAGTCAATTACATTACGACGACCCAGTTGGCACAATGGTCACCATGCCGGACTGCCAAACATAGGGTTGCGGGTTCGATTCCCGCCACAGACAAGTATTTATGCTTAGATATTTGTCTGTGGTCTGGGTGTCTGTATGTATATTAAGTATATATTTACAAAAGAAAAGTATATAAGTAGTATATCCGTTGTCTAGCACCCATAACACAAGTCTAGTTACTTAGCTTGGGGCTAGATGGCGATGTGTGGAATGTCCTGCAATATTTATTTATTTATTATATAATTCATACACATTACACATAAATAGGTAAGTATAAGAGTAACAGTAGTAGTAGGTAATCACCAGGTAAATGCTATTTTAAAATATTATCTCTGAACAATAGCAACTCATCACGAATCATGCAAATCAAAAAATGAATACGCCATATATTCAGAAATATTTTAGAAGGGGTTAAGTTTAAAAAAAATATGCATCTTGTTTTTAAATTCATTTCATTGTTTGTATGTTTGATTGAATAGGTTCTGAAACTACTGGACCGGTTTTGATTAAACTTAGTATGAGGATACATTGATTCATTGGAAGTAACATAGGCTACTTTTTATCCCGATATATCTACGGGATCGGGACTTACGCGGGTGAATACGCGGGGCCAAGCTAGTTTATATACCTGTATCCTATGTGTTTGTATAGTCAGTGCTCACCCCTATCGGAGTCGAGGAGAGGAAGCCGGACTGTTTATTTCAACAGTTATATCTAATGACGCTGTAAACACTGACATATTGGTTTGTGCGCGAAACGGAGGCGGTATTTTGAGGTTAAGTTGCGGTCACGTGGTTATAGGAGAGTTTATGGTGTTCCCGTTTATGTTTTACCGTCTGTCGTGGGTTTTCGTAAATCCTAAGGCTTCTATGGAGTTTGATTTTATAATTCTCGTATATTAGATAGCAAAATGTGGCGGGTGATTTGTTTTCATTATTAATTGAAATCAATATTGCAGACAAACTTTATAATTTTTTTTACCAATGATTCCATTCCCTTGTTGTATGATTAACGAACAAATAAATAAGTAAATATTTCTGGACAAATAACATAGCGTAATTTAGCCCCAAGGTAAGCAATTAGACTTGTGTTATGGTGGTCAGATAACAAGTGATAAAGCAAAAAGCAAAGGTGGGCGAATTCCGAAGGCACACATCCTAACTTAGTTTTCAAGACGATACAATGTGATCTTTGAACAAATGTATTAAGCATCCAAATGAATAAAAAAAATTTACTTTGACTTTGAATGCAGATGGCAAAAGTAGCAAAACAAACAAATAATCGCAAATACATATTGAAAAATAAAACATTTGTAAAATATTTCAATGCAAAAAATATATTGTATGGTTATTGCGACCCGATTAGCGACCATTTCCAACATATTTCATATTTTATCGATACCACTGCAAACATACGAATTACTATATTGTTATGCAAAAGAAAAAAAAGCTAGGCAACAATATTTGTCCTTTTTTTAGTAACATGAATATTTGTATATCGTTGCGGTCCGATTTATTGCCAGCCTTCCTTGCTTATCTTGGCAACGACATTTTTTCAACGTCTTCTATTATACCATGTTGTTATTAAGCCACATAATGGAGTCTAGGTTGTATCTCACGTTGATATTAGGCCTTTAGAAGAATATCTTGATAATAAACGAGATTTTTAGTCATAATAACGGTTTTTATTTACATAAAATACGAAGGTTAAATCATACTCATTTGTATGTAGATAGGATTTAAAATAGGTGGAATATTGCAGGAGATTCCACATAGAGCCATCTCATCTAGGTCTAAAGGCGCGTTCAGATGACACGCGTTGACCACGCGCCCACCACGCGCATCACACGCGTTGACCACGCGTTGAACACGCGTTGAAATTTGTTTTATACATAATTTGAGTCTTATGACACATCAATAGATCTCAAATTGCATTTCTGCAAGCAGGCGCGGGGCGTGCGCGGGGCGGGCGCGGGGCGGGCGCGTGGCGTGAGCGGGTGGACTTGTAATTTGAGATCTATTGATGTGTCATAAGACTCAAATTACATATAGAACAAATTTCAACGCGTGTTCAACGCGTGGTCAACGCGTGTGATGCGCGTGGTGGGCGCATGGTCTACGCGTGACATCTGAACGCACCCTAAGTGAGGCTTGTATTATGGTAGCCAGACAACAGATGGAATACTTATATGTAAACTTTTCATATTATTCTACTTTATACATAACTATCGACCCGCCCCAGCTTCGCAGGGTATGCATGTTTTATACATATGAACCTTCCTCTTGAATCACTCTATCTATTAAAAAAACCGCATCATAATCCGTTGCGAAGTTTTAAAGATCTAAGCATACATAGGGATATACAGAAAAAGCGACTTTGTTTTATACTATGTAAATATATAAAAACACTCATATGCGTTCAACGGTGGAAATCAAATCCGCGACCAGTGAGATTGACATATCACTGCCCGCGACCTACTGTAATGCCTATCATGACCTATCAAAAGACAAATAAGTACCACGACTCTATATACATGCGGGACACCGTTCATACAAAAATGCTTCACCTTTACAATGACCTAAATAATCCAAAAATAAAAACAATTTCCTTTATATTTATATTTCTAATATTGGTATTGACGCGACATTGACAATCTGAAATATGAAGTGACAGATACGGGTTTAGACCGTGCCATCATTTGATTGAAAAAAAAAAAACTGTTTTGAAATTTTGTTGCACGACCGGCCGGGATACGAACCCACGACATTCGGGAAGAATTTCGAGATATCTACTATTAGGTCAACACCATTCTATTTTCACAATAAAACTTAATATCTCGGGTCTGACGTCACCCATTACTGAAACTTTGGCACTGTTCTTAGTTGTCTTCATAAATAGCGTCACCCGACCGGAGAAAATGGGGTTAATGATATCACGCCAAGTTTTAAGATAACTTTTATTAAAACTATACTGTTCCATTTAAATAAAGTTGGGTACTTGTCGGAGGAAATCTACTAACGTTTCTAGAGACGGAATTAAAATTATCGTAAACTAGCTGCGCCCCAAGGATTCACCCGCGTAAGTCCTGATCCGGTGGGAATATCGGGAAAAAAATATCATCATCGCAATCAGTTCGGTAGATTTTGCGTGAAGGAGTGACAAACACACACAAACTTTAACATTTATAATATTAGTAGGATTAAAATTATGAAAATATTTATTTTGGTTTAGTTTCGTTTCAGTAAGTTCCCACTTCGGCACCTTCAATAAAAAACCGAGTATGATTTACATGATGCCGTAACAGACTGACGAAAGTGGTACACATATGTGGTTGCTAAGTAGACAGTTGACAGCTGTGTGTCTACTCGCAACTACGGCAGATGTTACTCAGCCGAAACGTCGAGGAACTTTTAATGAATAAATATATGAACACCAAAAAAGAAAATTATTAAAATCATCTTAGTTCACCACGATCGCCCTGGTCGTTTAGGGTTCCTTAAGTAAGTGCTGCACCTCACTTCTTTTAAAGCAATTAAACACCTAGTCTTCTAAACGTAAATGAAACGACAATCTAAAATTATATTAAACTAAATATAGGAGGGTATAAGGAAAACTAAAAGCAATTAATTCATTTTAAGCCCGAATGAATCCGTTTTAAATAACATAACGCTTTCAACCGGAATAACTGTTTGAACTATTTTCTATGTTAGTTAGTAGGTAGGTACCTAACTATACCGTTGTGTAATCAATGGGTCAAAGGGTGAGGTTCGGTGTTCTTTGTAGGCAAGGAGCTGTAGGAAAAATATACATCGGGTCCAGTTATTGAATTACTAAAATGAACGTTTAATAAGTTGGATTTGAGATATTATTATGTTTAATTCTTTTAATAGTGAAATTTCAAAATTAAGAAATGAAGCACATAGAAAAAACGTTAAACGGATCTCAACTTTATTTCGATGGTCGTGTTTGTATCTCCGAAAATTTAAATGCGATGAAACCCGCAGCTTAGTTGGCGTATTGATGTATAGAAGTATAGGTACCTAAAGCCAAGTCTATCTAATACCAGGCATTAAACTGGCTCTGTATATATTATCTAGATTACATTTAAATACCCATATTATAATTATTAAGTTGAGAAGTTGCTGAAGCTGATTGTTACGTAATAACGTCAATGTCACCTGTCATAATGACAGATTAAATAAATAAATAAAAAATAATTATTGCAGGACATCGAACGCGCAACCCTGTGTTTGGCAGTCCGGCATGGTGACCATTGTGCCAACTGGGTCGTCAGATTGTAATCTTTCTTCGTCTTATAGGTTTGTTTATGAACTATATCTCTGTTTGCCGCCATCGATGTACCGACAAGTAGGCGGTACTTGTTAAATAAATAATTGATAGTTGCACAATTATATTTTGTTGTGTGACCAAAACTCTTCAATGTAAAGTCAAAACGAAAAAAAACTAAGACGGCACTGGTAAAATTAAATCGCGCAAGCATTGTGTTTTTATTGGAAGGTTAAACACAGATTTTTGAAAAGCAAGATTTTTCCGGATATTTAGTCCTTGGTTTTAATATTACAAACATTTACCCCGAGATGTGGATTTTAACCTTAGATTTAGACACAAATTTACACGTGAAGTATAGTCTAAACATTATCCCTATAGATTATATAGGGAACTAAAGTCTAAACACTATCCCTATAGATTATATAGGGAGCTATAGTCTAAACACTACCCCTATAGATTATATAGGGAACTAAAGTCTAAACACTATCCCTATAGATTATATAGGGAACTATAGTCTAAACACTATCCCTATAGATTATATAGGGAGCTATAGTCTAAACACTACCCCTATAGATTATATAGGGAACTAAAGTCTAAACACTATCCCTATAGATTATATAGGGAACTAAAGTCTAAACACTATCCCTATAGATTATATAGGGAGTTATAGTCTAAACACTACCCCTATAGATTATATAGGGAACTAAAGTCTAAACACTATCCCTATAGATTATATAGGGAACTATAGTCTAAACACTACCCCTATAGATTATATAAGGATAGTGTTTAGACTATAGTTCACGAGTAAATCTGTGTCTAAATCTAAGATTTAAATCCACATCTCGGACTATCCTTAAACCATATTTTGGAATAAGGGGGTTACAGTTTACCATACGGTTTTTCGTTTCACATTTTAGGTAACATTTTTTCTGGGCTAGGTCCCCATCCTAACCCGCGATAAGGACCTCCGTTTGTATATTGTTGTAAGTGTCTCCTGGCCTAGTAACTCTGTACATATTCGGATCGATACACGATAATGTATCAGTTACCTACATAACGACGTCAACTTAAATGCGTTAAGGTAAGTGCTTCGGCTCGGGGTAAACAACTCGATTACTATTACTTTATTTTGATCTTTGGAGATATAACGGTATTTACGGGTTTAAGTTGCTTTACATTATTGTCTGTTATTCTGAAGGTTGTGGGTTCGAAACCTGGCTGCGACATGATGCAACAATAACATGTTTTTTCGAAAAAATCGTTTGTTCTCAATAACAAAAATAAATTCGCAAAAACAAATACAAAAAAACTGGTTGCCTGTAAAGTCGGTATACGGGCGAAAGTTTTACGTGACAACAACTGTGCTCGAGTGGAAGGGACGCGTGCCTTTCACTTTTTATGTCTGTCTCTCTCGCTCTTAGGCGGGCTAACCATGCCCGCGTGCCTCTCACTCGCTCTCATTGTGAGCGCATAACGTGAGCGGAGCGTAACGCAGTTTCTTGAAGTGTCACCCGGCAAACCAATTTATAAGACGTTGTCACGTCAAAATATTGCATCGTGCGAGCTTCGTACAGTCGTACCATATACATACACGTTAAGCGAACGCTCGGCCGAGCTACATGGTAGGTAGGCGGAGTGGGGGGTGTTAGGTTTTACTTTCGTTACGGAGTTTCTTGATTCGGTCGCCGCGCTCAAAGCTCGCGATAAAAGCTATGCAATAGCTTAAAAACAATCTGAAGTAAAAACAACAAAACAAAACACGAACTAAACGACGACGAAATCTGAATAAAACGAAAGATATACGTTAAGATAATTACTCTTACGGCTTCTACCATAATCCCTATTATGTATTTTGTGCACAGAATCCAGCAGCTTAGATGACTCTAAAGTACAGTCGTATTGACGAGTTTTTCCCTCTGGACACGATCAACTAAGCTGAAAGGGTGGGGAGCTTATAAATTAAAGTTTTTGGTGCTATATTCTGCATTTTGTCCTAAGTTATTCGAGAGCAGCGGCTGAGTAAGCGGTCAACTAAGACGGGTCAATAGAATCACTCGAAACTTTTTAATTGGAAGCTCAAACAACCGGCTGCTTTAAGTTATGGAATACTAGCTGTGCCCCTTTTCGATCTCATTCGAATATTTGGATATAAAGTAAACATTAGTTCTGCGAACAGTAAACCTTGCGAGCACAAACATTCAGGAGTTTTATAATGAAAAGGTGGTTCCAGTAGCTCTATTAATGCTTTCCTAGTAGTTAGAGAGCCAAATTCACTGGCAGATATTAAAAAGTGAACAGTTTACTCCATTTCAGGAGCAAAATCATCACTCGAAAGATCCTTCCTACTACCATGAAGTTACTACCCTTTAAGCGGTAAGCGGTGTTGGCTTAGTGGTAGATACCTCGACTTTCATTCTGGGTTCGAATCCAGGCCTGCCGTGCACCAATGTATTTTTCTTAAGAAAAATTTATGTGCGCTAATTGACATTGCTCTTACGTTGGAGGAAAACATCGTGATGAAACCCGCGGCTTAGTTGGCTCCAGAAGTATTGACAAGTTCTTTCTTCTGGACATGGTCGACTAAGCTGAGAGGGTAGAGGTGCTGGGCAAGCCTACTCCATCTTCACGCAAAAAGAACCCAATTAAAAAGGGTCTAATCGCGGAAAACAGCCTGTATACAAGTACAAGTACTACCCTTTAAAAATGACTCATCGAAATTATATCTCATAGAAGATATTTAGTAGCGCTCTTTTTAACCCTGTTTGTGGTATTCGTAGTCTAACCATAAAACGACGGCAATTTATTTTATTTAAATTGTCAAACCTGTATAAAAAGTTTCGTCCAGATTGGTTGTAAAATGCGGCCTGTAACAGAGTACCAACAAACATGCATTCTGACAGATTTTCATGCAAATAGCCTTCAGTTAATCCTTTAAAACTTAATCTTATAGAGATTATAGATACATATAACTACATACCCAAGGTACGAGTATTGAGACGTTCCTTTATCAATTTCTCGACGTTGCTAATTAATATCATAATGTGAGTTCTTTCTTTATTATTAGAGACGATAATAAACGGAAGGAACTTGTTTAAACTTGCTCTGTAGATTCCTAACTGTGGTGACTATGATGTCGGTAAAATTCAGGATATTAAAATCTAAATTTCTTTGTTCCGATGATAAGTTATTGTCTTATTTATTTAATAATAAACTAATTTTTTACAAAAAGTAAGTACTGTGAATGTGAAGTACTTTTATCATAGGTACTTTATCCTAGCTGACAATGAGATTAAAATGTTTAGGATACCTAATTATCTAATAGGTACCTAATGAACTCTTTTAGTAGTAGACACAAGTAAATTGGGAGTCAACTAAATAGTTCAAACATCAGGAAGCTACTGGGTCAAAGTGAACCACGTTCCGTTATTGTACTAACAGTCGTATGAAATATTACAGTAAAATATAAAATAGCGCTCTGACGTATACTTACTTCAAACAAAAACTGTATTCATGACTAACTATCTAAAAACTCTATGAACATTGCACCTAATGAGTGAAAATTGTGTAATTAAAAATATATGAATATAAACTGCATAAAGTATGGTTACATCATAGTAAATGAGACCGTTTAACTTTGGAGTCTGGTGTAGTGTAGTACGTAGCATCGAGTGCATATAATTTAAGCCAATAATTGTTGGATAGTAAGTTAAACTGAGATTTCGAGACCAATTTAAAGTTTACAAAGTGTAATTATTACTTTGACTATTTAGCTGACGTACAGTCACATTACCAATTAGCTGAACCCCGCGTGACCTAGTGCTCACTCGCAAATCTGTAAGCTTGTAAAGTAATGTTACCTGAGTCAGTTTTTTTTAACAATAAATAAAATAAATAAATAAATAAATATTGCAGGACATTCCACACATTGCCATCTAGCCCCAAGCTAAGTAACTAGACTTGTGTTATGGGTGCTAGACAACGGATATACTACTTATATACTTTTCTTTTGTAAATATATACTTATAATACATAAAAACAACCAGACCACAGACAAATATCTAAGCATAAATACTTGGCTGAGGCGGGAATCGAACCCGCGACCCTGTGTTTGGCAGTCCGGCATTGTGACCATTGTGCCAACTGGGTCGTCACTAAACAAACAATATACTAAACAATACAATAAGCAATCTAAAAAAAAACAAAATAGGTAAATACTATATTTTTTACAGATATACGAATGAGCTTTGGGTCACGTGGGGTTCAGCTATTTGGTAATGTGACTGTACTTGTACTTGTATACGGGGTGTTTTTCGCAACAAAACCTCTTAAGTTAAGCCCTTTTTGCGTAAGAATGAAGTAGGCTCAGCACCTATACTTCCGTCTCAGCTTATCTATTTGACCGTGTCCAGAGGAAAGAACTTGTCAATATACCTCTGGAGACGACTAAGCCGCGGGTTTCATCACGATGTTTCCCTTCAGCGTATAAGATTCGAACACAGGACTTTCGGAATGAAATTCAAAGTATCAACCACTAGACAGACTATCACTGCTCATAAATGACTTAATTTTCTCATTTAATCAACATTTGGTAGATTTTTTTTTACAGAATGATTTTTTTAAATAGGGTTTCAGGGCCAGTTCCTAAGAATGCGAAACCAATTTTTCACTATGTGAAAAATTTTATCTATAAGAAAAGCGAAAAATGCTCAAAGGAATTGCGTGCAGTCATTACCAAAGTTTTTTCGTATAATAGGATCAGAAGTTTTTGCGTGAAGAGGTAACAAAAATATCAAACATTACTATCTCCATACTAAATTGCATTGAAATTGGTTTAGTTGAGCGACAAACCTAACCCGAGTCTGGTGTAAATTAGAATAAAGCAAAGTTTTACCGTATCTAACGTATCGGATATTCCGCGCGCTCGACTCTCGCTCGACCCTAGCCAGGATATAGTTTTAAAAGAGATTTAAAAAAATACTCTATATAAATATATATAATACTACTAATACTATAAATACTCTTTTGATATACCTACCAACATAATGTCCAGGACCACTGTGACGAGGTGGACGAACACTCACATGCGACGCAGAGGTTACTGGCTAAAAATAAATTTACACCAAACAAGTA
Organism: Idaea aversata; assembly: GCA_907269075.1. NCBI lineage: Eukaryota > Metazoa > Arthropoda > Insecta > Lepidoptera > Geometridae > Idaea > Idaea aversata. Next base: position 15,884,756 of record OU026088.1, on the reverse strand, counting down.
TTGGTGTACATTTATTGTATCTGTTAACAAATAATTGTGTTTGAGTGTTTCTGTACGTATGTATGTATTTACAAAAAAATGTACCATAACATAAGCCTACTTAGCTTGGCACAAGATGGCGTTGTATGGAATGTAATACGTAGGCATTTATGACGTAAAAACATTAATAGAAAATCAAATAAATATCACAAGCAACCAACGAAAACTAAATATAGCCTTTGTCCCCGAACTCATTAATTTCTAAGATCCCTTCACAGAGCTAAAAGTGGTAAAGTAAATTCTAACTAAAGATAACCGAAATTAAATTCACGCCCGACTGAAAGGTCACATAAAAAGGCAACTGCTTGAAGGCTTTATGTCCTAAGAAAACAGTGTTATAATGCTGTAGATAAAGAGTTTAATTGTGTATGTATGTAAAATATTGCTATATTCTATAAGCGCAACATCCGATCGTTTATCAATCGATTTAAAAAGTTTCCGTGACTCTACAACACGCATACTCACACTTTGTTTAAAAAGACACAATTACAACATTTTTATTAGAAATTTTATTAATTTCCATCCTTATTTTATAAAATAAACTCAGGCGAAATGAGAGGGTACAAGTAGTTAATGCCGAGGGTATATTTACGTAACAGAGTTCGGGTCGCACACAGCGAGCGACAACGACAAGCCCAAAGCGCGATATACTCGTACCCAACAAATCCCAAACAAACAACCAGAGAAACTCCTTAGATAATAACCTACCAAAGATAAATTCATCTTTTTTACAATGCGTAATTGGAATTTTTAACATTTTAGGGTACCGTATTTGCGTAGATTAAACGTCTCCAGTGAGAATGTGTCAGGGTAATTTTTCATCGCCTTGCGACGAGATAACTCGGGAATTTAAAGCGGGATAAGAAAGAATTTTTATTCCGGTTCTGCGATTCTGGAGAATGGATGCGTTCAGATTTTGTGGAATATTCGTGATAGGGTTAATGATTGATGATCCTCGTGTTTTATCTGTTTCATTGGTAATGTTTGGCTGTCATTTACTTCTTGATGGTTTCATAAATTACTTTTATTTGGTTACTAGTCGCTCAGTTTTTTTTAATTTGCCTTTGTTATATGAAGAAGATTTTATATAGATTTGCATTATACGGGGTTATTGGAAATTATACTAGGAAGCCGTTGAGGGCTAACTCTGTGCGCCTAAACAAACAACTTTTGTTATACGACTTTTGGAAATTCGAAAAAAAAAATAGAAGTATTGAGATTATGTAAATTCGAAAAACAGCAGATTTTTTAAAACAAAGGTCATTCAGACCAAGTACAGTAGATGAAACTTAAAAAATAACTAAAATTTTAAGGTTACTGACCTCTCCGTGTAAGGAACAGCTGATTTTCAGGTAAACCTAACCTTAAAATTTTCGAAAAAATGTTCGTATTTTCAAAAGTCGTAGAACAAAAGTTGTTAGTTTGGGTGCACAGAAGTAGCCCTCAACGGCTTGCTAGTATAATTTCCATCATTATCATTAAATCGGTAGATTAGTGAGCGATATTTAGAAGACCTCTGTGTCAACGTTAGCGAATATCCGCCTGCGATACGGAAGTATGCGGGTTCGATTCCCGCCGTCAAACAACTATTTATGTACTGATATTATGTTTCTGTAAACAAATATTTGTTTTGGTTTGATTGATTTTGTAAGTATAAAGGATACTAAGTATGTGTTTACAAAGGCTTTAGGCTTGTGTTATAGTAACTAGACAACAAATAGCATAATTATAATACTTTTTTATTATAACTGTGCTATTTGTTGTCTAGTTACTATAACACAAGCCTAATTACTTCGCTCTTCTAATATTTCAACACATTATGTTATTAATAAGTATTTCTTTTGGGGCTTACGATCTGACAGTTCCATGTAATTGTTTATTCATTTTGTTTATGTTAAGTTTTCCTTAGTGGTATCACGGGCCCCGAATCCTACTTAATACTTCCTTGAAGCAATCAAAAACTATTCCAAACAGATATGGAAATGCAAACAACAAAGTATGTACAAAGATGACGAACTACTTGGATGTGTAGAATCCAACTTTAAACAAACTTTAGTCTCGAATTCGTATCGTACTTCTTCTTCTACTTCTTACTCTTTTGTGCATTTCCTGGAGAGTGTGCCTTTTGAACATGTTTTGATAACTTTAATACTTAACGAGTGCTTACTACTACGACATGTTTCGTATGCACGATGATAAATCTTTGTAGTATTGTTTAATTTAAAGTTTTCTGTCAGTTGGTAGATGTTCTAGGAAATGCTAAGTTACGGCTTCTTAGCAGTTATAGGTACTTACCACATAAGTATAGCACCTACATATTTTGTATGTTCTATTTATATTATTTGTAAGAAAACACGAGCGTATAGGTTCGTCTTCTAGGAAATAGTGCTTCATTTAGACAGCTTCACCACTTTCCATCGTGTGAGATAGTGGTCAACGCTGACTTATTTATGTATTATTTAAAAAAAAACCTGGGGCACAGTAGTCTCTAGACGTATTGACGAGCTCTTTTCTGTCGATACGGTCGACTAAACTGAGAGGGTGGTATGAATGCTGGGCAAGTCTACTCCATTTAATACATATCCTAGACGACCCGCCCCGGCTTCGCACGGCTATATTATGCATGTATTATACATATAAACCTTCCTCTTGAATCACTCTATCTATTAAAAAAAAACCGCATCAAAATCCGTTGCGTAGTTTTAAAGATCTAAGCATACAAAGGGAAATAGGGACAGAAAAAGCGACTTTGTTTTATATACTATGTAGTGATACAACCATGAAGACCATGAATTATACCATGTATAAATTTAAGAATGCTATGTGAAAGGCCAATCGTGTTTATTTGATTTTTTTTTTCAGAAAACCCAGTACATATTCACACTCTATCAAACAGTAATATCCTTATGTGTATCTTTAGAACAAAGTTTATGTTTTCTATGTATTATGTCTATTTTTAAAGTTATTTAGGTCTTGTTTAGTCATCAAAATATTCCTAAAACACGAAAATTTATAAAAGCACAAACCGACAACGAAAGCTTTTTGTCGTAATTGTTGATTGCAATACCTACAACAAATAAATGCAAGCGCGATTCAATTTATAATTTTGTGATTTTTTGCACGCCAAATATATTCGTTAATAAAACTTGACTAAAGGAGAATTCCCAAAAATAGGTAACATTATGACGTCGCGTCGTGTCTAAATTATGTTTATAAAAGTCATACAAAGTTGTATGATGATTTGGATTTTTTGTGTGAATAGTAATAAAGCGCCATCTAGGCTTAGGCTGCCTGCCCACAGAAGCGGAGCGGAGAGGAGTGGAGCAATTTCCACCAATAATCTTGCAAAAAAACTACGCACGCGGAGTTTTTTTGGAGCGCTATTGGTGGAAACGCTCGCCGCGGCATTTCCACCAATAGCACTCCAAATACTGGCTGCACTCCTGTGGACAGCTATGCCTTGTGTTACGGTGATCAGAAGAGCGGTGTTGGCTTAGTGATAGATACTTACCTCGACTTTCATTCTGAAGGTCGTGGGTTCGAATCCGGGCCGGCCGTGCACCAATGTATTTTTCTTAAGAAAATTTCATGTGCGCTAATTAACAATGCTCTTACGGTGAAGGAAAACATCGTGATGAAACCCGCGACTTAGTTGGCTCCAGAAGTATTGACAAATTCTCTCCTCTGGACATGGTCGACTAAGCTGAGAGCTAAGCTGAGCAAGCCTACTCCATCTTCACGCGAAAAGGACCCAATTATAAAGGGTCTAATCGCGGAAAAACAGCCTGTATACAAGTACAAGTACAGTGATCAGACAAAGGACAGAATCCCTATACGTAAATACAGCAACACCCAGAACCAGAAACAAATTTCTGTACATAAATAATTGTTTGAGGCGAGAATCGACTCCCAACCTTCTGCGTCACAGGCGGATAATAATAATAGTAATAGAGTACGATAACATGAACTAACACTAAAGGAACAACAGCCAACACCAACAATCCACATACAAACAGATCTGCTAATCGGTATGTACGTATTACACAGAAATCCACTAGAACACAATTATTGACTTGTAATTCCTAACAGTAGGTACGAGTAGGTACCTAAGTAAATAAATCTAGTTAACTAAACAATAACCAATTTGTTAACAATCTGTTGATTCTTGAGAGCGTTATTTGTGTAGGTTGGCTGTATCAAAACTACTTAGTTGTTCAACTTATCCAAATCGATTCAATCGCAGGAAAATCTTATTATATCATTTCGCAAGAAGAAGAGACATTAGAGAATTTGGAGGCGTTCTACTTTAGCTAATAATGATATTGTTATGATAACCTCTGGGTGTTTTGACATTGAAAATCTCTTTCAGTTTGTTGAAGTATAGGTCGTAAATTCGAGAAAGTGTGCGACATGGCCGTAGGTTGTTTTCATTTATGCGTACAGTTTGATTAGAGAGGGATCAAAAGACGCAGGAGGCCAAGACCTACACGACCGAGGAGTTTTTGAAAAAATTCAATATAAAAGAAAAAAAATATTTTTAAATTATTTTAGCAAAATTGTAACAGCCAGGGGTCACACTAGCTCTAGTTGCTTCTTCGGCGAGAGAGCGCTTTTTTTTTAATTTTTTTAGCCTGTTATGTCCCACTGCTGGGCAAAGGCCTCCCCCATTTCCCTCCATGTGTTCCGATCTCCAGCTAATTTTGGCCACTCTGCGTCGAATGCATCCAGGTCGTCGTGCCATCGTTTTTTGGGTCACCTCGAAGACGCTTGCCGTCTTGAGGGACCCACTGGGTGACTTTGTTTGCCCATCTTTCTGTCTGCATTCGGCACACATGGCCAGCCCACTCCCACTTAAGTTGGGCGGTCTTCTGGCCCACGTCTGCGAGAGAGCGCTCGTCCACTAATATTGATTAAATCAAATATGAAGTAGCATGAATACTACAGTATTATTTTTTAGAATTAATAAAATATAGATAATTTTAAATAGTCTCTCGATAATTACGTGTAGCGTGAATTTTGCAGATTTTTGTATGTATAAGTAAGCGGTATGTAACCACGGCCATCTATGTATGTATCTACGTATTAAATACGCGTTATCCGTAGATACTAGAGTAGTACCTAAACCTAGTAATGAAGTACCATTCACTAATGAGATCTTGTAGCGGCATCATTTGATACCCAATTTGTCAACGTCGAGACGCGACTCACGAGATAAATAATGACCTATAGTAAAAATATTTTAACGAGTTTTATTTTAATAAAGCAGACATTTTTTATTGTGTAATCAAGCCTTGTATAATAAGAGGATATTGCTTCTATTACAAGCAATAAATTGAAGCGAAAAATATGAGACAGATCGGCTTTGTCATTCAAATGCCAGGGACTATTATTTGTTGGTTTTAATGTACCTAAATAATTTTGTTAGATGTTTTAGTTGTCCTGTCTTATTATTGTATACTGCGATCAGTGTAAGTCCCGATCTTGTGGACTTATCGGGATGATAGTAGCCTGTTCTCTTATCCCAGATATTCAGCTATTTACGTACTAAGTTACATTTTTTTTATTTATTTTTTATTTTTTATTTATTTATAATCAAAAATAAACTTAAAAAACATAATGCATGCCGAAAATCGCAGTGATTTGACTGGCGTGCTGATATGGGTAAGTAGATGGTTAATTGACTGACATCGAAATCCGTTCAGTAGTTTTTGTGTGAAGAGGTGATAAAAATACACACAAACACTCACATTAAATTTTGTATTAGTATACTTTAAAATTCACTAGATTCGAATACTTATGTGGATAAGTTTCTTATGGTTTCTTTTCATTTGCCTGCTGTTTTAGCGTTTCGAAGCCACACTTCTTAGACGCGTCAAAGTGAATTAGTCTCACTAGATAGGTAACAAGTATTTTATAAGTAAAAAATGTATCTGATTAAAATTACATGTTTTAAATCGTCATTAAAATACGAGTTCTCAAATACAAATATCGTAATATGAAACAAAAGCGATCATATTGCATAGAGATTACCGGTTGGATTTAACTTCAAGGGTGCACGTGAGCTGACGAGGCGCTCGCTGGCGAATGGCGATCTCCATCGCTTGAATTGTCTGCGATATCGTTCTCTTTGTAGCTGTAGGGTTGCCATCACATTTTGGAATCGACACGGGACATTGGCATTGACAAAAAAAAAATTAACGTAGCGTTTAAGCAATCTTGACGTGGGAGGGGTTTGTCTTCCCAAAAGGTTTGTCTATAATGACTTGTTATTTGATTTTTATATAAAATTAAAAGGGAGCGAGCGAACTGAGCGGCCTCAAGTTTTTCATATTTTGAACGATAATTTGAGCAAAATTGACGGTCACTTTAAATAAAATCGAATTAATTCTGACTTTTTGACGACTGTCTTTATGAAAATAAATGTAAATAACTACCTCGGGAGACGTTAGGCGTCCGTCGTCAAAAAGCTGCAAAAATACGAGACATGTTACAGGATGCGTTTGCTGAATACGGTGAGAGTCCCGCATATACGGGACGTTTGGCAACCCTATGTATCTGGTACTAGTGTTGGAAATCTATTGGAGAGACAATATTGTTGTTCATTCTTTAAAAAAACAGCTTTGTCGTTTTGATGAAATGACTTGCAAAGGTAATAGTTGTTACAGCTCAGTGAGCTTCGTTCAGGTAAATTTACTTCAATACTTGACATTTTCAGTAGCTACGGGCAGTAAGTTATTATTAAATAGTTGCCTGAGACTGGGTCCACGATCGATTCCACTCATATTCCACTAATAAATCTGTTCTAATCAATCTTTTTAGGTGAACTGTCCTTCGGTTTTTCGTACAACTAAAATAAATATAAAAAAACCTAACATTAGCAATAGTCAGAGTTGAAAGACCACCGTAGATTTCTAAAATTACCATTAATGTAATATTTTATTTTAATAATATTTATCTAATAAACTCATGAGTTGAAAGACTTTATATACTTGAACACGAGCAAGACCTTTGAATCTTGCTTGAGTTGAAAACATTCTAGCATAGCAGTGTTTGAGCTCTACGATGGGTCTATAATTCTGACTCCGACCGTACAATAACTATAAAATTGTAAGTAAGGAATCACATAATCATTTCGTTACCAAATATGTTATATCCATACTTTATAGACTTAAATATTTACTTTTAATGGAGTTGAGAGCCTCTCCCTTTTTTTAAGTCGGTTAAAAAGATGTTACCCAACTCTCAAGGAAATTGAAAATAGATAAAACTTCGAGTCCACCTTGTGAAATGCATCTCGTCGTCGAACGATACGAAAATATTATTTATATTTTATCGAATCGAACAGATAGCGAATCTTAAAATCGGTTTTCGTAAAATAAACTGTTTTGCTTGTGACGTTGGAAAATTATACTTCTAGAATGATTTCTGATGCGATAAGTGATTGCTAAAAATATGAAAAATTGTACATAACTGTTAAGCCAGCAGCTGAACCGATTTTCACTAAACACAGCTAAAAACATGCTTTTAGATAAAATATATTTTATTTTTAAACTAGCGACCCGCCCCGGCTTCGCACGGGTATATTATGCATGTATTATACATATAAACCTTCCTCTTGAATCACACTATCTATTAAAAAAAACCGCATCAAAATCCGTTGCGTAGGGAAATAGGTATATAGGGACATAGAGACAGAGGGACAGAGAAATCGACTTTATTTTATACTATGTAGTGATATGTTTATATCTTTTGAAAATTTGAGAGATGAATTTCGCAAAGCAGTTCAATTGCAGCGAATTTTAGGATCGCATTTTTTATATATTTGGGAATATTGGCCACTAGATAGGTCTAGTGGCTAAGAACGGTGTTGGCTTAATGGTAGATACCTCGACTTTCATTCTAAATTTCGTGGGTTCGAATCCCGGCCGGCCGAGCTTCTGTGAATTTTTCTTAAGAAAAATTTATGTGCGCTATTTGACATTGCTCTTACATTGAAGGAAAATATCGTGATGAAACCCGCGGCTTAGTTGGCTCCAGAAATATTGACAAGTTCTCTCTTCTGGACATGGTCGACTGAGCTAAGAGGGTAGTAGGTGCTGGGCAAGCCAACTCCATCCTCACGTAAAAAGAACTCAATTACAATAGGTCTAATTGCGGAAAACAGCCTGTATACAAGTACATGGCGATGCTCCCAGTACAAGTAGGTCTAGTGGCACAGTTACGTACAGTGTAGTACAGTTTTATTAACTGGACATTTCGGGTACTTTTTATTTCATTTATTTGCATTCATATGGTAGGTACTTGTGGTTTCATCAACTGGATGTTTTAATAACTATACATTTTGACAACTTGGTATCATATCTTTTGCTTTTAACAACTTGGACATTCTGACCTTTGGACTTATATCCCATCTTTAATTAGTAGATTTCAACTGAATTACATTTTAAACAAACAAATAAAGCTACGGAATTAATAAACGATTTAAGAACTCACTCAGAAACTTAGACTCTGCCACAAATTAAATATTTCTTCAAATATACCGTTCAATATTATTACATTGATCTTCTTAGCGTAATTAATTCAGGGTAGACGTTCGTCGGTCGTCGGTCGTCGGTCGTCGCTTGGCAAATACGAAATGCGATTTTATTCCCTATTGTCGTCATTATCTTCTTCTTTTAATTAAACTACTTCAATACTCTAGCTTCTCTTATAAATAATAAATTTCACTCAGGTACCTACAATGTTTTTTATATGACGTTATTTTAAGACCGAAGCGGGGTTCTAAACGTTTTAGTGAACAACTTTTGTTTTAATTTATATAATTTCTAACTTTTCTTGAAAAAATTGAGGTAATGTCTGAGGAAAATCTGCTGTTTACTAGTTTTTGGTGTCATACTGTTGGTTACCCTAAAAAAAATTACCTTCTCGCAGTGGGGTTAAAATAAACTCAAGTATCAAGTAACAATGTTTCTATTTCTCGTAGCCTTTTTGTAGCGGTATGCTACGGGTCTCGTAGCACTTGTCAATTGAGCTCGAATAGAAAAATAAATTTTAGTTGGAAGGTAAAATACCTATCAGTTGTCGCGGATGAAAATAACTTTACAGTTTTTTTTTATGAAACTAGGTGCACCTGAGATATGCTGATGACACCGTCTTACTTGCGCCAAATATGTTGACGATGAAAGAGATGTTGGAGGCTCTGGAGGCGGAGAGTGAATCTCTCGGTTTATCCGTCAATAGAAGTAAAACCAAGCTCATGATCGTTGACCGCGCCGGCACACTTGCTGATATCGACGCTGTGCCAGGTATAGACACGGTGAAAGAGATGGTGTACCTGGGAGCCTCTATCAAAGATAATGGTGATTGTTGTGCCGATATTAGACGAAGAATTGGGATGGCAAAAGATGCAATGACACGGCTGCAAGTAATTTGGAAGGACAGGGGAATCACCAAAAATACGAAGATCCGTTTGGTTCGTGCGCTGGTTCTCCCAATATTTTTGTACGGTGCGGAAACGTGGACAATCCGAGAAGCTGAAAGGAAGAAAATAGACGCATTTGAGATGTGGTGCTGGCGACGCATGCTCCGGATACCTTGGACCGCGTTCCGCACTAATGTGTCTATACTAAAAGAACTCGGGATTAAAGACCGTCTTTCCACGATATGCCAGCGACGTATCCTCAGCTATTTCGGCCACATTATCAGACGTCAAGACGAGAACCTGGAGAAACTGATCATCTGTGCAAATGTAGAGGGCAAACGGTCACGTGGTAGATCCCCGATGAGATGGTCAGATCAGCTGAAACAGGAGAGCTCGTCCAGGTTTGAGGAAGTGGTTCGAATGGCCGCAGACCGGATTAAGTGGGGGACCTTTACAAACCGCTGGGTGAAGAAGAGTGGTGGTCGCGATCTTCAGTCATGAAGGATCGACCAGAGACAGAGAGGTGCAGCAACAGATTTTTACTCGGAAGACGTCATTTATAAAATATATAATTTTATAAATGACGTATTTTAATTTCAATTTCGATGGAGGTTCGGAATAAATCGGGCAAGTGAAGTCGGAATGAAATTAAATTTTATCGAAGTGAAACCATGTCGAATCATCGATAATTGTATTACACAGAAATTATTAATTATCTACGAAAATATTTACAGTAGGTGATTGCTATTAAAAATATTGATAACATTCATTAAACTCGGATTTTAGTCATCCTAAAGTGGAAACGGTCGTTTTATCCCCGTGGTACTTTTTAGCCCACCCGACCAAAAGTACTATTTAACTTTCGGCCATCGCAAAAGCATTGTAAAAGTAAAGTTAGCCAATTATTATGTCGCAGGATAGACCGAACCGATAGACGACCTCGACGCAGAGTGGCCAAAATTAACTGGAGATCGGGACACATCAAGGGAAATGTGGAAGGTATTTGCCCAGTATTGGGACACAACAGACTTAGTAAAAAAAAAGTATAGACCGAGGGTTTCCTCTCAGAGGTGTTTCGGCAGTAAGATGCCACGGGTGCCTAAATCGTCATGTCATCAACCATGGTGAGTTTCTAGGGCATGTCAGTTTCCTCATGGCACCACATCGTTAAATAAAATAGTAAATACGAAAGCCTGCCAGCGACTCAGAAGATTGCGGATTCGAATCTCTCTTCGAAAAAATATTTTGTATATTGTTTCTGGTCTGTTTGGTTATGTAATAAGGGCGACTTAAAGGTTTGTTATTAGTGACTAAATAACAAATTAATAAACAAATGAATTGTTTTACAGATTGTCAATAAAGCTAATGTTTATCTAATGAACTGGTTTAAAGTAGTTGTCCCTATATTTAAGAAATATTTAATTTTAATTTAAGGTGGCAGATGGCTCTTATTACCCGCAGAAAACTTATTATTTTTTCCATTCAAATTGTGATATAATTTCTTAGTTGAGTAGTTTGACTACGAGGAAATTTATTCCTTTTAACCAAACTAGTTTGACCAGAAAGTTTGATCAGCATGAACGTACAATTTAATAAACAACTGTAAATCCGTTTCCTTTAAAAAAAAAGAAAATAAAATGTGCCGACAGACCGACGACGGTCAAGTTAAGTCAATATTGTAGGTATATCTATCTATTCGTACTACATGCGTAAATTATGTAGAGGTCCTATCTGGTGTTACCTCAGAGGATAATAAATGGCGAAGTCCCGAATCGACGCCATTTGCAAATTGTCGAATCGTGGCCCGGTTTATAGACCGTTTGAATAACGATATTATTTTCATGGGCTGTAATTGATGAGGGATTCCTGAGGTCAGGCCTTGAGGTGTCGCCGTGATGTATGCGACCTAGGATGCGTATTGTTTAATATGATAACACTTCAATGGAGAAGGTTTCATTTAATTTTTGTTCACTTCACCGATCTTATTTGAGACTACTCGCATTAAATGTATAAATATAAAATTCTAAGTCATGACTGAATGTATATATCAACATACAGTTCAAACCAATGTACGGATCAGGTAAAAATTTGGTAAATAGATAGTTATTATAACGTAGGCATCCGCCTATAAATTATCTTGAAATCTCATTCAACTCCTACGTGGACGAACTTTTCGGACCCATCGTCTTTTGTGGCTGCACCGGCTTATACGTATCGGAACACGGACAAGTCCGCTTAGCGATACGAATGTTTCTGGAAGTAATCATAAACTCGAGATAAAGTAAGCCACACGTGTAGTTTTCGAGGCTCGTCTTTACCGTCGATAATTGCCGGTATAATTGGTCGTATGTTTGTAGAACAACGGGGTCATGTCACGCGTCACAAACGGTGGACGACACCGAGCGGGACATTTCGGCTAATGAATGGGAACTGAATCGCGGTGCGACACTGGGGCCGGAAAAACAGCGGGTACAAAATACCAAATTTTCCAAGTGGCAAAATTTATGGAAGAGTTGGACTGTCTCTTTTTGTAAGAAAAGCAGAGTCCTTGCCACGAATTGGTTAAGTATTTATCATAGAGTGACGGTAGCTTTTTATGTAAGAAATAAAAAAAAACTGTATTTATTATTATGGACTCGCGTTTGAAGGATTATACTTTTCTTTACAGTAGAATTAATTTTATCTAGTTGTATGATTTAGGATCTTCACTTCGATATCCTGCACCTGACCTAAATAAGCAGCTAAAGAAGCAGATAATAAAGTGTTTACTGTACTTTAAACTCCACCCAAACTCATCCTGCCAAGTGGCTCGGCGTGTTGTCGAAGCATGCCGTTTTTCTTCTTAGCGAGCATGCTACATGTTTAACCTCATCGTCGCGGCACCATCCGGCCAGATAACCTCAAATGAGAGTCTTTTATTCGTAATAATAAACCTATTTATTAATGAGTATTAAAATAAAATGTATATTCTGCCAGATGTCATGGCCCAACAATAAGGTTCATTACAGACAGACGACGAACGGACGAAGGTAGCGACACGTGACAACATGGACGAAATATCACACGTGACTCGTTTACCGTGTCCTTCCATGCTTTTTCCTACTTTACCTAGATAATTTAATTATGTGTTTATTTATTCGTTTGGAAGATTTTTGACGAATTCTGTGGCGCGTCGGATGCAGAATGCTTTGGGTTCGATTCCCGCTTTTAAAAAATATTTATGTACTTACAGATATTTGTTTTTGGTCTGGGTGATTCTTTAGGATAAGTATGTATTTACAAAAGTATTTAGGTATTATTTCCGTTGTTTGTTACCATAATACAAGCCTAGTTGCTTAGCTTTGGGCTATATGGCGTAATGATGAAATGTTATTTATTTTTAAATTAAAATTAAAAAGATCTTTTAGTCTAAGTATTGTTAATTATTTTGCGTAGAAATTGTATTTACCGAAACTAATTTCAACAAGCTCTTTGTTTTCATAACAGAGGTTTGTTTGATTTCCATTTTCTTATTCATTAGATACCTACGATACTAGCTCGCCCCGCGTACCCACCCACACCACGATCCCGTGGGACTTGTTGAAGGGATTAAAGTTCTAGATAAGATGTAATGTTTTTATCTTCTTAGTGCTCATTGAATAAATGCTTAGCAGATTACAAAGAAAGGAAGCTAGAAATAAAAAAACCATTTACTCTGACAAACGTATAGCAAAAAACGACACAAATGGTATACAATATGTTTCATCGAGGGCATTGTAATACGAAGGTAGTTTGTTCTAGGTCACCTTTGTTCTAAACCCTTAGGAAAATCGATTAGTTTTGAAAATTTGGTTTGCATAGGATAACCTCAAAATTTTGTGGAAATAAAGACCATTATAATGTTTAAAATAATAGCACTAAAATTTTCGAGTAAACAAACAAAAATGTTTTTCGAAATATTATAGTTGAATTTACAAAACTCGTAAAACAAAAGTTGTTCCCCTTTACGTCTAAAACAATAATAATTCCCTTTCGTATAAAAATACCCTAATAATACTGAAGTAGGTACCTAACAAATACTAGAATTACCTTTAAAATCCTTTAATGCAAAATATTTATTTATATTTTGCATTATTATTTTTATTTATATTAAATATTTATAATGCAAAATATTTTGCACTGAATAAAAAAAATAAAAAAAATAGAATAACACTTAAATGAGATAATTCGATGTGGTCTAAGTTCAGAATACAGTAGATTAAATCACATTGTATATTAATAACAATAGTATCTTCACTATCACTTCACTACATAGTATAAAACAAAGTCGCTTTTTCTGTCCCTATTTCCCTATGTATGCTTAGATCTTTAAAACTACGCAACGGATTTTGATGCGGTTTTTTTTAATAGATAGAGTGATTCAAGATGAAGGTTTATATGTATAATACATGCATAATATAGCCGTGCGAAGCCGGGGCGGGTCGCTAGTTGTAAATAAGTTAGGTACATAAAATAAATTTCATATTGAGAACAGTTTAAGTACCAATTTTGTATGAATATTAAAATTAAGTAGCTTTCAGTAAAAAAGAAACTATAAGCCACCTTTACTGAAATGAGAATGCCTTTTCCTAAGTAGGTACTTAATGTCCGCGAATGGACCAATTTTACACTTTCTTGTTTTTCAAGTAGCAATTGTGTCGAGATTGCAGAAAAATGCTAAACAACAACTGAATTTTAGTTGCCTCTTTTATTTCATAAATACAGGGTTATTGGGAATTATTTGAGGAAGCGGTTGAAGGCTATTACTGTGTACCTTAGATTAGAACATTCAACTTATGTTCAACGACTTTTGGAATATTTGAAGAATATGTTAATTCGAAAATAAGTTTTTTTTTTTATAATATAAGTTATTTAGACTTAGACCAGCCAATAAAACTTTAAAAATAAATATCTTCTTAAAGTTAATGACCTCTCTTTTCGGGTCAACAAAACAGCAAAATTTCCCAGAAAATGTTTGAATTTCCAAAAGTCGTGGAACTAAAGAGGTACACAGAAGTAGCCCTCAACCGCTTTCTTATATGATTACCAATAACCATGTATAAAGAAACCAAGGAAGAAAATATAAAATATTCGCAGTTTTTGCTCTCTAATAAAAACATCGACGGTTAGAGCAGCGCCCTGCGGTTCCACCAGCGTAAGTCCTATTCCCGTGGGAAAGTAGAAATAAAATATAGCCATTGTCACTCCTAGGAATTCAATGTACCTATCTTTATTATTAAGTTTCATAGAAGGAGATCCAGGAGTTTTGGAACCTATTACAAATCAATAATCTAAATATGTCTTTATTTCAATTTAAAACATAAAATTAAATGTCAAAATTACAAAATACAAGGAAATAACAAATTACAAAAAACGAAATTATCAAAAAAAAACCATACCAATCAATAATCTTACATTATTAGATTAGTGTAGATAAATATGCTTAGAGCAAAGGAAGAAAGAACAAAAAGTCTAGAGACCTTAAAATACGAATTTATTTCTTCGTACTTAGTCTTCAACATTGATTTCTGTCTGTTTGTTACCTCTATATAATAAAAACTACTGAACCTATTCCCCCTTATTCCAAAACGAGGTTTAAGGATAGTCCGAGATGTGGATTTAAACCTTAGATATAGATACAGATTTACTCGTGAAATAAAGTCTAAACACTATCTCTATTATAATCTATAGGGATGGTGCTTAGACTATAGTTCCTAATAGATTATATAGGGATAGTGTTTAGACTATTAGTTCACGAGTAAATCTGTGTCTAAATCTAAGGTTTAAATCCACATCTCGGACTATCCTTAAACCTCGTTTTGGAATAAGGGGGTTTGACATCTGTTTCCTGAGGAGATCGTGGTATACTTTATTTATAGACCAGGGTCGATATTTTTTGAAACCAAAAAAAATCACAGTAGGATAAAACCCATTAGAAAAGGAGGGGAATATGATAAAAATGAAAGGAAAAATAAATTACGGTCGATCCGAGTTCGGAAAGTGGGAGGGGGTGGGTTTTTAAGGGTAAAAAATGGTTTATCTTGATTTCCGGCAAAACTACAAGTCCTATGGAAAAAAGTTGAATGGCAAAGTTGTAGGTAATAAAAAGATCTACAACTTTTGTATTAACAATTTTTTCACATAACCTCAAAATTTAGGTGAAAAATTCTAATAACCAAGTTTTTGGCTTTTTATTTTTATCTTTTTTAAAAATGTTTTTTTTTCTACGAAATTTGGTGAAAACTTACCTTATTATGTCCCAAATACACTGTAATTTATTTGATTTAAAATATTTATTTTTACGCCTTATTTTAACTTAATATCAAAAAAGCACCCTAATTTTCAATCGAAAATTCTCGCATCAAAATATCAGCTTTTTTTCAAAAAGTTGGTATGCTTTCTGTTCGCTGAAATCTCTACTTTCCGATGGTGAAACGTATACTAAACAACATCGTACAAAAAAAATCGATTTTCTCGATCGGTTTTATGCATTTTCTGAGAAGATTTACTACAGTAACATATATATTTTTCACCATCGGAAAGTAGAGATTTCAGCGAACAGAAAGCATACCAACTTTTTGAAAAAAGCTGATATTTTGACGCGAGAATTTTCGATTGAAAATTAGGGTGCTTTTTTGATATTAAGTTAAAATAAGGCGAAAAAATATTTTAAATCAAATAAATTACAGTGTATTTGGGACATATAAGGTAAGTTTTCAAAAAATTTCGTAGAAAAAAAACATTTTTGAAAAAGATAAAAATAAAAAACCAAAAACTTGGTTATTTGAATTTTTCACCTAAATTTTGAGGTTATGTGAAAAAATTGTCTATACAAAAGTTGTAGATCTTTTTATTACCTACAACTTTGCCATTCAACTTTTTTCCATAGGACTTGTAGTTTTGCCAGAAATCAATATAAACCATTTTTTACCCTTAAAAACCCACCCCCTCCCACTTCCCGAACTCGGATCGACCGTAATTTATTTTTCCTTTCATTTCTATCATATTCCCCTCCTTTTCTAATGTGATTAGAAAAAAAGTGATTTTTTTTCATTTTTTACCATTTTTGAAGGCTTCGGCCCTGGTCTATTAGAATGTCATTGTATTCTTTATTACTTTAAAAACCTAGTAGTCAAGTGTCAGTGTTCTTGTGTTTATTTTGTCAACAACTCTCAACTGTTCGAAATACGTTGTCGTGTGCTTGTACAAACAAATGTTTTCCTATTCTATTTTAAGTAAAAATTGAGCATGACACGGAAATTTCCATTTTCCTTTTCCGGGGATATCTTCTGGAAGAAAATTACCACAATTAAAACTTCTGATTTTAAGTTAAAATTGTGATTTTAAGTTAAAATAATTAATATTTACTTGGATTTTAATTAATTATGATTTATAAACATGTGTGACATTTTTTTCTACTAAAATAAATAAATAACGTTAATTCTCTAATCTAGTCACAAAAACATAACATTTCTTCCATCACTATATTGTCGGTACAAAAACAAAGACAAAGTCACAACCAATAAAATTTGAAACAGTTCCTCCATCAAAATACTCGCAGGGACGTCCGTCGGCCGTGATAGACGACGGAACCATTTACTGAGGACATCGTTTAAAACACAATAAAATAAGGACGGATATAAACTTGTTACATTCATGTTATATAATGTCAAATTGTCTTGAACGTAGGTATATGCCATGCCGGACTGCCAAACACAGGGTTGCGGGTTCGATTCCCGCCTCAGACAAGTATTTATGCTTAGATATTTGTCTGTGGTCTGGTTGTTTCTATGTATTATAAGTATATATTTACAAAAGAAAATTATATAAGTAGTATATGAGTTGTCTAGCACCCATAACACAAGTCTAGTTACTTAGCTTGGGGCTAGATGGCGATGTGTGGAATGTCCTGTAATATTTATTAACCTAACCTTTTTTATAATTATATAATCTACACTAATACTAATATTACAAAGAGGATTTTTTTTTGTTATTTTGTTTGTAACGACTATTCTCCGAAACTACAAGACCGATTTTGATGAAACTTGGTATGATAATACATTAAATAAGTTTTTATCCCGATATTCCCACGGGATCTGAAGTTGCGCGGGTGCAACCGCGAGTTGATGCTCTCTCTTTGGTCGATACTTCATGACTGAAGATCGCGACCACCAATCTTCTTCACCTAGCGGTTTGCTAGATAGACACTATTATATTATTATGACTTACTGCGCTACGCAGTCTCACGTTTGTATCGAATAAGAAAAGTGAGTTTTTTATTTAAAAATAAGTCGTATTTACATTTAATCTCGATAATTTACTTATTACCTCAACAGTAGTATACGCTAGCAAAAAAATTGAATCCGTTCAATAGTTCAGTAGTTTTTCAGATGTGTGATCACAAATTATTTGAATATGAAATCACAGCATAAAAAGAATCAACAAAATACACAAAAACAAAGACGGTTCAAATAGACAAATTAATAAACATCCATAAAGAACGTATTAAAAACCTCCTTGTGTTTTGTAGTCGGTCATTTCCTCTCTGCTGCGTATGAGCCCGATGTTAAAAGCTCAGTTCAATCAACATTATTCATTTCGGTAAGTTAAGTATTTTATCTTTAGTTTGTGCTAACCCTAAAGCAGTTCTACTAACATCGAACTTTGCCATTAAACATTCACGGAACGCCCTCTGGTTTTATTCACTCGTAAAGTTCATCCGATGAACGGAATTATTTCCGTAAATACGACGCATACTACTTTTAACCTTAATCTAAAATACGATGAATAGATATCCAACTTTCATTAATCTACTAGCTGTGTCCTGCGGTTTCACCCGCGTAAGTCCCAATCCAGCAGGAATTTCGTGATCAAAACTATATCCTTCTTCATCAATGACGACCCAGTTGGCACAATGGTTACCATGCCTGACTGCCAAACACAGGGTTGCGGGTTCGATTCCCGCCACAGACAAGTATTTATGCTTAGATATTTGTCTGTGGTCTGGTTGTTTCTATGTATTATAAGTATATATTTACAAAAGAAAAGTATTTAAGTAATATATCCGCTGTCTAGCACCCATAACACAAGTCTAGTTACTTAGCTTGGGGCTAGATGGCGATGTGTGGAATGTCCTGCAATATTTATTATTTATTTATTTTATTATCTCCTAAATTACCTGCCATACTATGCCGTAAGGAGGGAACAAACAAACTTTCGGATTGTTTGAACGCGCTAATCTCTGGAACTACTGGTTCGAATTAAAAATTATTTTTGTGTTGGATAGTCCATTTATCGATGAAGGCTATAGGCTACTTTTCATTTTGATATTCCCACGGGATCGGGACTTACGCGGGTTAAACCGCGGAGCGCAGCTAGTACAAATATAAAAAATGGGTAGGCTGTGTCAGGACAGGAAGTTTGTGAATCTTCTCATCATTCTGACGGAAGTAGTTAATTTAACATCCTCGTTAGAGCGAACCTCCTTGCCTTAAAGTTTGATTAGATACATCCTCTTTCCTTACATTATGTGATGTTGATGTACGTAGAGGATCGGGACGTATGAGAGTGAAACCGCGTGCTGCAGCTAGTAGCTAGTAAAAATATTTTTGAAATCTAAAATATTCTGTCAGTTACAAATATTTTTAAAACCTTTTCCACAAAGATCGTCGAAAAAACTGTTCGTTCGTCTCTCTGTGACGAATTTTACCTGCAATTCCCTAGACTTTTAATAGATACCGCGTATAGACAGCTTTTTGTTCTAGCTAAACTGGTTATCGGCAACATATTCGGATTTTCGAATACCCGTCAAACAACGGGCAATTCTTATTTTTCACGTTTTATTTCCTGGTATTTACTCTGTCATGTTTTCCTTTCGTGATAAGATTATTTTTGAACTATGCAATGTTGACGGAATTTAACAAGGTGGTTTTGAATTCGAAAATGTTTTTTTATTTTATTTATTGAGATTTTTTTTTTAGAATAACTTTTTAGAACGATACGTCTGAAGTCTGGGAGCCAATTAAGCCGCCGGTTTCATGGAAGATGTTTTCCTTCACCGTAAGCGTGAGTTTAAGAGGAAAGGGTACCGGGGGCTCTTTCCATACAAACTATTACAAACGTAGTCAACTGTTTTCTCCCTGGATAATGACACTAGAGCAAATATTTTTGGTGCATTAAACTTATAACTGCCATGACCATGCCCTTTCTTAATCTTAATCTCTATCTCTCTTTTTCTTAATCTTAATTTCTATGATAATTAGAAAGAAAGAAAGAAAAGCATTTATTTGGTACAGGCACACGACAACTTCTTATGAATATTTAAGAAGCCATGTGCTGCCCAAATGGGTCGACCTCAGCTGTAAGCCACAGACAAGTATAACTGCCAAGTTATGCAGCCATGCAGCGCTGGTCTTCCGGCCAAACCCGCTGCCGTCGTGCATCGTCTCTAGCTCCCGCATACACACCCAAACAATAAATAAGTAGAATAGCAAAATAATTACATATATAAGGTAATAAAGAAATAAAATAGAATAAGAAAATGATGTTAAATAAATAATTTTATTTGTATGATACATATACTGAGTACTAAATAGCTTAAAAAAGAAGAAGGAACTGCCCGAAGTAAGAAAAAAATAAATAAAAAATACAATAGGGAGACGTCACTGTCAGTTGGATTTGACATTTCAAATTAAGAGGTTATAAAACGTGACGCCACGTAATATGATTGCAATTAGTGACCAAGAAAAAGGAAAAATGACGTGGATAGATGAAATTTAACTCCTCCTGCGGCCCAGGCCGTCCGCTGCCGCCCCGCCAAACGCCGTATCAGTGTGAATAAACCATCGCTGCAAGTCGTGCGCAAACTACCTAATTAGCAAAACATAGGGGCATAGTCAATAGTCATGGCAGTTATAGGTTTAATGGCACAAAAATATTTGTGCTAGTGTCATTATCCAGGGAGGAAACAGTCGACTACGTTTGTATGGAGAAAGCGCAGGTACCCTTATACCTTAATAGCGCACATTAGTTTTTCATAAGACAAATTCTTTTTTGCACGTCTCGCCGGGATTCGAAACTATAACCGTCGTAATAAAAGTAGAGTGATTTACCACGGGGCGATCACCTGTGGACACGGTCGACTAAGTTGAAGTATATGTACTGGGCAGTCGGCAAGCATACTCTATCCTCACGCAAAAAGGACCCAAATATAGAAGTCTATAAGTACTCTGGAACAATATTATGTTAGGAAAGCAATCCATAACAAATGAGACTACTGTATATTATATCGGAAACGTAGTTTCAAAAGATCGAACAGTTATTAAGTCGTAAAGCGTAAACTTGGGCTGTTTTGTTTGAAAACTTTATGCTAACTAGTGTTCCCCTCGTCAGTAAATTACTTAAAAGTACCTTATATTACTGCCATTTAATGGAGTTAGGGCTCACCAACATCTCTCGCCTTGAGAGTTGGGAAGAGGTTGGAAACCATTTAGATTTGCTGTTTAGGGCGCAATATATTCATTACGGAAGAATTGGATACGTATAGACTTTGTGTACAGTATCACCAACTTATTTTATTTTAAAACTAGCTGCGTTTAGCGGGTTTCCCCTGCATTGGTCTCGATCCCGTGGGAAAAATGGGATAAACAGTAGCAGCAGAGTGCATTCTCGGAAAAGAATGCACGCAGTATTTCATCGATTACTCACGTTTCGTTTTCTACTGGTTTTAATAAGATTCGGTTTTATAATTTCCTTCCAAGTAGATATTTTTAAACATTTTTCCTAAAGTCATGACATAAATCTAAATACGACAAGAAATGGCTAAGTTGTGTCACATTAATTATTATTCTAATGATAATAAGTTCTATTGTGTAACTGTTATTCCTGATTATCAAATGAAACAACATGTGACACTATATAAACATAAGTAGGTAGTAGTAGGTAGGTCAATAATAACACAACTTAGTGGAAGCTAATATGATTACTTAACCATTACACAAGCTTCATGTTCCAAAATTAAACAACGGTATAGTTGGAGAGTGGATTACACGTAAGTCTACCTCATTTAATATCAAGATAAGACGTATCGACCCATCTATAGAGATACAAATCTAGTTAAGTTGTCTGGGTTGAACTGGGTTCCGTGAAGACCTGTAATTGGCTCTATGTTGTAGTAAGTACCTATATGTTTTAAGATTTTGGTTTTTCAATACAATAAAACAATGAAAAAACCGTGGAGAGTTCGAGGATAAGCCTGATTGAATGATTCATAATTTGTATTTCCTGGAATACAGCTGTAACTGTTGACTTTATAGTAAAAGTGTATGTGTGTAGTATGTACCTATGTGTAGTATTAAAGATAAATATTATTCAATATATCTTGCAAGCTCATATTTATCTAAGATTAAACAGTAACGAGTTACAAATATAAATTACTAGCGACCCGCCCCGGCTTCGCACGGCTATATTATGCATGTATTATACATATAAACCTTCTTCTTGAATCACTCTATCTATTAAAAAAAATCCCCATCAAAATCCGTTGCGTAGTTTTAAAGATTTAAGCAGTCAAAGGGAAATAGGGACAGAAAAAGCGACTTTGTTTTATACTATGTAGTGATAGTGATAGTAATATCAACTATCAACACGTTTTAATCTTATAGACAGTTATAAATTATATTAGAAAAATCAAATGATGCAGTTTTATTTTTACTCCTTTAGGTATTTGTTGCTATCAGGAGTGGATAGACGTGGTCGAAAAAACAGAAAAGACTGCGAAGTTTCCCAGACGATGCGTCGAATAGAGGTAGAAGACCAGAAAGGCGCAGACCCCACCATCAGATGGGATCAATAACATGCATGGAGAGATAGCGAACGGGGTATTTTTATGTTTTAAAACGGGATCCTTTTACTAAGACTTTACTATCCGTCTGTCTGTCTGTCACCAGGCTGTATCATATGAACCTTGATAGCTAGGCAGTTGAAATTTTTACTGATTATGTATTTCTGTTGCCTAAAAACAGAATGCAATGATACAGACAGAACCCTTCGTGCGCGAGTCCGTCTCGCACTTGCACGGTTTTTTGGTATTCGGTGCGAAATTAGCTCTATATAATTTACACTGCAAGTTTGGCCCATCGATGTTTTACATCACTGGTTTTATCTTAGTATCCGGTGGGGTAGAATTAAGTGTAATGCCCTCTTGAACTATTACCATCCATTAAAATTTAAACCAACCATTAACGGATTAGTTAGTGTAACGTTTTCTTGGAATTCAATTAGGTTATCAAGCTACAGTTGGGCACAAAGTTTGGCGGAATTTTAATCTTAATGCTTTAACATAAGAGATGACGTTTTGACTATTTATCTTAATGTAGTTTATGATAAATAAATATATTGCAGGACATTCTTAAGAACACACTTAACTGACTTAAAAAAGGAGGTGTTGTCCGATTTTAAGGCTACGTCCCCACTCTACCCGATCCCATCTCTACCCGATTTTAAAATACCTAACAAAAACTCCCAACTCTACCCAATTTTATTCTTGCATATAGAAAGAAGTTAGAGTACAGTTCACATGAAAAATTATCGAATTTTAGTTAGCGATAAAATCACCGAATAGAATAAAACAGATCTGAAACTGAAATTAACTTGTCTTAACAAGAGCTTTGTCAGTCAACGTATCAACGTTATCACGTTACAAAAAGTGTATAAAATGAACTTAGTAGAACTAACGTACATTTTCAACGATGTCTTTTCTAAAAGCCAAAATCTTCAAAGCTTATGGAACATGAAGAGACAAAAGCTCATGTAATGATTCTTTTTCATACAAATATTAGTTAATTTCCTGCGGTTTCAGCCGCATAAGTTTCGATCCTGTGGGAATATTCAGAATAAAAGTAGCCTACGTTACTTGAATCAATGTATAAGTAACCAAGTTTCATTTAAACCGGTCCAGTAGTTTCGGAGCCTATTCGTTACATATTATTAACAAACAAAGAATATTTTTCTCTACCTATATAATATTATTGTCATATATGGACAGGTATAGATAGATAGGTTATTTTAAATATAACCAAATGTTCGATACTGGACTAGTCATGTCGGTTTGTCTACAGCTTTAATTACAAAAGGCTGGAAAAGGTTGCGAACAGAAAACGAGGTATTGAAACGTAAGTAAGAAATAATGGTCATGAATTACAGATTTTCGTGAATAAAACAACAATGTATTTCTAATTTACTATCGGTATGCATCAATAACAAATTAGACGAAGTACAACCAGAAATAGTTATTCATTTGCTATTTATTTGAGGCAACAAAGGCCCATAGTTTATATACTAACATATTCATCACTTCACTACATAGTGTAAAACAAAGTCGCTTTGTCTGTCCCTATGTCCCTATATCCCTATGTATGCTTAAATCTTTAAAACTACGCAACGGATTTTGATGCGGTTTTTTTAATAGATAGAGTGATTCAAGAGGAAGGTTTATATGTATAATAGTAGGTCGCTAATTAGTTATATTAGATGGAATGTTATAGGTAGGTATATCACTTGAAAATCACCCGCAAAGTGTAGATTGCCTTCGCCTTAACTCGACTTCATCAAATGGCTTCTAAAATATCTTAAATCTCACACAATAGGCAAGTTCTCCTCTACTGGGAATATAAGTCCTGTAATAGCTCTAATAGTCGTCCTTTAGGAGCCCGGTGCAATCAATTTCAACTCTCTACATGGCTTCAGCGTTTCATACTCTTGTACAAGCGAGAGACTGGGCTTAGAGGAAAAATATTGTTCGGGAACAATGGTTTCAAATTAAAAATTCATTTAGGTTAGGTTACTGTAGATCTACATAATCATACTTTTAAGTTTAATAGGCATTTATCAAAAATTCTATATACCTATGCATATTTTGTATGTATTTACAAATTATATCCTTTGTTAAACCACTATAACATAGCTTAGTTAGTTTGGAGCTAAATGGCGACGTCTAAATATCCTGTGGTATTTATTGATATTGTTATTCCTAAAGAAATTTCAAAAAACATTTTTTTTTCTAAAAATCCTCTTTTGGACTCGGTTAAAAATAGTAAGTACATAGATAGTTTATGTATGAATTAGTTGATATTATATGACGGAAAAAGAAATGGTGCATGGTACCTTTAACTCTATACTCTGCTATCCGTGCTAAGTTTTAATTTAGAATAGACATTTTTTAGAAAAGCACACGGACAAGAAAACAAATATAATATAAAATTAACAAATACAATTAAATAATAATAAATTAATTATTGATATATAATTTAAAATAACTGTTTTGGCCATTAAAATGAAATACAATTTATGTTTCATTCAGTTGGAACACCGGTGGTTTGAGTGTTAGACTCATCCTTTAAACAACGCGGCATTATGCATAAATCGGGCGAAGCCGTAATTTGACAAGTGACAAGTGTGTGTCAAATTGACAATTGGTGGCGCGAGTGTGCCTTTCTTGCACTGCGCCTTTGTCGTAACTAGGGACTGCAATCCCGCACCCAAATGTCAGTCGCGCAGTCCCGCGGGATCCGCGGGACTGCGGGATCGGTAAAAAAGTAGAGAATAAGTTAAATTACCAATTTATAATCGTTATGGAACTAGGCTTTTTCATTATTTAATAAAAAAATGGTGTATTAGGAACTTTTTAATAGGTAAAACAAACAAATTAAACAACTAAAACTATTCTATAACACAGATAGAATCATACATTTATGTTTGAGTTTGTTTCTGGAAGTATTTTCTTAAAAAAACACAATATGTTAATAGATTCGTCATTAAGATTACTTCTTACTTTAGTACATATGTAACCGGCGGCGGCAGAAAACGCACGCTCAGCCTCTACGCTTGTTGGTGGGTTGGATCTTACATATTTGTACACTGTTCCCTCTGCATTCAAGGAGCGTCATTTCTCTCCTTAAAATAATGTCAAGTGATGATTGTATCGGCTGGATGCACGTCACGCGCGCACTATCGTTTGTCGAATTTTTCAGTCCCGCAAATCCCGCGGATCCCGCAAGCTTAGTCCCGCAAAATATGCGCGAGATCCCGCATTTTGCGGGATGCAGGACTGCGGGATTGCAGTCCCTAGTCGTAATACGGACAGATTTTGTTTTTAGTAATTACTGGTGAAAATCCCAATATTTAAAGCAGTGAGTTATTTCGACGATGACTGAAACGTGTGCTCCAACATTTATAAACAAAATCTAGTGAAATACACCTGGAGTTGCAAAGACCGGCGCCGATCACTTCCCACGCGGCAGCTTGGATTCCTTCAGGTAAGTCGGCCGAATGCACACGGATAGCTAAGGTCTCTTAGCTATCCGTGTGCATTCGGCTCTTTTGAGCATAGTTTTGTTCGTTTGATGCCCTAGCAATGCATCCTTATTAACTTCCTAGCTGTTGGAACTGATATTTTGAACCTATACTGTAAGTACACATTATCACTACTGCACAAGGCTATGCGTTCTGCGTAGTATCAACGTGAAAAAAAATTAAAAACCCCCGACACAAAATAATAAAAATAGTATGAACGTAAAAAGCCCAAAACAAGCAAAAAAAAACTATGAAAAGAAAAAGCCACAAAAAGAACAAAAAAGGTATAAACGTGAAACCCTACAAAAAGAAAAAAATAACCTTTGAATTATGATTGTACTGCGTAAGTACATGTGAATTTTTTTGATTAAATATTGTCGCGTCGGGGGACCGCTCTTTTTTGAGTCAATTTAATATAATGTAAACATTTTTGTTTTAGCATTTTATTTGGATAGTTAAGCTATGTAAGTATTTAGTTTTTAAGTAGTTTCACTAGTAATTCTTAATACTTTAACATTTTCGTTGAAATTTTAATATCATTTTACATAAGAAGGTGT
This sequence comes from Idaea aversata, assembly GCA_907269075.1. Classification (NCBI taxonomy): domain Eukaryota; kingdom Metazoa; phylum Arthropoda; class Insecta; order Lepidoptera; family Geometridae; genus Idaea; species Idaea aversata. The sequence continues at coordinate 15,858,371 of OU026088.1, read as the reverse complement.
TTCTATAGGTAAAGAGCGGTCCCCCGACGGGACAATATTAAATCAAAAAAATTCACATGTACTTACGCAGTACAATCATAATTCCAAGGTTATTTTTTTCTTTTTGTAGGGTTTCACGTTTATACCTTTTTTGTTCTTTTTGTGGCTTTTTCTTTTCATAGTTTTTTTTTTTGCTTGTTTTGGGCTTTTTACGTTCATACTATTTTTATTATTTTGTGTCGGGGGTTTTTAAATTTTAAATTTAATTTTTTATTTCATCCTTTTTGTAGGGAGGGACTTTTTAATTTTCTTATTTCATTTCTATATTTTCTTGCCATTTATGATTCAGATAATTTGGTGTAAAAAATAACTATTATTAATTTATAGTTAAAGATTATTGAAGTTATACTATACATCTTCTCTAGTATATAAGTTACGTGTCACGTTGTTTGTGCGCGATGGACTCCTAAACTACTTAACCGATTTCAATCGCACACCGTGTGCAGTTTGATCCAACTTGAAAGATAGGATAGTTTACATTTTAATTTATCCCGATATTCCAACGGGATCGGGAGTTACGCGGTTGAAACCGCGGAGCACAGCTAGTAATATAATAAAAAGATGGAAATAAAAGTAAAAAAAAATCCAAACGAAGCCAAAAAACTCAAATTAACTTGATACTCGGGCATATCTGCTTACATTCGGTTGTTAATTCTGAGTATTATCCCCCATAACTTTCAGACGACTGGACCGATTTTGATCAAACATAGCTAAGAACACTCCCGACTAACTTACCTTTCACACAAAAAAAACTAAATCAAAATCGGTTCATCCGTTTGGGAGCTACGATGCCACAGACAGACACACATACACACACAGACACGTCAAACTTATAACACCCCGTCGTTTTTGCGTCGGGGGTTAAAAAATAGCGCAGATAATAACAATTAAGTCTCCAAAGAGTCTCTCGTAGCGGTTCCAATACTAAGTCTCCGATCGAATACAACCATGTACCTATAGATAGATAAGTATGGGGTAGGTTAACCTCCACAATATATGTGACAATTGAACTCATTAAAATTCACCAGTTCATAACACTAATTAACATGCTCAATTATGAATGACACTCGAATTGCTTTGCGCCATTGTTGTCGATCTCTCATTTGAATTTGATTTGATTTAGAAACATACTGTATTGCCGTCATTGTATGAAAATACATTACGACCATTGATAAGCTTTGTCTATAGCATATTGGGAACTGCTTGTAAAGGTACACTAAGAGTAAAAATAAATAGATATCTACTAATGAGATTCAAATAAAAAGTTTGCAAATAAAAACCGGTTAAGGGCGAGTCGGATTCACGCACGAAGGGTTCCGAACCATTATATTTTGTTTTAGTATTTGTTGATATAGCGGCAACAGAAATATATCATCTGTGAATATTTCAACTGTAGCTGTCACGGTTCAAAAAGGGCCCGTTTTTAGCCTTCGGGTACGGAACCCTATAGGTAATTCGATAGAGCTCGGCAGCGATGTTTTCTCAACCAACGCCTCATACTAAAACATTACTACCTATAACATAATCGATACCTACCCATGTTAAAAACAAACGCATTAAAATCGAATAACCGAGTTCAATCGAATTTAAATCGAGTATTAGCGATTTAGAATCGAGTCGAGAACGTGAAACGCTTTCACCAAGATTATCTGCGACGATGAAAACTGAAGACAGTACGAATATATTCTCAACGTACCCGAATATGTTTTTAGGATAAGGATCAGAAAATACTGGTATATGGTCGAATCTTCGAGAATTTTAACCATATTCTAGGTAACATGCTACGAATTTTTAGAGCGCACGTATTTGTATTTCAGAAATACAAAATGCCTTCTATTTTTCTTACGTGACATAGCAATCTGGCTATGATCAAGCACGAAGTCTCAAGTTTGACGTTGCAGAAGTTGCAGACTTCTGTATTGTGCTTGAAGGCTTCACGGCACCCGTAAGTTGGACACGTATAGGTGGAGTAGGGTTGCTCAGCACCTATACCTACCACCCTCTCAGCTCAATCGCCCATGTCCAAAGAAAATAACTCCTCAATATGGTCTGGAATTAACTTAGCCGCGGGTATAATTGTGATATTTTCCTTTACCGTAAGAGTAATGTTATTACTGCATATTTCGTAAGTTTTCAAATATTCATTGGTGTACGGCGGATGTGGTTCGAACCAACAACCTTCAGAATTAAAATCGAAGTATCAACCACTTGGCCAACACCGCTCATCATCCCAATAAATAGCATCAACAATTAGTTGACAACATATTACGTTAAAATTACTCCAATTAAAATCAAAGCTAAACGTTCCTAAGTACCTATTTCATACTTAAAACGAACTTAAGTACAATTAATTTCTTTAATTAACCCCCCCTCTCTGATATAAACGTTAACACGTAACTTATTACTTATTAACTAGAGCTTCTGATAGAGTCACGTAGATATGGCAAGAGAATGTGTTACAGCAACTTTATGTCTAAAGTAGTAAGTGATAAGGTTGACTTTAATGTGAAGTTTTGTGTTAGAGGTAACGATGCGCGGAGGAGCAACCGCAAGGCTTAAGTTAGTTGGAAGAATTATTGAAGGTTTAACGTAGAAATTAATAAGACTTGCAACATTTTTCTGTTAGACATAAAAATACTAAAGTGACCTGCAATTCAAAATATTCCTATCAGACCAACGAAATATCCTGCATCTAAAGTAAGGTCCTGTATTTTAATCATCATACCGTGGCGTTTGTTCATCATCTATGCTATCATGTATGACTGAACTGTGACATCGGTACTCAGTGGATACGATTCGTATTCCTTATTCGCATACCAACACGAGGAAATGGAATCAGTTGTTTGCCACTAAAATTGGATGATCTTCAAGTTACGAGTGAACAGGTATTTTCTAGGGGCGAGTGCTTCATCTTATTTATTTATTGGGAGAAGCATAGAACCAACGGCTTTAACAAAGAGTAAACTCTCTAATCTCTCTCTCTAGTGATTACTATAGAGATTGGAGAGTTTACTCCACTTAAGATTTTAGACCACATCTTCACTTACCATTAGGTAAATGTGTAAGATAGTGGTCAAAGAATACTCAATAAAAACCTAGTACGGGATCCCTTTATGAACGACCTTCACCGATATGATTATAATGGATAAAAAGTGTTTTATATCAAATTAAATAGGTCAATTTCAGCACAGATTAAAAAAAATATATATAATGGATTGAATTTTTTTTGCAGACAACGACTTTGCAGACAACGACTTTGCAATATATTTATTGACCTATTTAATTTTATATAAAATTATTTAGAATACCTATCATTTTCCCGAATAGAGTGATCTTAGACTATTATGAAACTTTAAAATGAGTTTTGTGAAATGAATGCCAGTTCTAAACACAGATATTTGCCAGACTCGCGCTGCATGTACTCTGCACCGCAAAACACGCAGATCCATTTACAGGCAGATCACAATCCGGACATTTTGTAACTCGGTAAACCACTTCTGCTGCTGTGCACAGCGCGCGTCGTGCTTCACTTACCACGAAACTACATATTTCATGTTGATTCAGGAATTTCCAACTATAATCCCATATTATTAGAGTCATATGAACATTCCTTAGTGCGTTAGTCTGCATTCGACATTGGATTTCTAGACAGCACAACCGTCAATAAAGATTTTAGAGGATTTACTAAGCATTTTAAGATTTTGTTACACAATTATAAAAGTTAAATAATCCTACGAGCAATCTAAATTGGTTGCTCATCTTTTGTAATCACTTAAAAAACAGCAGAATCATTACCTAACACTTTACAATTCCTTCCGAACACTAATCAATCAACTATGGGCTCACGGGTCGACTGGCTAGACGGCCAACCGGTCGGCCAAACTGATTATTGACCGGGCAGCCGAGTAAGCTTGGCGATCGGCCAAACATACCGCGATACACAACAAGACATTCTACGCCACTCTTTACGGCACGCTCTACTTGTATACAGGATTATTTTTTGATATGGGTCTTTAGAGCTATAACCTAAATTATAAGAAACATCGTCATGTTAGGTCCTGGACGACATAATCGAGGCGGTCAATGACAAAGTAATGACTATTAAAAATGATTTTAGTTTAAGCTACTTACGTTAGTCTTGTTATTAAAACTGGTTTAATAGATTTTTTTTGACGTGACAACGTCTTATAAATTGGTTTGCCGGGTGACACTTCAAGAAACTGCGTTACGCTCCGCTGACGTTATGCGCTCACAATGAGAGCGAGTGAGAGGCACGCGGGCATGGTTAGCCCGCCTAAGAGCGAGAGAGACAGACATAAAAAGTGAAAGGCACGCGTCCCTTCCACTCGAGCACAGTTGTTGTCACGTAAAACTTTCGCCCGTATACCGACTTTACAGGCAACCAGTTTTTATCCCTTCAGAAGACTTTCCAAAAATTATTTCAGTTGTAAAATAAACACGGTCAGCTAGAGCCTAGCACCAATCAAAGCTATAAATAATTAGAAGCTCTGTCTGTCTGTCACGTTTTTAAAGAATGTTGGTATAGAGAGTAGATGGAACCTTAGAGAAGGACATAGCCTACTTTTTATCTAGATCACAATCACAGAGTTGCTACACAACTAGTTTTGTTCAAATACGCCGCAAGTTATGTAGCTAAATAAAAAAAATATCCTTTGATCTCAGTTAGATTTTTCTTTCTACCAGTTATTAACAAACGTATACAAAAAGTGTATCTCGTGGAGATGCATTTCATGACCTCTTACTTTGATAAATCTCATAATATTAGTTGACATACGCACCACTAACATGTGAACGGAGCGCACAAAGTGCAGTGGTTTAACTTATATTATGTAGTAATACCACATGAGTAACTCCTGTGGTAATACAACGGATATTAATGTAGTAATACCACATGAGTAACTCCTGTGGTAATACAACGGATATTAATGGCTAGCCTAAGGGTAATGATGGATATTCATGTGAATCATTTGATAGCAATTAGTTATAACACGTGTTAATAGAAGAGTATATTATTGACCGAACGAGCGAAGCGAGAGAGGTCTAGTGGCGAGACGGTCGGTCGGTTGTACCTATGTATCTATGTATCTATATATCTATATATCTATATATCTATATATCTATATATCTATATATCTATATATCTATATATCTATATATCTATATATCTATATATCTATGTATCTATGTATCTATATATCTATATATCTATATATCTATATATCTATGTATCTATGTATGTTTGTTCGACGATAACTTGAGTACCGTTGCTCTGATCTTAATGACTTTTGGTATACGGGTAGTTGAGGTCCATAGAATTTTTAAGTTCGAACATGAGAGGGATCGGTTAGGGGGCTTCGATGATAGGGGGTGCAGTAGGGAATCTACCTATATGACAGGCGAACTATATGGCAAATATACCCAAGTGGGGTATCAAATGAAAGGGCGTAACTTCGGTGACAATAATATGGTACCATGGAAATGATCTGATGATGGAGCTGGAAGGAATCCACAGGAATGTATCGTCTCAGCGGTCATTTTTATATCAAACTCATTTGTATCAAAAAGGAAAAAAACGCTTTGACCTTCATGATTAAAAAATGACAATGTCAAAAATCAAAATGACATGTTTTCTTTCTGTCATTGTCGTAAAAAATATGTGTTCCAGATAATTTCAAAACCATTACATATTAACTTAGCGTTGATATTATGATTAAAATTGATAAAAAAAGGTACCTATCTATATAATAATACGGTCATCCTAAATAAAATTCAAATAATTCGTAAAAGTTTAGAGTGCAAAGTCATGCACTCTTGTGTTCGTTCTCGATGGTCTTCGAAGGATCAGTAGCTGCTTGAACCAGCTATTGATCAGCTAAACGGAAGCCGAAGCGAAAATTGGACAATCCTTCTATAGTTGACGTCGTCTGGGCCACTCAGGATGTACCTACTTTCCTACCTTGGGTGAAGACTGTAGATTAAAAGCGTCTACTTAATCTACTTTCCTATAAATCGTCAGACCTCTCTTTTTGTTTCATATTCATAATTATTCATTTATTTCATAATCAAGGGTTGGTTTGGTTAATAATTGTGGTGAATAATATTAAATAGTATTGCTAGCTGATCTAGAGATTCTAATTAAAAAAACTGGTGACTAATCTTTTTATTATTTTTATTTAATAATAGGTTAGGACTTATTATAGGACATATAGGTCCACCAATAATATAGGTCTCAAACTTCTCTAATATATTTGTATCGAGGGAGGAGCCTCTCTTCTCTTTACCTCTTTCGTTAGATTAAGATGAGTACATATACTTACTACATAGGTACTAAAATTTTTAGTGTTAAGTCTGATGATAAAGACCCGATGAGAAAGGTGACAATAAGAACTTAACGATCTTGAGAAGTCTAAGATAGTCATATCCATGTTTGTACTCGTTCAAAGCACCTTGATAAGTAGGTATTCTATAGCTTCTGAAGAATCAGCTGACATCTGGGATCTGGTGATAGAGGTGGAAGAAGGCACTCAACTTCAAAGAAATATGAACTCATCTTCTAGACAAGATAAGTCTACCGTTAATGTTCGTTAAAGTTGTCTTGATAAGGAGGCACTCTAGGCACATGAGTGTGCTCTAGGTGTTAAACAAGCAACTGATATCTGGGGTTTGGTAATATAGCCGAGTAATATATAGAAAGCTATATGAACTCATCTCTAGATAAGTTAGGTCTATCGTGTTCACTTGATGAGTAGGTAGGTACTCTAGCTACTGACGATATGGTGGATTATAGAAGGAAGAAGGCTATAGGAGTTTTTAATCACACACGATTTACTTTCATTGTAGGTACTTATTCTCTCGAGTATCAATAAAACGCGAAATAAATAAATACGTGATTGAGACCAAGAAAATTAGGCTATGGAACTCATTTTCTAGACAAGATACCTAGTCTTGTTCTGTATTCTGAGCCTATGCCTAACGCGTTTGGATTCGTTAAAAGTATAATAGAGTCAGCGATGTCCAGTGTCTGATGATAGTGATACTAGGCACCTATCATTTAAACAAGATAGACCGAAATATTTGAAGTATTTCGCCGTTATATCATACTTTACGCTGAAAAGTAAAAATCGGTACAAAAAACTCGTGAGGTCTCAGTTCGGGGCGAACTACTAGTTATAGATGAATGTATTGCTATATGGAGAGAAAGAGGACGACCTTCGAATAGCTGGATGGACTGTTTGATAGAGATGAATATGTACGATGAGGTGACGGCTAATACAGAAGAATTAAAGAAGAAGACGTCCTATCTTAAATAAATTATACTGATTCCTGCCGAAGCAGAAGAAGTGTTATAACGATAAAAAAATGAAAGTGCCGCGGCACGACACGCGTTTGTAACTAAGTCCCTTTACCTTTTTTTAGGGTTCCGTACCTCAAAAGGAAAAAAGAGATTATTTTTTTCAAATTAAATTTTTTGTCATAATCGTGCAAGAATATATATTATGTTTATAATTTACTTACCTATATGTAGGAAATTAGTTACTCTTACGGTTTTTCGTTGTACGTTTTCGTAACGCGTTACATTTTTTCTCGACTAGGTCCTAGGCCCTCACCAACCGCAATAAGGAACTTCGTTTTAATAAATTGTACGCTTGTCCACTTTTTTGTATTGTCCACTTTATTCCAGGGTCGATACATGATATGACGATCCCCTTAAAGGCGATACCTAAAAACTTTCCATCACGAGAGGTCGCATCCTTTTAAATGTTACAGGGACATAATAATGATTATATTATAATCACGTATATATCGCCACTGGTCATATAAACATAGAAATTTAAGAGATTCGAGTGTAAGAACGCAATAATTCTAACAAACCAGCTTTGTATACCTACTTGATGTTTGGTCAATACTTTTTGTTATCTTCAGTGGGTGCCAAGCGGTGCCAGGAACGTAAATTGCTCTACTATTTTTATATGTACCCTTTTCAAGGGGTGGTATCTTACATGATGACTATTTATCGATCTATTAGATATCTAGCTATAGATACGATACTGGTGGCACATTAAGTAGGTTTCTTCAGTTACTGCGGGGTCCGGGAAGATGACGATTGACATCCGGCTCATAGCTGAATTTTCGCGCCGATCAACCAAGAGACGGTTCAACAATGGCTGTATGCAGAGGACGTGCGATGCCAGTTATAGAAACTGTTTCTTAAGAAATAAAGTGCACATTACGATTGCCTATAGACAGAACAGAATCTCTCTGAACAATGACGCAGCGTTATTGTTGAATAAGGTTAAGATGCTCGGGAAATTGTTATTTTGTAATTTTTAGTAAAATGGACAAAAAAAGAAACAGGGAAGTAACGTTCTTTTACAATTTTCAGAATATAACTAAAACCAATATTATTTTATGCTTTTTAGAGTTCCGTACCCAAAGGTAAAAAAATCTGTCGCCACCATAACAACACTAAAGACAGAATATTAATGGAACGGAAAATTTTGTGCGAGAGTTTGACTCGCACTTGGCCGGTTCTTAAATATAATATCTAAGTGGATCTGGGATAAATGGCAATTCTTATAAGGTGCATAATTATTTGTATTTATTGTAACTTAAGTACCTATCAATTAAGGGTTCTAGAAACTAATAATAATATTTGCTTTTTCATCTAAGTTATATGGTTTTCACACCTGCAGCACTTTAATCACGGATTAAAGCCCTATTAACCTCAACTTTATGCTACAATCTCATTGCAATTGCCCCATTTTTTTTAAAGTGATTTTTTTTCAAATAGGGAACTGGCCACCACAAGAATTAAAAAAAATTGGACTGACGGTATGAAAAGTAGAGTATGCACCTCGGGATAAAGCATGTCGTCTTAGGCGGCTTGAACCCCTTGCTTCACTCAGGATTCTACTAAACTCCCTCGCTTCGCTCAGGAGTTAACTTTAAACTCCCTCGCTGCGCTCGGGAGTTAACCCGAGAGTCCCTCGTTACGCTCGGGGTTCAATATGCCACCCACAACATAAGACATTGCTTTATGCCCTTGATGCATAATCTACTATTATACTGCGCGAGCAACTTTAATATATGCTATTCAGGACGCTGTAATGTCGCCATTTCGGCTTAGCTGTGTAAGTACTACTTTTTAAAAATATTTTTTTGCGTCTGACTGGAGCCAATTTAGCCGCGGAAATTAGGTAACTACTTAATAACGATACATTGTATTTCCATTTCTATATTTAATTTTTATGAAAAACGAAATAAAAATTAAGTTCCTGCACATCCGGTGACGTACCCCCTTAATGTAATTTTACATTTGGGGTCCGGAAAACAAACAGGAAAATCAATAGGAACCTATGAGTTGGTTTTCGTTAAAATGGTACATCTTTCTTTATTTACACAAAATGCTCAGTCATCTGTATTATTAATTGTTAGATCTTTCAAAACATTGTTGGCCTGAATAGATAGGTAAGGTTTTCTTCTTTTTTCTTTGTAAAAGATAATGTAGAGGTCAAGGAATATAATGAATGTTTACTATGTAAGTTGAAGAAAATATTTTCCTAATCTTTGGAAGGACGAACACTCAAGACCCCCCCCCCCCCCTAAGTCTTTATTCATCGTAATTAAATAATTTATGTTGATTTAAATCATATTCTTAGGAAATACTTAATAAATAAAAAAGTTTGTAAATTGAAGTAAATTATGGAAAAAGATTCTAAACTATGGTCTTACGAAGAGCAGTAGTCCATTTGTCTGTCATTCTGTCTTTCTGAAATGCAATAAAAAAACTATAAAACCTATTGAAGTTGGGTTAAAAAGGTCATGGTATATTTTATATCAAATCTAAAATGAAAGATCAACGTGGGAGTTTACACCCCGCACCCTTCCGGATAAATCCAAATAGTAAAATTAAATAAGATAATTCAAGCCTTAACTTTAGCCCATACCTAGGGGCACAAAGCCGTTAGCAAAGACACAAACAGTATCCCATCAAACCTACTATTACGCTAAGCCTTCATCAACAACGGACTAAAATAAGCTGGTGACATTACCGAAGAAAGCCACCTGCCTCTGCATCAGATTAGAAACAAAGCACCGACTCTAAACTGCACTCTCTCCACAGGTATTAAGAAGCACTTTAACCTGGCAATATCAACTATACTCAGCGCAGTTTAAACGCTGACTAAGCCGAAGATAATAGATAAAGTAAAGTAAACGAGCCAGTGTCGGAACTTGGCCAGTTTAACTAAATATTGGCCACGAACTAGAAGCGTCGCATGGTAACAGTTACCTACTTTACGACCTTGTCAGAGACAGGTCGTTTTATCATTTATATAATCCAGGAATAAGGCCGCTTTGCTTTATTTTCGACAACATTGTTTTAGTATTATTTACATTAAAATGTTTTATGATTTTATTTCCAAATTCTTTGAAATGTGAATTGATTTTTACCCTTTAACTTTGCGAATATTTTTCAAATAAAATCATGGGGAATTTTAAATTACGTTACCGGTACCTATATACTTTTTTGGAAAGTCCTATTATTTGGAACAGTTACCGCAAACTGATGCCTGCTTGGCGTGAAATATGATCATTGTTTCTCTCATATGATCATTGTTTCATCTCAAGTCGCCCGGTTATGGTTTTCGAATTTTTTCAGACCAAAATCCGGGATGAAATAACTTAACCTTCTTGATACTGCTGTTGTTCCAGATGATTTAAGACACGACGATTATTTTGCGATTATTTTTTGGAATAGGTAAGCTTATATTTTGACCTATACTCAACCTGATGGAAAATGATGCTGAGGACGAAAAAAAAATAGTCATGAGGTCATAGAATTTTTAGTCATCATATACACAACCGCCCAGGAGCTGAAGTAGCCAGGGACTACACAGCAAACCTTAGATAGTATAATGTATATGACAGTTCTAATTAATTCGGAACTCTCATCTATAGACAATGGTGCGGCGTTAGAACGTTGCGATGTGCAAATGAGTTGGTCAAATCAATGACTAACACACTCTGAAATGAAGCCGATCGATATTAGTACCTATTCGAATCTGTATTACCTATTTTAAAGTAGGAATTATTACAGTGAGCGAGCTCGAGTCTCTATTAGGCCCAAATGAGAGTCCATTAGATTGGAACAACCAATACTTGTAGACTTATCAAATGCCAATTGGACTCTCACACCGAATTATTTCATAAACCCATCAAATAATACTAATATGAAATTATTGTTAGCACTCTAATAGATTTTTGGTCTTTCTGTTCTTGTATCTCATTACGAGTTGCCTAAAAACCTGGTCAAGATTTAAAATATTTAAGAATGACTTAGGACTCATCTGTCAGATTCGCTTTCGTCAGTTCCTAGGTGTTTTTGACAATTTAGTTTCAGTTTCGTCAGGAATGACTAAAGTGAAAATGAATTAAGTCAAGGTTTAACAAGGTATATCCCCACACTGAAGGTCGTCACATCGTTTTCTTATCACCCTTATTTCATTCTCCCAATATTTTACCTTTCGTCTCTGTCCATCCATACCATTTTGGTACACTGGTACGGTGATTTCATTTTTTTTTCTCGCACGGAAATTTTTAGTGGCGCCAGCGTGAGGTAGGTACTTTTTATTTTACGTGTTAGATGGCGCTGTGTTATATGTTCTACAATATATATTTATTTATGTAAATAGTATCTCCAGCCTATACGAAGTCTCCACTCGTCCCCTATAGGTAACTGAAAGATAAGGTCATGATTTAGAAGTCAATATTAACTTAGTTTGATGCGTAAGTTCAATGTTAACTTTGCATTCTTAACTTAATTTAAACTAACCAAAACCGGCTCAATTATTAAGTTCGACCATCGTTAAGTTTGGTAAACTTTCTTGATACTAAGGGTCAGATTCACTTAATAGTTTCATACCTAATAGGATATTTTTTGCTATTGAGTGGAGACGAGAACCTGGAGAAACTGATAATCTGTGAAAATGTAGAGAGCAAACGGTCACGTGGTAGATCCCCGATGAGATGGTCAGATCAGCTGAAACAGAAAGACCTCGTCCAGGTTTGAGGAAGTGGTTCGAATGGCCGCAGACCGGAACAAGTGTAGGACCTTTATAAACCGCTGCGAAACACCCAGACAAGACAGATAAATATTTGTGTGATATGATAATCAAACCCGCAACCATCAGCGTCACAGAGGTAGTCTCGAGTAAACTTCCCGAAAAAAAAGGTAAACTTGGCTTGATGCTGAGTACCTATTGACAGTACTTGATATTAAATTTTATCACCGGGCCATTGCAACGTAGTCAATTTTTTGTTTACGTTCGAAAGGGCCAAGGTTAATTCAATCATGGCCATTCGGACTAAGTACCCTGGTTGTTATAGAAAGTTAGCTATGATAGTAGGTACCTACTATAAAATTATTTAAAAAAAAATATTTTTAACATTGAAAATGTTGTTCAAATCAAGCCTGTTGCACTTTTTACCAGTTGGGCAAACTGGTAAAAAGTGCAACAGGCCCATATTTTCTAAAATGTGAGAGATACGAGGTCGCGAGAGGTGTCGAAATTACCTCATGGGCTTAAAGTATCGTATGGTTTTAAAAATACTATTTTTTCTCTTATATTAAATAACCTTATATTTATATTTTTGTTTCTAGTTTGTAGTATTAGCTGTGGATGTACCTAAGATAATAAAATAAAATAAAATAAATAATAAATAAATAAAATAAACCTTAAGCTCCCCCAAACCTTTAAATATTTTAAAACAATAATACTTTCATAATGTGTACTCGTTTAACTTAAAGTCCAGTGTTTTATGGGACATAAAACACTTGTTCTGAACTAGGTACAGGTGATAAATCAGTGAGGCTTTGTCCGCGATGTGGGTTAGTCTGGAAAATGCTGGGAAATGTACCGCACGGGACGCTGCTCTACGGTGTACAGTGTACACTGTACTTGTACACCGCATTGATTTATATTATGGTGATAGTAAATAATTAGTCGCCGGTTTTGTACTTGGCAGATGCCTAGGTAGGTATACCTCTACAGAGGTACTGCATAACCAATTATAGGTTCATATTATAATAAAGTAACTAGGCTTGTGTTGGGGTTGCCAGACAACGGATATGATGCTTACTTTTATCGTAAAAAGATTATTAGGTATAAATATAGAAACAAGACCTGTATTTTAGAGTAGCAAATGAGTTTTATGTCTCTTACGACGAAAAGGCGTTAATTCTTTAAAATAAAGAAATCCTTTTAGTGGTTTGGAAGATATGAGGAATATGCAAACAAACATACAAAGGCGCGAAAAACATAACCCTTTCCTTGCAGTCGGGTAAATTTAAATTTTACATTAAATTGAACTGTGTTTGTGAACAAAATGTCACAAAGATTCAAACATTAGAAGAAGACTAGAAGAAGAAGTAATTTCCCTACGGTATTCAAAGAGTGATATATCAACATCACAAACATTGAGAAAGACAATGTTTCTCAGGCGTTATCACCGCGACCGACACGACCGGCACCGCATCGTCTACAATATTCAAGACAACACTTTAGCTATGAATATTTCCGGCTCGTGTGCAACCGGCGTTATATTGCAGGATTTAGGTGTACTAGCTGCGTGACGCGGTTTCACCCACCGTACCTACTAATCCCTTGGGAATTCGGGATCAAAAGTAGCCACGCAAAAAAACGTGTAAGTAAAAGTTGCCAAGCAATTGCATTGTCCGGCAGGTTCTTAAAACATGCAGTGAAGTATTGACGCACACGAATTGAAGTTTCTAAAATTAAGGTCTATCTCTCTGTTTGTTTGTTACCTATGCTATTAAAAACTACTAAACCTATAGAGCCTTTTGACGACCTCTGTGGCGCGTCGGGCGAACACCCGACTGCGACGCAGAAGGTTGCGGGTTCGATTCCCGCCGGGAACAAGTATTTATGCTGACCATAAATTCTTGTTTCTGGTTCTGGGTGTTTCCTATATGTATAATATGTATATATTTACAAAAAAAAAGCATATAAGTAGTTTATCCGTTATCTGGCACCCATAACACAAGCATTAAGTTGCTTAGCTTGGGGCTGGATGGCGATGTGTAATATGTCCTGAAATATTGATTTATTTATTTATTTAGAGTTCTGGTTCTCGCTATTTATTTTCCGAAAAAGTCGTAGTATTCCTATAGCACATATTATAGGTACTTTGAAAAATGTGACTTATCCTTATATTTTTTACAAGATCGGAAATAACGCAGTTAAAACCACGGGGCGCAGCTAGTATGAACTAACTGCGAATAATAAGATATTATTCTCAATATTTTTAAAACTAGTCTTGAAACATTTCCATTGTCAATGATATTGATCCTCCCAATCAACTAGAGACATCATAACAATAAATAATTTAAAAGGCAATTACTGTCGTTTAGACAAAAAGGTTTCTACTGAGCTTCATAACTTTCCATCAACATAAATAAATATCGTTAGAAATACGTCGTAACGGCAATGGGTGGCACTAAAAGAAACAAGTGTGCTTATAGTCCTAAGTTTCATCTCAGGATACATTTAGCTGACTTTATTATAATAAATCTTTGGTGGAACTGGTCTGTGTGTCATTTAAGCGGTAACGCTTCTGCTGGGGCTGCTCGTTTTTATAGGTTTTAGGGTACCGCTTCTTTGACTAGGAGCCAACTTGAAGGCAAATAAAAAATCGCAATTCACTTGGTCATTTCAATTTGCATCGTCATTCGTTCAGCAAAGGAATGGAATCAGTTGTCTGCGTTTGTATTTCCAGACGCAGGCAACTGCGGACAAGTCACAAGTGAACACAGGGGCCTTATTCTGCTATTTGACCAACCATTGTCATTATATCGAGACTCTATTGATATTATATCGAGATTGTGACTTTATTTGGTATTCTGCTAAAGTTTTAATAACATCGCAATATAATCACTATGGAGTCTCAATGGTATGGTAATATTTACCTTGCAGGTGTTGCCTAGCAACATGGTATATATTGCTAAGCAATATACCGTTTTGACAACTATCGAGATTCCATTAAGCCACGATTGTAGAGCAGAATAAAAAAGTGAGTCAGTGGTGTGTCAGTGGTGTCTCGATAGAATAGTCAATGTTAGCAGAATACCAATTTGACATGTAATGTCATATTTTTGACATTAAATTTCTATTACGATTATATCGACACACTATTCAAACACGATTGTATTAGCAGACTTAGGCCCCTGGTGTCTTCTAGGAAAGCGTCCTACATTTAATCATCGTCACGTTTTATTTATAAAATAAAATGATTATAGCTTAAATCTATGAACTATTTTTAGTTTAAAAAAAACAATAAGTTCGACTTTTAATTCTAGAAGTATTCCTGCATATCGCCCAGGTGGTTCCGATTTGTATTAAATTGTTAAATCAAAAGTGAACAGCACTGAGCCATCAATATTTTTACAGAAGGATTCAATCCAGCTAATCTAAAGGTAGCATGAAGCCAAGGGAGTCTAGTCTAGGGGGTTTTTCATCAAAACTCATAAAAACCGTAACTCTGCCGAAAACAGGAACAAAATAAAGCCCTTCCCTCTCATTCAACTAAAACCAAGAACTATGAAAACTTCCCGAATCATATTATTGTTTTACATCAATTAAAGCAAAAACTTTAGCCATCTTCCGTAATACCACATTATCTTGGAACTTTTAGCCATTTCATTTCGGCACGAAATTACTTTGTCTGCCTACGGGACCCTCGGTTCTCATGCGATTCTCGCTTGACCGATTTTTTGGAAAACTTCGTTATTATCCGAGTCCACCCGAGCTCTGTTCTAAATTGAATTCAGTATAATACTAAGTCGGCTATAAAACTCTTTATTTCATTGTGAACTATCTATATTGTGTTGTGTTGCTGCCAGAAAAGTTACTCTTCACCTTTTTCTATTGAAGCACAAAAACCTGAGTTCCGTTTCTAAAAGTTTATAACATTTCTACCAATGGCTACAAATAAATTTGCCGTTCGATATGAAACCGATAATCGAATAAGACTCGGGCAAGCGAAAAGTCGTTGACAAATAAGTATTGAATAATAAAAAACTTGAAGCAAAGATACTTACTTACACTTTACTTTACTTTACTTACTTACTTAGTTACTTTAAATAGACTTTATGCATAAATTGTTATTAATATTTTTAACCGACTTCAAAAAAGGAGGAGCTTCTTGTTCAATAAAGATCGTTTCAATAAAGAAAGAAATATTTTCGCTAATGTTTTAAAATAGCATAGACACTGCTGCAGTATCTTTTCTTTAAGAATAGAAGTCTAAATGCGGGGTTGGTAAATAAATATTGTATGTTAAGGGGATTTAATACCGGATGCCCGCTAAAATTCAAAAAATAAAATCAGTTTCTTTCTAAGATGTTTCAGAAAGAAATTGATAAGTATGGTTTTTTGTCGTATGCGAGGAGAACCGAATCCTTTAAATTAAAATTAAAAAAACTTTCCATAATTCAAATGAGAATTTATTTTCATATTATTTACGGTTAATTTACCACCAAGAAGGATACTACACCTATTTAAATTGGAAGGAAAAGATAAACACTAGGTAATATAAAAGATTTTAGTAATAAAAATATATTATAAAGTTTCATATTACAAAATAACGTAACATTTCATTTTGTGACTGGATTATTGTGATGTAAAACTAAAAAAGTATATTAATTTCTCGTGCCTCTGGTCCCTATTCCCTTTGAGAACTCGTTTAGAGAAACATATAGGCCACATTCTGGGAAACAAATGCTCTTGAAAACTTGAAAATTGATCGCTTTAACGTTAGTGTACTCGTGGGTTTACGATGTAGCACTTTCAGCTTAGATTTTTTTGGAACGCTTTTTTGAATAGTGCAGCTCTAGCTACGTTCCTTTATGCATTTTGACACTTTACATTTCGACGTTTAGACCCTGATTCATTTTGTCATAATGATGGTTTGTCTTTTGTACTTATTAATACTTTCTCATTCATATACACCATGATTTTGACATTGAGATTATGTTACACATTGACTTCAATACATTTAGCAAAAAGAATATTGTATAAAACCGATTACGAAGATTATTTTTTTCTTTTTAGTAAATGGTATCAAACTAGTTTCGTTGACGGCCGATAGGCTATATACATTAATATTGGCCTTTATTCTCAGCATATTTGAAAGTATCCAAAGGAAAAAAGTATTTAACATGTGTGGAGCTAACTAAAGGGTTTCATCACGTTTTCCTTCGCCGTAAGAGCAATGTTGCGTCAGGACGGACCCAAAAACATGGTCAAATTTTATGGATGTGACCTTAAATTAAAAGTATTTGAAAACCCACCAATTTATTAAAACTTATTTTTCTAAAAAAGCCACAAAGTGTAGAAAGGCCGCGAGTCCGCAACAAATCGAGGCCATTTCTCATAAGTTAGGAAGTCAATCACTATTACCAAGTTCTAACTTTCGGACCCACATTAATATAATTTGTTTCGGACGTACGTTACTTGGGGTCAACGCAGATTACTTACTTTGAATCGGTCGATAACTTAATATTCCACCAACAATAATTTGGCTTTTAGATCTAATCTATTCATTAATTTATTTGTTAGGTAGGTACCTACCTAGGTACACTAAACGTTTTATTTTCTTTTTATAGATTTCAGTTGAATCCTCGGTATAAAAGATAGGTACTTAGTAAAAACAAGCGCAAAACAGGAGAAGGTTCCCAATTCCTACTATATTTATGTTTTTGTTTTAATGAGTCGGTCTGTTGTCTGCATTTACATCAAGGGATTTATTTATTAAGTAAAGTTAGAGTTTGTAGGTACACTAGTTGACGTACTTTAGCTAAGAAGTTACAAGTAAATCGACGATACCCAGCCTGTAGCTTATTCCATCAATAGTTTACCAAACCTCCACGGTTACACAGTAATCTCTTACTTTTTCGTTCTCTTTTCTGGACTCTGAAGATACAGGGCTTATTCCTAGTTCGAGATCCGTTGCTTATGTTAGCTAATTTTATAATCTATTTTTAACTATATAACTAGATGTCATGTTAAGATCCAGTCCTTTTGGTATTCGGTCGTGAAACGGCCATATGTTTATTTATTAACTACATAGTGATGGTAATAAATCTAGACGTTTTGCTACTTGATAAGGTATTTTTAGTTAGGACATTTTCAGATTCAGACGTTTTGCTACGAAGGGCATTTAGCGGCCATACTATGGTGTTTTAATATTTAGGCGTAAGGTAGATATCGACATTTTGCAATATAGTCGAGTAATTAGTTATTTTCCCTAAATTCGTTAATTCGGCCTAGCGAACATTCGATTCACATTTTCCCCACGGAGTTTCTGCCCGCCCTTTTTCTTATCATTCATGAGATATTACCACAGTCGTTATTGCCTTCATAGATTTAATTTTGAAAATAAATAAAATACTTGATATATGATTGTTAAATTATTATTTATTTATTTGTCAGATAATTACGTACAATAGCGAGCTTCAGATCACAAGAGTATCGCGGTAGAATCAGAGGTTGTAGATTAATTATGATTTAAGCTATTGCTATGCGAGCTAAATTACTCTTTATTGCTTTATGACAAGAGTCGTTATTTGTTCCATTTACCCGTTTAAGACTTAAGTCAAGAATGTCACTGCCTTGTAAACATTACTGCATTGGGAATAGGGACTTTCCTGCCTCGCTAAACTTTTTCAACATATTTACCATTATAACCTTTATAATTCAGAAAATACAGTTCATTTCTGTTTGTATTCGAAGACGAGTGAACGAATGTCCCTAACACAGTCAGATAGAGGTCCCTAAGTACACTAGTTACAAGAAACCAAGTTAGTTGTGCGTACGGATTTTCTTGGAACTAATAATGGTAGTTAGATTTAACGTAGATGCTGGCGCCGCGATGGTGTCTCGTTATAAGTTGGTATCGCCACTTTGCAAATTGTTAGATAGTTTTTAGGTATTGTTCTGGGAAATAGACCGGTGGATCATGGAATGTTGCTCTTGACTTTTGAGATATTAGTGTGGCCGAATAAATTTACTAGTTTCAAGTAACATTATTTTTACACATACACTAGTAAAACCACAAGAAAGCGCAAACTAATAACGGCGAGGATACCATTGAATTGAATTTTAAGAGCGAAGAGCAGATCTTTAGTAAAATTCTAATAATTACTTAACTAAATATCTAAGGAAGAAAAAATAGACACTAATAAAAACATATTTATAAAATACTAGCTGTCCCGGCAAACGTTGTTTTGCTATTTACAAAAAAAAAAAAACAAAAAAAAAATAGATGTTGGCCGATTCTCAGACCTACTGAAAATGCTCACAAAATTTCATGAGAATCGGTCGAGCCGTTTCGGAGGAGTTCAAGTTCGAACCCCGTGACACGAGAATTTTATATATATATATATATAGAGAAGAAGATATAGGTAGGTATATCTACAACCACAACCAGTTGTCTTAATAATTTTAATATTTTTTTATAGCCAAGGAATTTCTTCTGTGAAACAAAATTCATTAAAACAAAATTAAAACCTGAGCTTAGAAGTTTCTCAAATTCTAGCATCATATCTATAGAATGTCAAAACTATTTGTGAACTTGCAGTATAACAAGGTTCCAGTTCACTTGAGCAGGTATTGCATTTCGTTTTACAAAAGGAATTCCTGGTGTGACTCTCCAATGAAGTTAGGAGACTTCAGGTGCTGCCATTGTAAAATTGATATCAGTTTTGTCATTGGCAGTTGATGATGCAATAGTTACGTTATTACTGAGGAATAAGGTTCAGATTTGTAACACAGACGGTAGGTGCCAATATTGTATTGCGTCTTGTTACCTATCGTTTATTCTTTGGCAAAAATTCAGATTGAAAATATGGAAGTTTATATTTTACTAGTTGCATCCCGAGGTTTCACCAGCTACGTGAACGTCATCAGTACAAAAAATCTATAAAATACATTTCATTTTTCGTCGTCTCTCCTCTGGACACAGTTAACTTAGCTTGCGAGGGTGGTATAGATATCTATCTAGGGCCTGACAAATTCGATATGCTTGCCTAGAATTTGTCAGGCCCTACAGCGCCAGCGCAGCGCCCTGAATATCATGGATTAAAGTTGCTGACTAGTAAAAGCCAATATTATTATTATCCTTCTTCTAACTGCCCATATATCAATTTTCATTTAAATCTGTAGCGCCGTTTGCTCATAAAAAGAGAATAAACAAACAAACTTTAGTAATTTTTAATACTGGTTGACTCTTGAAAAATCTGCTGTCACAACCATTTCTCCCATATTTAAAAGTAGTAGCCATTAATCCAGGAAGACGAAGTTCAAACCGTTATCGTCTCAGAACGTTTTACTGCTTCGTTTTACATAAACCGAACATAAAACTAATTTATTTTTACAGGAAAAAATATTGCAACCGTTCTGTCTATGGTTACTTAACTCATGTTCGGGGTGCACCAATAGATTTTTCTATTTGGTAAAATTATGTGCGCTCTTAATATTACTCTTACCGTAAAGGAAAACATTTTGATAAAACCCATGGCTTTGTTGGCTTCAGACATAATATATTGATAAGCTATTTCCTATGGATAAGGTTGACTAAGCTAAAAGGGGAGGATTCTACCTAGAGTACGCCTGTTTTGTTTTAAACCTTGTTGTTGTATGTACATGTCCAAACATCTAGAATAAATGTAATGACCAATAGGTACCTACATTTAATAATTATGAGAATTCAATAGATTTGAAAATGACAAAAGAAGTTTCATTTTGTTAAAAGCTAATAATTTAGTCTGTAAGTTACCTACTCAACTAAGATTAGGTATTTTTAACTTTATTTTACTTCACAATTCGATTTGAAGGTAACTTTAAGAAATTTATAAAACTGTTACTGAAATCCAATTTTAAAGTTGAAACTAAAAGTTGGTAAAATTTTTGAAACAAACAAGATGGTGGCTTATCTCTTGGATTGCAACGTGATTTCTCAGTTTATTTTAAGTTTATTAAGTAAGGAAGAGTTATTAGAAGCCACAAAGTGTAATTAAATGACTGGGAATAATCCGGAATAGAAAATGTATAATGAAGTTATGTTGGTACATTTTATTATGATTTCTCTTCTTAGTCGTCATCTTCATTGCTGAAGGTCGTGTCTAGGATGAATTGTTGTCGATCACTCAGTGCACTATGCCCTTCCAAGTTTTCCTGTCCTCGGCGGTATTAAAAGCTTCAGCGATTGGTAGGCCAGTGATTTTTTTGACTAGATCTGACCAACGGGTGGGTAAACGACCACGCGGTGTTTTCTCGTCGACCTGACCAACTACCATGTGCTTCTCGAGGTTATTAGGGTTTCTACGAGCAACAGCTCATTAAGAATGGACACATTGGTCCGAAAAGCAGTTCATGGAATTAAGCGAAAAGCAGTTCAGCATTCTCCATCACCACATCTCAAATGCGTCGATCTTTGTTCTCTCCTTCTTCTTTATCATCCAGGATTTGGAGCCGTAAAAGAAAATCGAGAATACCGCAGCCTCACTTTAGTTTTACGAGATATATTGCGGTCTTTCCATATTCTAGTGATTTTAGTCATCGCTGTTTTGGACATTTGGATTCTTCTGGCGATTTCCCCTTGGCTGCCCCCTTCGTTACTGATAAGAGAGCCAAGATACGCAAACTGCTCGACAAATTCTAGGTCTCTGAGTTAATAGGAGCGAATCAGCAAACCCGGTCTATCTACAACCAACACCTTGGTCTTCGCCTTGTTAATGGTGAGGCCTACCAATTTACTCTCTTTCTCTACTCTAGTAAAAACCTGACATAGTTCTTGGTCTGATGATGCAAACAGAGTAGTGTCATCTGCGTACCGTAGGTTGCTAATTAATTGTATTATGATTTAATAAAAGTATTTTTTTTTTATCAAAATTGTCATTCTAATCTTTACTAAACTATTTTAAATGTTTAATGATAATTTTGAAGTAATTATGAACTTTAATAAGAGCTTCCTTATTACTTTATATACCCACTTACAATTTAAATACATACATATTATACAGAAACACCCATTCAAATCATACAATGTTTATAATCATTTAATTGCGTTCAACATAGTATACATTGACTGACTGTTGTAGAAATTCATTATGAAGAAGTTAATTTAGTCAGTAAGTCTGTATTTCTAGTTATAACTTTAGTTTCCACTTCGTTGATCGTTTACAGTCGTGCAGGCTAAGCGACGCCTGGCGCGGTCATTACTTCGATGAGTGGCCAATTGGTAGTGTGGCAAAAATGTGTTTTCGTGAACCCCTCCGTGCTTCAGAAGGCACGTTAAGCCGTTGGTCTCGGTTGCTACCTCTAGTAGCAGTCGTTAGGTCAAGATAAAGGCCTTAAGGCGATCTCAAAACTCTAACAATTGGTGAGCCACACCACTATACGAGAAGAAGAAGAATGTGATATCGTACAAACTGTATGATTGTTATTGAATAATGTATGATCTTGACTTTGACTTGACATACATTGTATCGATATCTTGAAGTTATCTATAAGAGCCATAATCTTATAACGAGATAAAAAGGTCAATAATCTCATAACAAGTCTGATGATTCCGACACCTTCTTATACAGATAATACCTACGTTAAAATATAGGGAAATGTATTCAAGGTTAAGAGTCATTGAAAGATATAAGATAAACTTACTATCTATTGCAAA
The DNA here is from genome assembly GCA_907269075.1 of Idaea aversata. Lineage (NCBI taxonomy): Eukaryota > Metazoa > Arthropoda > Insecta > Lepidoptera > Geometridae > Idaea > Idaea aversata. The sequence goes on along the minus strand of OU026088.1, from coordinate 15,835,559 downwards.
AGCCTTTCTCCAGACATTGTGCACTGAGCAGCCAACTGCTTAGCACACATAATAATTTGTTAGGACGATCTTGCAAACAATAATGGTGGTATTTGACTCGTCAAAACACGTCGTGGCGAAGCCTCAAGAGAAAGTCAGTCTGGACAAAATCCTGAATGAGGAGATCGGCCAGTTCGGCTGGTTCCAGCTGAGGATTCTGTTACTGTGCGCCCTGGTGAAGATATTTAATGCGTGGTCAACTAACCAATACAACTTTACCACTGCTAGAATAAACACAAGGTAGGTAACAACAATAATAAACATTTTTTAAATTTTACAAAAAAATATTGTTTGTTTTGTGTAATCTCTAGATGCTTGATCCCAGAGTGCGAGTCGGCAGAACCCGCATTTGCACCACCTTGGGTCGAGTTCGCGGTTCCTGATGGATGCAATCGGTACGGCAACACGTCCGTGCCGATGGTAACCGACACCTGCTCACCAGACCACTTCGACAGGAACATCACCCTGCCTTGCGACGTCTACGTCTATGAGAAAACGGACACTGTCGTGTATGATGTAAGCATCGTTTATTGGTCGTGGTCCGACTGCGGGAGTTCTATCAATCGAACCACGGGCAAATAAAACTGTCCGTGGTTCTATCAATCGAACCACGGGCAAATCAAACTGTCCGTAGTTCTATCAAACGAACCACGGGCAAATCAACATTATGTTGATACAATTCAATTAGTCCAAAGTAAGGGCGAATATTGAAATATTAATCAGTCTTGATGTCATTTTCCAGTTCTCTCTCGCATGTGACGAGTGGCGTAGGACTTTCATTGGGTTTATGCGTAAACTGGGCACTTTGGTCTCGCTACCTATCACTGGTTACATATCAGATCGGTGGGGTCGGCGAACCGCCTTGTTATTATGTTCCATCAACAGTGCCTGGCTAGGTACCGTTCGCTACTGGGCCAACACCTACGTCGGTTTTGTTATCTCAGAGTTTGTCGAATCTTCCATTGGATATGGAATGACTAGTACTGCCTATGTTCTTGGTGAGTTCTATTTATTTCTTGATTTGGTTTTTTCTTATAAGCACACGGCCCAAAATGTTTTCTAATAAATCATTTATTTTAGGGATTGAGGTTATGGGTCCCAAATATCGAAGTGTAGCTGGGGCAGTTTTTCCCTCAATTTACTCCGTCGGACAAGTCACGATGGCACTAATCGCATGGGCAACGCCTAACTGGAGGATTCTTACATTAGCTTTGTATCTACCACAGTTTATTTCAATCCTCTATATTTGGCTGATAACGGAGTCCGTTCGTTGGTACATGAGCAAAGGACGTTACTCCGAATCCGAGGCTTTACTCCAAAAGATTGCAAGGATTAACAAAAAGACACTGTCTGTAGAATCTCTTGCAGCTTTAAGACAAACTGTGGAAGAAGAAAACAAAAGGAAAGAGATTGAGGAGCAGCAGAAATCTGAATGGCTTATAGTATTGGTGTTCAGACATAAGAAGATATTGCTTAGATGTTTGATAACTTCTCTTTGGTTCATCACTACTACGTTTATTAACTTCGGTATGTCTGTGAACGCCGTCAACATGTCAGGCAACCGCTACCTGAACTACATGTTAGTGTGTGCTGTAGAGATCCCAGCTTGTTGGATAGCAGTGTATCTCTCAAATCAAACTGGAAGGAAACCTGTTCTCATTGGATCTTATTGGATATGTGCGGCTTGTCAAATTGCATTTATTTTCATACCTGATAGTAAGTATATCATTATATAATGGCAAGAATATTTACAAGTGAACACTTGCATCGCTGAAGGTGCAATTACCGCAGTGAAATTTTTTTGTATATTCTACGGATATGTTGTTCTGAAGGCCAATTCTCGTAAATAACATTGTTCAAATTACATTTCAATATCATTTCGATCTCAAATAATACCCTCAAAGTAGCTCAAAACACCCTCAAAGTTAGCTTTTTGTAAAAAAAAAACTGACTTTGAAGGTATCTTTTGCAATCGAAATGATATTGAAATGTAATTTGAACAATGTTATTTACGAGAATTGGCCTTCTGGTTGCTTCTATGTGTATTTAAAAATGAAAAGTATATTTAAATATTTCAAATGTTGTCTTGTCATAACATAACAAACCTAGTCATCTAGGTTGTGGGTATATGACGTTGCGTCACACCGCAACCCAAACCACTCGTGGTGCGAAACGACTAAGTATCTATCTAACTCAATTGTTTATCATTATAGATCTGGTCGCGGCATCGCTAACGGTGTACCTGTTCGGCAAGTTCAGCATTTCGATGGTAAACTCGGTGATGTACATGTTTGTGACAGAGCTGTACCCCACCAAGTACAGACAAAGTTTGTTTTCCTTCTCCTCTATGGTGGGAAGAATTGGCTCCACACTTGCGCCGCTCACTCCTGCCTTTGTAAGTAAACTTTGAGCCTATGAGTGACTAATCACCCTAATAATTAGCTACAGGAAGGAGGCATAAAATGGCTAGCCCATGACACAGATTAACTACTACAGGCGACCAAAGACACATCACAACATTTTTATACGTCTTTTGGATGTCGAAAATAGAAAATTTGTGGTAACGTTCTTACAAAGTTTTATGGTATTCAGTTAACTGTAGTGCCTGGGACATGTATATGATGTACTAGCGACCCGCTCCGGCTTCGCACGGCTATATTATGCATGTATTATGCATATAAACCTTCCTCTTGAATCACTCTATCTATTAAAAAAAACCGCATCAAAATCTGTTGCGTAGTTTTAACCCTTAATTAACCTGGTGAAAAAAAATCACCTAAACACCCTCATGGAGTCCGTGGGACTCCCTTTCAAATATTGGCTATTTTTGGAACATAAAACAAAAAAAAGAATTACGAAATCAATTACTTTAATAAAATTGTTTAGTATTCTAGAAAACCGTTATCATTAACATTTGCTTATAATTATGGGAAATTACCTAAACTAAAGTAATATTTCAAAAGAACTACGAAAATCTCAAAAAAAAGTGAGAACCACTTTCGAACTTAAACTAAGACTTTAATTTTAAAAAACAAAGCACTTTTCTTAATGATTTCCAGTTTTCTACATCCTAAAAAATAAAAAAACAATCAAAATGGCACAATGTTCTAAGAAAATAAAAAAATGACAGCGTCTAAACTTTATCTTATTCAACACATTGAACATAACCCTTTATAGACAACATTTAAATCTTTATTACTTGAATCTGCTGGTAATCCAGACTATGTGTCGTGCTCAGATTCTTCGCAGTCATCTTCTGTATCTGAAAACCAACCTTCGGGCTCTAAATTGTCTGTTTGCTGAGGTAAAGACGGTCCTTCTATTAGTTCGTCATTGAACTCTTCATCGTCAAAGGCCAGCCACTCTTCTATGATGATTTGCGAAGCTTCGTCCATTAAATTTATCGCCCGCCTTGAGAAAGAAGCTATTTGAATCTAAATTATAAAAAACCACGATAATTATTGCAAAAAACATCAAATTTAACTACATATTTTTGTAACGTAAATGACCTGGTGGAGTCCCACGGACTCCACGGTACTTGATACTCACCGACGCAGGATGCGCACGCACATGACCTGTCGACTTCACTATCGGCGCAACACTTAAATGAAGGTACTGAAACGCACGAAATCCAAAACGCGATTCTTTACGTTATATGCGCGTTTTAATCTTTGAAAGGAGTCCCAGGGACCTAACGGGTAAATTAAGGGTTAAAGATCTAAGCATACAAAGGGACATAGGAATATAGGGACGGCGAAAAGTGACTTTATTTTATACTATTGTAGTGATGTGCGTTAATTTACATTGGTCTTACTGTAAATGTAAACGTCGTCGTCGTGATGAAACCATACGCTTAGTTAGCTTCAGACATATTGACGAGTTTTTTCCTCTGGTTACGGTTGACTAAGCTGAAAGGGTGGTATAGGTTCAGGGCAAACCCACCTGATAGGTAGGTTTGAGATTTATGAGGAGGAGCAGAAAATGAATGTTATTTGTTTAGTTGTAAAATCACTACATAGTATAAAATAAAGTCACTTTTCGCCGTCCCTATGTCCCTATGTCCTTTGTATGCTTAGATCTTTAAAACTACGCAACGGATTATGATGCGGTTTTTTTAATAGATAGAGTGATTCAAAAGAAAGGTTTATATGTATAATACATGTATAATATAGCCGTGCGAAGCCGGAGCGGGTCGCTAGTAAGCTATATTTTAAGATTCGAGGAGCGCTTATTTTAGGATTCGATGATTTTTAAGGTTTATAAGTTGAAAACTAAAGTTGTTTGTTAAGTTGTACAGAAGTAACCTAACTGGGTGGAAGGTAATTTATGATGTTTTTTTAATTTATGTCCAGGGTGTGGCAACCTTTAAGGAGTTACCGTTCGTTTTGTTCGCTGCGCTCGCGCTGCTAGCCGGCGCGCTGGGGTTCTTGCCTCCGGAGACGAGAGGTACCAAGTTACCTGATACCATGGAAGACGCTGAGAACATCGACAAGTAGCATCACCTTGATGTGACTGGGAGACAGAATTGAAATCCATTAATGGTGCACTAATATAAGCTATACATAATATTTTTATAAGTATAAAAACTGCGGATCTCAGATCACACTATACTCAGTTCATTCCTGGATACATTATAGCTAAGATTTATTTATTTACTAGCTGTTGCCCGCGACTTCGTTCGCGATGTGGTTTTGGTTTATATAGAATGCCTAGCATTTTCCCGCATAGATACTATTTAACGTTCGGTGTAAGTTATAATAACAAAATAGATATATTGTTGTTAAGCTATATTTTTTGATTGATTTGGCAAAGGCACTTATGTAGGTAAGTAATATTTATATTTATTTATTTCACTCAAATAGAACATAATACACAACAATATAATAAGCTAAAACTAAGTTCAATTCATATTCGCACAAAACTTTCAACATCTTGGTCTTCCTCATCATCTCATCTTTGGTTTTCTTGTAAATGAAAGTTAAAAAGAATTATTAACTAACCGTTGTCCCTCTATCCATATTTTTGTATTCATAATATAAGAGGTTATAGTATTTATAAACACCAACATCATGCAAAAAAAATAATCTATTTTGGTGCAAATAAAATTTTGTTTTTTATTTTCAAATATTATTAATGATTAAATATGAAAGGCCATTGGACAGAACAGATACTTATACATAAAATAACGTATTGCTTACCTATTGATAGCGGGCATTACGTTGAACAAAAAATGCTTTCACACAAAACATCTAAAACGTCTCGGAAACGGGGTATTTGAAGGAACGTGATGTCCTATGATTTTACAAAAGTGCACGATGCCCTTAGAGACCTATACCTATCGATAGAGGACATCGAAGAATACAAATAGGGCCTTCACACCAAACTTCTAAAGGATACAGGGTTTTTGAAGAAACGTCATGTTCCATGATTTTCCAAAAGTGCGCGGTGACTTTATGCCAATAATAATTGTGTAAAATTACTGTATGCCTAGGGTTATTTTATTATGCTAAAACGTTTATGCCAAACTACAAAAGGACATTTTGTTTATGCCAAAAGTGTGGTTCCCATCTAAAACCTCTAAGCCAACCTCCAACTACTAAAGCGTCTGGGAAATGGAATATTTAAAGAAAAATGATGTCCTATGATTTTTCAAAAGTGTGCGGTCACTTTGAGACCCATACCCACCTAAATGAACAAAAAATGCCCTCATACAAAAACCTATAAAGCGTAAGGGCATTATTTATCCATCGGGTCTAAAATCACAGCGCAAAAAACATAACACTGCCACGCTCCCATACTGAATGTCCGGACCCTTTTTGCAATTTTCTGAATTCTAGACCAAATTTCCCAGATTTTCTTAATTAGGTCTAGGGCTACGTAATTTTGGGGAAAACAAAATAAAAAAATAGCTGTGACATACGGCAGACAGACAGACATGACGAATCTATAAGGGTTCCGTTTTTTGCCATTTGGCTACGGAACCCTAAAAATTGATTTTTTACAAACATACCTTATCTATTATTCACTTCAAAAACTTAAAAAAAGGAGGAGGTTCTCAATTCGTCGCGTATATTTTTTTATGTATAATTTTCGCCGATTACTTACTCGAAAACGCTTGAAACGATTTGGAAAATTCTTTTTAGGGTTTCGTACCTCAAAAGGTAACAAAGGAACCCTTATAATATCACTTTCTTGTCTGTCTGTCTGTCTGTCCGTGTGTCACCACCGATTATCTCAGGAACGGTTGGACTTAGCAAGTTGAAATTACTGAAGTCTATGGTCCCTATTATGTGTATAAAAATCAAGGTGTATAAAAACTAATGTACGGAACCTTCGGCGCGCGAGTACGACTCGCACTTGGCCGGTTTTTTTATTTTGTTTTTATTTTCTAAGGTTTCCGCGACTTGAACTCATAATTCAAACTATTTAAATAAATTAGTTGAGCGCGATATAAGTGTAACATCGAGGAGGTCTTCGCTATAGGAGATCCGTAATTTTATGTAGTAGTACCTCTTTGTACCAACCTCATTTTCAGTTTCACGTAGGTAGTAGATATATGCAAACTATTTGGTTTTATGACAACTGTCATCTTGAGCGGAGGCATGTACCTGTACGCCTAGTATGACTTGTTGAAGCACTCGAAAATAAGGAACCCTTATAAGGTCACTCTCTTGTCTGTCTGTCTGTCGGTGTGTCACTACCGATATTCTCAGAGACGGGTGGATCTAGTAAGTTGATTTTTAGGAAGTTTCATAGTAAATACTCAATATAGTATGATTGATCGAATACGTAACAAAGTAGTGCTAAGCGTACTGTTCCTTTTTGACGTTTGATTACGTTTTACACGGAAAAATATTTCGATTTCACATTTTTTAAATGTTTTTTTATCAAATATCATAATTATTGTATATAAGTTAAATTGAAAAATACCCTAAATGTTAATCTGGTATTTTCTGAACATATTGGTGTGGACCTCGTTGAAATCTGTTCTCTAGTTTATGAGATTACCTGGTACAAACAAACAGACAAACAGACAACCAGACAAACAGACAAACAGACAAACATGAATTCTAAAAACTACCCTATCGTGTTCAGCTAACGATTCTAAGACGACCTGTGTATTTTTTTCTGGATATTTTACAATTACAGATTTTTTTATGTCTACAGATTTATTATATGTATAGATAACTAGCGACCCGCCCCGGTTTCGTACGGCTATATTATGCATGTATTATACATATAAACCTTCCTCTTGAATCACTCTATCTATTAAAAAACCGTATCAAAATCCGTTGCGTAGTTTTAAAGATTTAAGCATACATAGGGAAATAGGGACATGGGGACAGAAAAAGCGACTTTGTTTTATACTATGTAGTGATTTCAACTTTTTCTAAATTTCCTAGACAATTTTTTATATTAGCTTCTAAGTACAAAGTATGCGTAGTTGGTATTTTGCAAGTTATGCGTTTTGCGTAAAGGTGGTGTTTTGCTACAGAGTTTTTGTCTTCTCTTTCTTTATTGTAAGCAGTGGCGGATTTACACATTTTCAAGGCATAGGCTGTACAGTTTTTGCCGCCCTTGTCTTTATAATTTTCATGTCCTACATTATTTTTACAATCCCACAATTTGGTTGAAATTGCACGTAAAATAATTTTTCGGTAATTTTCCAAAGTTCAATCATGTACGAACGGGGGCAACGGGACAATGTATGCTATTTACAGAATAATGTACATTTTTGGTAAACGTAAATAAATAATCTTTATTGCGGTTACAAACAGTTAAAAATAATCAACTCAGTTAAATTATAAAAGATCGTTACAATATCTTTTTACGCGATTTTTTGTTGGCAAAATCATCGATGATGTCGTCGTAATCAATTTTGTTCATTAATTCCGACTCTATGCACAAAAGAGCTAAGGCGTTTAGTTTTTCTTGACTCAAGGTCGATCTGAGATAATTTTTGACTCTTTTCAGACAAGAAAAGCTTCTCTCACCGGAACAATTCGTCGCTGGTGTACATAAAGCCATACGAAGGGCTATCTCTAAGTTCGGATAAACATTCTGCAAATTTTGTTTTCGCAGAAACGACGATAGACTCTCCAAGGATGCCGAATCTGGTTTCACCAAAATGCTTTGCAGAGATATTTGGCTTCGAAAATGTATGCACTCTTGAACTAACTCAGTCTCTAAATCGTTGGGATACGCTTTTTCTAAGGACAGAGCCTTTTCCGTAAGGGTCGATGACGACAATTCGCTCATTTTGGTCAAAAATCCAAATTTTTCATTGAATTTGTCGTACGCTTTCTTTCTCTTTTCTAGTTCGATTATAAGTCTGTCAATGATGACGAAAAATGTATTGACCCTGAAAGCGTCACTCGCGGTCATATTGAGTTCCTCATCGGGTGTTTCGTCAGCAAATTTTTTTCTCCTCGGTTGCCTTTTTCCGAGGTCTTTTGAGTACTGCTTCGTCGTACTCAATTCAGTTGCTTTTTCTTCGAAATAATTGAAGTTTTCCCGTTGATCTACGAAAAATTTTTTTTTATTTGTATGAGTTGAAAAAAAAAATTGGTCCCCAAATTTGCCGCCCCAAAATGTGCCGCCCCAGGCTCAAGCCTACTCAGCCTTCTGGTAAATCCGCCACTGATTGTAAGTATTATATTATAAGCTTTGAAAGATTAATAAAGCCTTTTAGCGTTCAGAAAAGAAAATAAAGACATTATTCGGAAATCCATGGCTCAGTAGGTAGATGTAATCTCTAGAAAAATCATAAATAAATTCACATTCAAAAAACCGAGCCTATTTCAATATACAAACATAGAGTTTTATTTATATTTATGTTAACATCGCGGGGATTGTTGGAGATTTTGTCGCCGCCTTTACCTACTTGTCTTTTTTGAACGAAGCGATGCCGGTTTCACAAGATAAAACGGATGTTTCATTTAGTACTAAGAATTGAATCGAGAGTTGCTTACCTGAACTTTTAGTTAAGTAAATGTATTCAGTTTTAGTAAAAAAAGGTTTGAACACGACAAGTAATTTTATTTTGTATAATATAGTACCTATTCGAAATGGAATTCTCATTCAATTTAGAATAGTTTGAATTATTGATGGTTAAAGCAGCGTAAAATTATACTAATTGATCAACAATTTTGATCGAAAGTAGGTATACTAAAAAATCACTTCTGAATTTAACCCTAACTTACTTACGTACCTACTTAATGTCGCACAATTTCATATTATACAAAAGCCGGTTATATATAAAAAAGCCGGTTTTTTTAAATTATTTTTTTAATTTTTTATTTTTTTAGTATCCATCTAAATATTTGGAACTTATGTTAAAGTTAAGTAGGTATATTAATTTGAAAACCAGCAGTTTTTTTAAATAAATGACATTCATACTTTCAACGGTTGATAAAACTAAAAAAAGTAAGTTCTTAAGGTTAATGAACTTGCCGTGTAATTGACAGCTGATTAAAGGGAACACATCAAACTTTTCTTACAACAAAAGTTTATTGTTAGGGTGCACAGACGTAGCCTTCAACCACTTTGTTATATGATTATTACTAGCGACCCGCCCCGGCTTCGCACGGCTATATTATGCATGTATTATACATATAAACCTTCCTCTTGAATCACTCTATCTATTAAAAAAAACCGCATCAAAATCCGCTGCGTAGTTTTAAAGATCTAAGCATACAAAGGGAAATAGGGACGGCGAAAAGTGACTTTATTTTATACTATGTAGTGATAGTGATAACCCTGTAGGTAGAGGTATAATGCCATGTTAAGAGCGATTGAAAACTATAGTTGTTAGAAATAAACCGGTCAAGTGCGAGTTGGTATCGCGCATGAAGGGTTTCGTACAATTATAATCTGTTTTTAACCCCCGACCCAAAACAGATGCAAAAAACCCTAAAAAATATAAAGTATATCATACGGGGCTGTATAGGTAAAAGTCTTTTGCCTGCCCTTTTGGAAGTTTAATTAACAAAAATAAAAAATATTGTATGTCAGACGAAGCTGTATAGGTTAAAAGTCTTTTGCCTGCCCTTTTGGGAATATAATAAACAAAAAAATATCGCCTAAAAATAGTAAGAAAACATAACCTAAAATTCTTAAAAATATTAAGTTTTTTCTGTTTTTAGCATTTGTTGTTATAGTGGCAACAGAAATACATCATATTATGTGAAAATTTCAACTCTCTAGCTATCATGGTTCACGAGATACAGCCTGGTGACAGACAGACGGGCAGACGAACAGACGGACGGAAAGCGAGGTCTTAGTAATAATGTCCCGTTTTTGCCCTTTGGGTACCTACGGAACACTAAAAAGAGTAGACTTTAGAAAATACTTATTGCAAAACAAACAACTCAAGTTGCTCCATATTTAAAGTTTACGTTTAGTAGATGTAGGCTCTGAAACTTGGTTTACACTAAAGTTACGAACCCACAGGATCGTTTATGAAAATTTAACTTCAAAAGTTTGCACCATAATATGTTTAAGTTATTTTTTGAAATAATTTTTCATATATTAAAAATGTTAAAAATAGTGATTTCGGTGTACAAAACTGTAGTACATTATTTTGATTTATCTCGTAGGGTTTAGCCAGCGAGCGTTTGCAAGTAAGCGCAAAAAATCTCAGTAGATCCACAATTTAAAATCTGGATCCAATGAGAAAACAATATCTCACTAGATCCATCCTGGATCTGGCCTATGTATCTTCTGAGAATGATCCTATACAACCTCACATTAAAAACATCAAAAAGTATCAATGTTCCTCTACTATGTTATGCATGTATTATACCTATAAAGCTTCCTTTTAAATCACTCTATCTATTTAAAAAAACCGCATCAAAATCCGTTGCGTAGTTTTAAAAAATAAAGTATACGCAGGGACAGACAGACAGCGGAAGCGACTTTGTTTTATATACTATGTAGTGATAGTGAAGTTTTTTATGCTATATAATATGTTAATAGATATTAATTCTTATTTATTTTACAAGACTACTAACTACTACTACTACTAACGACAGTATTTGTGTCTTTATACGCACAATAGGAGAAAACTTCTACTTATCTAGTTTCAGGACATAAGTAATGTTATGTATATTATGCATATGTTTCATATTATCATACAAACTAGAACATATTGATATCTAAACTAAAAAAAACTTTGGTTATACCAATTATGTAGGAACTTTACTAGCCACCCGTAAGTCTAATTCAAAATTGTGCGTATTCGCAATGAAAAATCTAGCAATAAGAAGGGTGTTCTTCGTTAAGACGGAGTATACAGGAAAGGCCCTCATTTGGATTCCATTCGGAGTGTTACCAACTCGTAAAGATTTCCCAAAGTTAAATTAGGACCACTTGTTACTGTCGCCTCCCTATCTACTTTCATTTGTTTTTCGATAACAATATTAAATGAATATTTTTGAAGTTAGAACACCTTAAAGTTAAATTAATTTAATTTTAAAACTGTTTTTGAACGATAAAAGATCGTAACAAAGTTTACATTATCTTTTGGTGGGTTTAGCAAGGACTTATTTATTATTCAGCTGGTTCAATTTTTATATATAAGGCAAAGCATATTGTGTGCCTTGTGGAAGGAAATTTGTGGACTTTTTGACTGTATCTCTAAAGCTCTCAGGATTGGTAAGCTGAAGTGGCAATGAGCAGGTCATATAGCTCGCAGAACTGACAACCGCTGCTGGGGAGTAAAGGTTCTCGAGTGGCGGCCGCGATGCAACGCGATGCAACGCGTGTTGGGAGACCAGCTGCCCGGTGTGGACCGGATAGTCGGTGGATGTAGGACCGCTGTTTGTCAAGTAGCGTCGTATGGGCGAGGCCTATGTCCAGCAGTGGACGTGTATGGGCTGTTAAGATGATGATCTCTACTAAGAGTTGTTTCCGCACTCGAACAAATGTACTGTATTATGTACTAGCAGTGGCTTTGCGGTTTCACCCGCGTAAGTACCGATCCCGTGAGAATATCGGTCTAAAAAGTAGCCTTTGTTATTCCCAATGAATCAATGTATCCTCATACTAAGTTTCATCTAAATCGGTCCAGTAGTTTTGGAGCCTATTCGTTACAAACAAACTAACAAAAAACTTTCCTCTTTATATAAGTGTAGATTGAATTTACCATGAGACTTCAAGTTTCGTCAAAATCGGTTCAGTAGTACCTAGGTTAGGTACTACTGATACTACTAGTAGTATCGTAGGATTTTTTTTGTTTCATTGCCGTCTGCCTACCTTCACTCGCGTCCCTCGAAGGACCCAGTTTATTTAGCGGTCTTTGAGTCACAAGCGCCTATCTTAGCGCTAGAAAAGCGTGCTAAATCTTAGACCGCATTGTCACTTACCACGCGAGATAGTAATCAAATGTTAACCTATGATTATTAATAAAACCGGCCAAGTGCGAGTCGGGCTCGCGCACGATGGGTTCCGTACCATTATATGTTTATTTACGAGATCACATCCAACGCAAAAACAAATTCAAAAAACCCTAAAAAATAGTATGTCAGACGAGACTGTATAGGTTAAAAGTCTTTTGCCTGCCCCTTTGGGAGTCAATTAACAAAAAATATTGGCTAAAAGAATAGTAAACATAACCTTAAATTCTTGAAAACATACTTACTCAATTTTTTTTCTTTTTTCTTGTAATAATTTTTGTTATTAGCAGCAACAGAAATACTTCATCTGTGAAAATGTCAACTCTCTTGCTATTATGGTTCATGAGATACCATGGATACATTAACCTTAATGTTAATACGTCCATGTGACAGACAGACAGACAGACAGACGGACGGACAGCGATTTTTAGTAAGTGTTTTTACCCTTTGGGTACGGAATCCTAAAAACAAAAGTAGTTTCGTAGCCATTCGTTTTATACTTTAATATTTAAAAAAATCCTCTTTAAAGTATAATTTAAAAAAAAAAATGGTTGTCTGTAAAGTCTGTTTCCGGACGATAATTTTACGTGATAACGTCATAAGAAAACATTGATGGTAACCATGGCAACGATAAAACGTTGCTATAGTTACCTTGTCAATAACATGAGGCGTTCCAGTAACGAAGCGTGACGTCACACTTTTTTGAGATTGCAGGTGTTCACCAATTTATAAAACGTTATCACGTCAAAACAGGATCTTAAAAATAAAATACAATTTATGTTTAATTGAGTTGGAACATCGGTGGTTTTGAGTGTTTGACTCAACCTTTAAATCAACGCGGCATTATGCATAAGTCGCGCAATGCCGTAATTTGTCGATGACAAATGTGTGTCAAATTGACAATTGATGGCGCGATGTTCTTGCTCTCTTGCTCCGCGCGTATTTTGTCGTAACGCGGACAAATCTTTCGTTTTGGAAAGTAACGGTGAAAACCGAAAACTTTAAGCTGTGAGTTATTTGGACAATGAGTGTAACGTGTGCTCCAAGTGTGTGTGTGTGTGTGATAAGTGAAATCAAGTGATATACACCTGGATATGCAGAGACCGGCGAAGGTCATCACGCGGGAGCTTGGATCCCTCCAGGTAAGTCAGACCTCATCTACCCGTGTGTTTCCGGCTCGCCGTGAGCATACTTTGTCCATTTTATGCCCTAGCAATGCGCCCTTATCAACTTTCTAGCTATTTGAAGTGACATTTTGAACCTATACACATTATTCATCATCTCTCACATTATCAGCGCCGCACGAGGCTATCCGTTCTGCGTATCCTCAGAATATAGCGCAAACAATAAATAAAAAAATAAAAAATCTTGATTGATTCAAGATGTTGACGACCCAGTTGGCACAATGGTCACCATGCCGGACTGCTAAACACAGGGTTGCGGGTTCGATTCCCGCCTCAGACAAGTATTTATGCTTAGATATTTGTCTGTGGTCTGGTTGTTTCTATGTATTCTAAGTATGTATTTATAAAAGAAAAATAAGTAGTATATCCGTTGTCTAGCACCCATAACACAAGTCTAGTATCTAACTTAGCTTGGGGCTAGATGGCGATGTGTGAAATGTCCTGCAATATTTATTTATTTATTATGTTATTGTAATTATATTCCCGGATCGCGTCTCCTCGCGACCATGACTGTTGTAACATAGCCGAAACGTTGACGTAACAGAAAAAAAAATGATTAAGACCCGGGAATAGATAGATATTACAGATAACTTTATAACACAGAAAGAAACAGAACACGATAAACACAAAGTAAAGTAAAGGTAGAAAGAATAAGTTGCACAAATGGGCAGCCTTATCGCTGAAAGCGATTTCTAAGGGCTTTTTTGAGGGAATATAATTACTATGAATACAAATCGTGTAAGTTTAAATAGTTCAAGATGTTATTGATATAAAAGCCTTGAACCGTGGGTTACCCATGTCAAGTTATAGAACATTAACCTCCAAATCAAAACGCTGTACACGAAATTCATTAATATTCGATTACTATATTAGGCTACTATCGTAATGAGAGGTTTCTCATAGAATATCGATGAGATTTTACTTCTTTATCTAAAGATCTTTTAAAGGAATTGGTGTTGAATTATATATGAAAAAAGTTATTATTCCACAGTGACGAGTAAACAACCTTAACAAAATATCGAGTACTTAAACAATTTTTTTATTTGTTTTGACTCTTCAAGGTTAATCACCTCAATCTATCGGCTGTGGTCACGTGGCTCGATCAATTGAACCACGTGAACTAATTCTCATTGGTTCAATTGTAGAGTCGCACCACCTGAACTGTTGAACTTTGGAACCACATGACGTGACCGAAACAAAATACATTCGAAATAGAAATAAACTTTTGTTTGTTTTATCTCGGATTGTATTATTTATAAGTATGAAGAACGCATAGGACATTTCTAGTTTCTTATGAAAATCTTTTGTTCAAAAATCTATTATTATAGTGTAAGTATATATTTTGACGTGATAAAGTCTAATAAATTGATGAACATTTGCATTAAAAAAACATGACGTCGTAGGTCATGTTCCGGGAACGCGTCATGTTATTGACAAGGTAATCATAGCAACGTATTATCGTTGCCATCGTTACCATCAATGTTTTCTTATGACATTATCACGTAAAATCATGGTCCGTAAACCGACTTTACAGACAACCATTTGTTTTTTTATAGCAATAATGTTACACCTGGTTGCCAAAAAACTTTTAAATAAAGCTCTTGTACACACACAAAGAAAATACAAATATAAAGTCTATCGTTTGCTCTAGCCACGAACAAAATACAATATAGAAGGATCCCTCGTTCAATACGGAGTCTGAAAGTATGCACTTTCAAACTGCGGACTTCCGTAACGTAAACTATGATGTGGGCTAACTTTCTATAACAAGCTGTTATGGAATGTGGATTCAGTTTATACATCTTTTTTGCTGGAAAATGCATGTGCCGAAACGGTTATACAGTGCGTTCCGACAAGGCTATTGTATTACAAAACGGGGTTGTTATAGACTTCTCGGGACACTAGGCGCACAATTTTTGTTGTTGTTGTTGAAAATTCTTCGAGGTTGATTACCTCAAAACGTGACAGCTGGTTTTGTGAACTGTTAAAAATATCAAACCGTTACAGTCGTCTGCACGACTATATTATGTTTACTCGACTCGACAATCAGCTGTTTCTTGAAGTTACAGGTCATTGACTGGGTTTTACTCGTTTGTTGAGTTTCGATACTAATGGTATACTCGTAGGTAATTTCCGAAAACAGCTTATGTGTATAAATAACCTATTTGTTTTTACAAAAATGAAAAATTTTAAAATTTGTAAAATAAAGTTGTTCCCCTAGGTGTCTAGAATATCATAACACGTAACCTCTTAAAATTACAACACCCGTCGTCGAAACACATTGTATAGCTGCAGGCTCTAAAACAGCAATGGTTTAGGCCGAAAGCCGAACAAACGGCCGCGGTATATCACGGACGTGACAAGAATACTGTGTAACCAACAAGAATACTGTGTAACCAATCATAACGCTTTATAGCTAAAAACTAACTGAAAAACTCTTTGGGAATTATTGGACACCACTATGACAATTTTTTTTTTGAGTTTTGGGGACGGGTAGGTACTACTTAAACTCGGTTTTTGAGAGCCGATTTAAATAGAATAAATGAAAAACAAAAAAACGCGCCTAAGATTGAATTAAGACATACCAAATGCATATTTGTTTCGTAAAAAGACTGGTCGAATGGGCCAATGAAATTCAAACTTTTTAATTTTTAATCACATACAATCATAATCTACAACTTTTATTCCGGCGGATGAATATTAGGGGACCGGGGATATACCGAATACCGACCCTTAATAAAACCCACGAAAATAATTACTATAATATAAATCGTTTAAAACTTTAGGAGTTAAATAGATGTAGACTACTTCGCAGCTCTACTTGGGCGACTTGACTTCGTGTTGAGTTGGCAACTTACGTACCAAATCATACTCTTATAAAATAGACTCAGCCATCATTGAGATAGATATTACTGGAGTGGTCAACGCCGTACACTGCCTCATTCCGTCCATTTGTGATGATATCACACCAGTCGACTTAGTCGCTTGCTAGTTCGTAGAGGTTAAAGCGCTCGTGCATTTTTAATTAAAAATATACGGAAAAATTACAGAAAATGACTCACTGCGTACTTAGATACTGCACAAACAATACTAGAAAGATTTCTAGAGCGGAAGGAATAACCTACCACAGGTAAATAACTAGATATTATCGATTGAAAATTAAATACGAACATCATTTTTTTGCCGCCATGTTGTGACTTGTTCCGCGTCATTTATCAAAGAGTATAAACCTAGCAGAGGTGACTGTAGGTAACTTTCCTGTTCAATAGTGGAATTTGACTTTTATTAATAATTTCTACGGTTGTCGTAATATTTGTGTGTAATGTTAAATATAATTTAGGTAGTACTTACATAACGTTGTGTTTTTAAGTTTTAAAAGATAGGTATTTAATATGACTGAATTTGCCTTAGATAACTGATAGACGTGTGGCAAGCAAAAAAACCGGTCAAGTGCGAGGCGGATTCACGCACCGAGTGAGGGTTCCGTACACTTATAATTATAATTAATTTGCTAAAAAATTATGTTCCTCTTTTTTGTGTAGTAGGTATTGTAGGTATTACGGAACCCTAGTACAAGTATAGGTTTGTGCTTATTCTGTTTAAGGTTTCCACATCAAAGGTAGGGAAAAATAAATAAAATTTATTCAAAAACAAAATCAAATATTTCTCTTTGGGAGATTACTCCCAACATACAAACATAAATGTTATCAACGTTACCTCTTAATAATATTAGTAGGTATAGATGTAAGTAGGTACCTATTAAAAAACCGGTCAAGTGTAAGAAACACAGACAGACGGACAAATGAGTGATCCCATAAGGGTTCCATTTTTCCTCTTGAAGTACGGAACCCTAAAAAACCTTAAATAATAGGTAATAATAGTTCAGTATTTAACATTTTAATTACTTTTATTCCTTAAACTAGCTCCAGTGCCAAACAATTAAATTTTGTAGGTACAAAAGGTAGTGTCACTTCTGCGAAGTAACTGATGGTTTGGTCAGTTCAAGGCGCGTTCCGTCCGCGCATGCTCCCGCCATTATAAAATGGGACGCGGTTAATGTTCTAACTAGCCCATCTATACGTAGTACTATAGATCGATGTCAGCCATAGAACTTTTACGGTAAAACATGAAAATACGAAATACTCTACTTAGAAATAAGATGATGCATTATACTGATGCTAACCGTTACAAATGCGGTGATAAAATTATTTACATCATACTGCTCGGTAAGTAGGATTTACTAGTATGGCAAGAGGCTGTGTAAGTTGTCATTTACAACACAGTGCATTGTTTAGATGGAACGTTCCATTTTCAAATCACTTTACCATACAAGCATAGGGTGAATGCTTGAATTGTAAAATTCACTTTACCATTCAAGCTATGTCAAACTCCTTGATTAACCAATCTCTTTTCTTATAAAATGACAAAACTTTTTACTGCAAAAAAAACGATAACAATGGCGGCATTTTATTTCAGTTCAAGCTATGCAAAACTCCTTGGTCAAACAAGTTTCGCTCGTGCGTCTAAATATCTCGGGTGCACCCGAGATATTTAGACGCAGCGAAGCGAGCGAGGGCGAATATAGTTCGAGGGTGTAATAGCTACTTACAAGCGAGGTAAGTATACTACTTTACATCATTCATGCGAGGTAAATAAAACATTTTTGTACGACATCTTCGGCTTCAAGATGACAGAAATCAGGCGTGCCGACCACTTATTCATCAGACGAAGTACTTGACATGAAGAACTGGCATAAACTTGTATGTTCTTTTTTTAAATTTTAATACAGTCGTCGCAAGTGAACAAACACTTAGTTAAAATGAAATGCAGCGCTTTTTCATTTTTTTACAGTAGAAATGGTTTTTTTGAAAAAAAAAACTTGTTTGACCAAGGAGTTTTGCATAGCTTGAACTGAGATGAAATGCCGCCATTTTTATCGTTTTTTTTTTTTCAGTAAAAAGTTTCGTCATTTTATAAGAAAAGAGATTGGTTAACCAAGGAGTTTGACATAGCTTGAATGGTAAAATAAACTTTACAATTCAAGCATTCACCCGATGCTTGAATGGTAAAGTGATTTGAAAATGGAACATTCATATAAACTGCACTGTGTCGTGGTCGTACATGACAACTTACACAGCCTCTTACCATACTAGTAAATCCTACTTACCGAGCAAGTATGATGTAAACTACTATAATACTTCAGTCAATATTCCATTCAGTCCAAAACAGAATAAAATTAAAACGTAGAGACCAATTTCCCTAAACACTTAAACCAGGACCAAAATAGAAAAACCTCAGCGTTTATTTTAGTTATCGACTGTCAGCAGTACGCTCCAAAATTCAACATACAGTTACCAACAAAATAATAACATCTGCGCTTCCTTAAGTCAAGGCTTTAAAGTTCAATTCAGGTCGACTTGTTCTAAGCATTTTCTTCAAAGCTGTTCAAGGTACAGTTAGCAAGAAAACAACAACATCTACACTTTCTTATGCTAAAGGGTTAAAGTTCAAATCATGTTGAGCGTATTCAACCTTCTCCGTCGCATCTGTTCGTTATTTCCGAGTGTCCTGCCCTAACCCTAGCATTCGGAATGACTGATCGCCCTGTATTAGGACTGTGAGAGACAAATGTCCGCAATCGAAGGTTCTCGAGGTCCCAGGGTGATTGTTACCTTCAATCTTCGTTCCGACTTACGAAAGTTTTTATGACTCTCATTGTCTTTGGGTTTGCTGATGTGTTTCTTTCATTAGGTGGGGTCATATGTTTTTGGGATATGTACCGACATATTGTGTCGTGAGTGCTACTCACGACTATACAAATAATTGAACTGTACCTATTTTCTAAATGGTTTTACCTTTACATACGTTAACCTTTACTTTTTTTACTAAAGTTAAGTATGTAAATTTTTATTACCTTTATTTATTCTATACTAGCTGCGCCCCACGGTTTCACCCGCGTTGGTCCCGATCCAGTGAAAATATATGACGAAAAACGCTGAGCAATTTCACAGATGTCAAATTGACACACATCTGTCACTTTGACATCTGTCACTTTGACATCTGTCACGTTGACATCTGTCACTTTGACATCTGTCACTTTGACATCTGTCACTTTGACATCTGTCACTTTGACATCTATCACTTTGACATCTGTCACTTTGACATCTGTCACTTTGACACTCTCACTTTGACATCTGTCACTTTGACATCTGTCACTTTGACATCTGTCACTTTGACATCTGTCACTTTGACATCTGTCACTTTGACATCTGTCACTTTGACATCTGTCACTTTGACATCTGTCACTTTGACATCTGTCACTTTGACATCTGTCACTTTGACATCTGTCACTTTGACATCTGTCACTTTGACATCTGTCACTTTGACATCTGTCACTTTGACATCTGTCACTTTGACATCTGTCATTTTGACATCTGTAAATTTTTCGACACTTTTCGTTATATTTTAGACAATTCACACAATATCTTTATAAATTATAGCCTACGTTCTATTCTGATGTGTATGCTATATTATTGTAAAGTTTCATTAAAATCCATTCAGTAGTTTTTGCGTTAAAGAGGACCAAACATCCATACATCCATACATACATCCATACATCCAGACATCCATACATACAAACTTTCACGTTTATAATATTAGTAGGATTTGTCTTCACCAAGATATGGAATGCCATCAGTTATGTTTTTTTTATGTTTTATATCAATTTAATCAGTTACAAAGGAAAAAAATAATAGGTAATTAGATAGATAGATAGCTAATAACACTGATAACACTGATTAACAGCTGATAACTTTATTTGTACAACACAGAAAGAAACAGAACACGATAAACACAAAGTAAAGTAATAGCTAAAAAGTATAAGTTGCACAAATGGGCGGCCTTATCGCTGAAAGCGATTTCTTCCAGGCAACCTTTGGATGGAAAAGAACTGATTCAGCTTTAATGGTAGGTTGTGAATAACTTAACTTATAATATGATGATATAAAATATAGTAATAAAATAATATAATTAGGCATGTATTAGGCATGTCATGGCATGTATGTGTAGGTGTGTATGTATTAGGCATGTGTGTATAATTAGGCATTGTATAATTAGGCTTAGATATATTTGATGACATGATGCAATGTACCTATTTCTTAAGTCCATCCTTAAATGCTAACTTAAGACACCCAGTGGTCTAGAAATCTCTATAAACAGACTAAATGATCCGCTAAATTGAGTTGTAAAGATAAAATTTATCGAGCACGTAACATAAAGAGGATCCGCAAACGTCGTCGGCCACAAATAGGCTTCTAAGAACGAATGCCATTATTCTTAGAAGAGACTTACAAATATTTTTGGCAAGTCATAGAAAATTTAAAGTTATTTTTAGCCAAACCAACATCATTTTCCCCTAAAGTACCAAGTGGCAGAAATGTTACCTTTAAGTGTTTTAAGTTAAATGTTATTTTAAGTTGGTATATTATGAAGGTAAATATTTCAGACTCAGCTCAGCTGCGGTTTCAGTTGCATAATAATTATTTTGCGATCACTTTGAACAGTCATAACGGCCAGTGGCACATATAAGTAAACACCTTTCTTGCTAATAGCACAATATATAAACTAAATGCGGGGTCCCAAATGCGGTTTTACCACGTAAAAACCCTTTATGGAAATATGGGGATAAAAAGTAACCCGCTATGGGTTACTTTTTACAAGGATTCAATTTATCCTCATATCAAGTTCATCATAACCGATTCAGTACTTTCGGAGCCGTATTCGTTACAAACAAAATCTTCTCTTTATATATTACTAGCGACTCGCTCCGGCTTCGCACGGCTATATTATGCATGTATTATATATATAAACCTTTCTTTTGAATTACTCTATCTTTTAAAAAAAACCGCATCAAAATCCGTTGAGTAGTTTTAAAGATCTAAGCATACAAAGGGACATAGGGTCGGCAAAAAGTGACTTTTCTAATACTAATACTATGTAGTGATAGTGATGTAAATTCGAAATCTTGTCAATGTCTTACCTGCTTATAATAATAATACCCGATAAGATAAGTTACTTAAAGCTTAGATATATCGTATTTTGTCAGTTTTAATGATAAATATCGAATCTCATAACTTATCTTAAGATGAGAATTGTTCTCTAGTGGTTCTCTAGTTCTCTAGTGGTGTAGTTCACGGTTAAACTGGTCATAATATATCCTACCTACCTAGTTAACATTGTAGGTAAAAGTGTGGTATCAAATCTGGATGTCGAGGCATGCTCCACTCATCCCACGGGACTAAAAGATCCCTGTTTGCCCCTTCAACGGTTTTATGAGCCATTCGTCCCGTACTATATCGAGGTGGTGTACCGGCCTAGTGGAATACCAAATTTTATTTAGAGGGAACTGATTTTTTAGAGATAAACTACGTAGTAATGTGGACGTGGTGACATTTTGGGGGTTTAGGCGTAGAATTTGAATGACTTATTTTGAAACTTATTTTATGAGCTTTATCAATAATAGTACTAATCACACTATTATTTGTTCATAAAATGGGAAAATAAGTGATTTGTCGAATAATGGATTGTATATATTTACATAAAATTATCCACTAGAATAATATGTTTTACGACTTAAAAGGAAAAAAAATAACAAACGAAAATTTAATTTAATTTATCAAAATCAGGTACCTCAGCGACAGGTGCCTGGGATCAGGGTCCTTGGCTAAACTGGCTAACTTTTTCTAATTTCTATGGATTTGAAAAAACAATCTAGACCCAAATTTAAAAGAACTTCCCAAAACATAATACAAAATCAAATTACACATCACCCACGTTTTTGGAACCGAACTTAAATCTAACCCAAACAGCCTTAAGCCAAACAAATACGTAAATCAGAACAACAAACAAATTCTAAGGACGACTTATCCGAGACAAACGAGTGTAGGTACCTACCATAAATACGTACCGAACGTTCTCACTCTCGTGAGAATCGATTCATGTTTCGTGTGGAATGGATGAGTAATCGGAACCATTAGGATTTGACCCTGAACATACTGAAAGATGCGGCAAAGGAAGCGACCGACTGTGCGTATAAAGCACGAGACTTGGCGACTTGACTTGACATATGAGTGGATGATTCCCCGCTGTCAATTTATTCAATAGTAATAAATAATAGTCTTTACGTAAAAAGTGAATTTAAATATGTGACTAATGAAAACAAATGTTTCTCAAGTAATACTATACATAGAAAACAGCATAAGAAAGGCTCAAATGCCTTTCTTTTAAAGACTTGATAAAGACTTAAAGAAAACCAGTTGAATACCTATAGAGAACAGGAGTTGAACATAGAGAAAACCCGTTGAAATTAGAGAAAAATAGTTGAACATAGAGGAAAAGCGGTTGAACTTAAAGAAAAACCGTTGAAAATAGAGAGAAATAGTTGAACATAGAGAAAAACATTTGCACTCAGAGAAAAGCAGTTGAGCATAGCTAGAGAAAAGCATTTAAACATGAACATCGAAAACTTGCGTGTCGCGTTGTCGTTTCAGTATGTTTAGACCATTAGAGCGCGTTATAGGAGCCAGTAGTAACGTAGTAACAGACAAAGATTCAATTATTTCCTGTTTTTCGGATAGAAAGAGATTGTGTGACGTGCGTGATTGTTGGTCGTAAATGTGAGGAAGTGACGTATTTTGGAGGTTGATTTTAACATGAACAAATCCCGACGAATACAGAATCTTCCAACCTTTCGGTTTATCTTCTATTTTTATGTACAATAATATATTCTTAAAATGCCGTTTTTGCGGTCGGCTTGACGAAAAAGTAAATTGACGGAAGTCGAAATATTCGTTTTTCCTCTCCCATTTCTCTTAGCCGATTCAACTTAATCGATTTAGCCGAAATCGGTTAAGTTATTTACTTTAAAATATAAGTTAGTTTTAAAACATCATTAATGATGTTACTTCCAAATAAATAGTTCAGAAGGAAATTTTCCATTTCAATTATTAAGTTGTTTTACCCGCGTAAGTCCTGATCCCGTAGGAATATCAAAATGAAAAGTAACATATAGCCTTCCTCGATAAATGGACTATCCAACACAAAAATATTTTTTTAATCCGAACCAGTACATATGGTGAAGCGATACGCTCCCATCTAAGTAGATTTTATAATTTTAATATTTAGGTAAACTTTTCACGCCTTATTATTTTTAAATAGCAAATTTCTGGCTATTCCGCTATCATATAGACACATAGGTATATTGTTTCTGCTTGATGTTTGTAACATTTCAAATAAGCGCGGGTTGCATTGAGCTTCGCACCGATAGGCTGCATTGGTCATTGAAGGTCCAATGAGGGCGACTCGTGTGACCGTCGGCTCGCAGCGGATTGGACGCGCCGCAGCCATGTTTTTTCTTCGCTCCTTTGAAAAATTACCGTGAGCACGCGCTCCAGTTTTTCCAAGACTTTTCGCTGGTTTTTTGTGTGAAATCTCGTACTGTTTTGACAATAAGCGCACCCTGGGTTGCCATACAGTGATACACAGTGGTATAGAGACTGTTGTGAAACATCAAGGACGTCGACAGCATCTCCAAGCAAGGGTCCCTTCGGCGGGCTCGATTTTCCAGTTGGTCTGAGGTACGTTGGCTTTTATGTATACCCGTTGCTCTGTGAGAATTTGTTGTCAGACATCAAGCAATTTCCAGGTTCTATTACGAATTTCATATTTAAACCATTTTTTCAATAATCTTCCCGCTCCGCGACATACACTTACCCTCCATGGTAACGCTCCTGGAGAGACTATTTACACGTCCCTTCACAAGATGGTCCTTCGAGCCGGATATAAAATCAGCATCATAGATTTCTCGTAATTATTGGTGAAATTCTAACCTTAAAACGCATAATTTCCCTCATAGATTCGCGTAATTATTGGTGAATTCTTGTACGCTTATTATACGCTTACTCAGATTTACGTAACTATAATTGGTAAATTCTGTAACCCCCGCTCGAGATCTATGTATTTATTGATAGATTATCTGTCGTACTAGGAGATTTACATAATAATTAGTAAAAACTTCCATTCTAATAACTAAATAATTAACTTCAACGCACCTTGTCTTGTAAGATATAACTACCTACATTTACGCCGATTGTAATAATACTTATTGCATTTTGCAATCATGGCGCACGAGAATGATTTGTCATTATTAAATACGAAGAGAGATTTAATATTTGAACGCGTGGATAGATTGTTCAATGTATCTAAGAACATTGTTTCGTTCGATGCATCTTCGCGAACGAACGAGAACTTTCTGGCTGAATCGGAAACGATAGACGAATTACGCGAGAAATTCGAAAGTATTGTTGATAAGATTAATAGGGTTCAATTGTTAATAAAACCTGACAGCACGCCACAATATGCTTGTCTAGATGCATTTGAAGATTTGTATTCACGTATAAAACGCACGCGAAATAGATTGATCGCTGCTTCAAACATTCCGAGGCCTCGTTCTGATGAGTCGAATAACTTGAACAAGAACTTGAATTTAGAACCCCTAAGAATTCCTAGTTTTAATGGACGTCCCGAAAACTGGAATATATTTTACCAGTCATATAAGGCTAATATTCACGAGAATAAACAGCTGACTGACTCGCAGCGTATGCAGTATTTAATTTCTAAGTTAACTGATGACGCATTAAAGTTCACAGCGGGCATTATTCCATCTGGGGAAACTTATTCATTGCTATGGGATAGTTTAGTTAAGAAATATCAAGATAAGCGCGCACTAGCTACATTTTACTTGAATAATATACTTGACTTGAAAGCTAGCTCGCACAACGCAAACGCTCTCGATACCTTTGTAGGTGAATATTCCGCTTCGATATCTGCTATAAAAGAAGTAGGTATTCCTGACTTAGCCGATTTTATGTTTTTGCAATGCGCATTAAGAAAATTAGATTCGCAAACAATTCAAGCATTTGAACTTTCAGTGCGTAATGTTCAAATACCTACTACTAAACAGCTGATTGAATTTATTCAAGATCAATCTAAGATTTTAGAACGTTCGAATCCATGTAATTCGACGTATGCAAATAAACCATCCGCTCGTTTTTCTAATAACAGCCGCCGTCAAAATACGAAATCCTTTGTCGTAGGTAAAATAATCGAACCCGCACGCTCCGCCGCGAGTACCTACTTGCTTAATGACGCTTCTGTTAGCACGAGTTGTTGTTGTCTCTGCGGAGATAGTAAACATAGGCATTTATATGAGTGCGCACAATTTAAAAATATGCGAGATTCTAAGACTCGATTTAATTTTATAAAATCGAAACACGGATGCGTTAACTGTCTAAGTACTCTGCACAGTTTACCTCAATGCAAAAGTAATTCTGTGTGTTTTTGTGGAAAAAGACATCATAAATTATTACATTTCGGTGATTTAGATAATAAGAATAATACACATTCTCACGCCGCGATAGTCAGCGTCACGCCGCAGTCGCCTGCGCCGTCTTCGCCGTCCGCCGCGCGCCGTAGCCCCGCGTCTTCGTCACTCGCTCCCGCTCCCGCGCCGCCTACCGCGACCGCGCTCGTTCAGCCCCCGCTTTCTTCCGCGACCGCTCCTTCCGCGCAGATTGACTCGTTGCATTTATCAGAGGTCGCTACGCATTCTCAGTCTTATGCTGCTAGTTATAAGGGTGATATTTTATTATCGACCGCGCAAGTGTACGCTCACCCGAAAGGAAGACCTGAGAATAAATCGATTATTAGGATTCTGATCGATAATGGCTCACAGAATCATTTAATAACAACAGAATGTTCCCGCAAATTAAATTTACCTATTATTCCAGTGACGAATTCCTTTGTCAAAGGAGTAGGGACGTCGTCTCGTCCGATAATAGGTCACGTTTGTTTAGACATTGAATCGCGCATTTATCCGCAACATAGATACACTATACACGCGTTAGTGGTCGAATGTATTACGGATCAATTACCATCACACTTTATTGATAACGATAATAACATAAACGTTCGCAATCTTCCGCTTGCTGATTTAAAATGGAATATACCGGGAGACATAGATGTATTGTTAGGCGCTCAGCTGTTTCCATACATCTACTTAGGTGAAAGGGTCGATTGTGGTCCACGCGCACCTCCCGCTTTATCGACGGCTTTCGGATACGTATTTATGGGAAATTACCCGCGTAATGAAGTCGCGCCTACCGCCACGTCTTTTTCTGCGTTAGCGCTAAATGATTTAGTGCAGAAATTTTGGGAACTCGAAGAGGTACCTACGAAGCGTCTGTTATCACCTGACGAGACAGAGTGTGAGAATATTTTTACATCTACTGTGACACGTGATGACGTAGGTCGCTATACGGTCGCTTTGCCGTTTTGTAGGGATCCTGCTGAACTCGGTTCATCGCATGCTTCTGCCTACCGCCGTTTCATGGCACTCGAACGGAAACTTCGCCAAGCTCCCGCGCTACGCGAAAATTATAATAAAGTGATACAGGATTATTTAGATAACGGTTATCTCGCTCCAGTAGCTGAGTCCGATTTATCCGATGACGGTTACTACATACCACATCACGCGGTGGTTCGTCCCGACAAGCCGATGCCTCGGATCGTTTTAGACGCGAGCGCGAAAACGCACACCGGGCTCTCGCTCAATGATGTATTGCACATCGGGCCCAACTTGCAAGCAGATCTGTTTCTACTTTTATTAGATTTCAGATTGTTTCCTATCGCTATGAATGCTGATATAAAACAGCATTATTTACGTGTAGGTGTACCAGCTGAACAGCGTAAATACCTACGTATTTTATTTCGGTTCCACGAATCTGAAAATGTTCGCACCTTTTGTTTTACTCGCCAACCTTTCGGTTTAAAGTCAAGCGCTTACGTCGCGATGAGAACTGTCAAACAGCTGGCTTTAGATATGAGTCATCAGTACCCTGAAGCAGCAAAAGTAGCCGATACATGTCTGTATATGGATGATTTGGTACATTCAGCGCCTAGTGGGCAGGTTGCCTCTGAATTAGCACGTGACTTAATACATTTATTTAAATCTGGTGACTTCGATTTAGTGAAATGGTCGAGCAATTCACATTCGCTTCTCGAATCTCTTCCAGATTCGCATCGCAAATCTCTAGAGTTTGACGTTGGCAAAGACGTTTCAAAGGTTTTAGGGATGTCGTGGGAACCGTGCGAAGATAACTTCTTTTTCACCTCCGTCGCGTTAAATGAAAAATGTACAAAGAGAAATATACTCTCTATAGTCGCTCGTTTATTCGACGTGCTAGGATTAGTCGCGCCTGTGATACTCTATGCGAAGTTGCTGATTAAAGAGCTATGGCTAAGCAAGAGTGATTGGGACGATCCCGCGCCGGAACACATACGCTCACGTTTTGCCGCACTAGTGCAAGAATTTCACTTGCTCGATACTTTACGTATTCCGCGACATGTAGGTGTCGAAGTAGGTTGCGAGTTGCGTCTTGTCGCTTTTTGTGATGCTAGTATGAACGGTTTAGGTTGTGTCGTGTACGCACACTGTACTTATCCGTCCGGTATCCAAACGCGTCTTCTTTGCGCTAAGTCAAAGGTCTCGCCGACTAAAATTACTACGCTCGCGCGCCTTGAGTTGTGCGCTATTTTACTCATGTCAAAATTAATAAATTCCGTACGAGAAACTTACGCAGCGCGTATTCCAATCGCTGGAATATACGCGTTTTCTGATTCGACGATAGCGCTATCGTGGATTCATTCTTCACCACATCGTTGGTCGGTCTTCGTCGGTAATCGCGTCGCTCAGGTTCAAGAGATCTTGGATCCTGAACATTTTTATCATGTGCCTGGAGCTACAAATCCAAGCGATTGTGTTTCTCGGGGTATGCTTCCATCACAACTTTTAAACCACGATTTATGGTGGAACGGTCCTATGTGGATCCGCTGCGCGCCAGAGAAATGGTTGATCAAACCTTTTTCACCCGCTAACTGCGCTGAGTTGCCCGAGCACAAGGCTAAGGTCATGACCGCCATAACACACACAGAACCACCATTGCTATGCTCATTGGCGCAACGTATCTCTTCGTGGGAGAAGTTGCTGCGTATCATAGCATATATTTTAAAATTCGTTCGACCAAAATCTAATGTTGAGCCTTGCTCTGTAGCAGGGATTTTAGCTGCTGAGAAAGCGCTTCTTCTCGCAGTCCAGTCTGCACACTTCTCTGAAGACTTAAAGTTGATTAAGGCTAGTAAATTGCCTTCGAAGAAGCTACAGAGTCTCGCAATCTTTCTCGACCCTGATGGGATATTACGTATAGGTGGGAGACTTTCTGCCTCTATGCTTCCTTTCGAAGCTAAACACCCGGTTCTTCTCCCAAAACGCGACCATGTTGTTGATTTAATCATACAACACTATCATGTTGTGAATTGTCACACGGGTTCTGGACTTCTCATGTCTATTATAAGACAACGCTACTGGATACTAGATGCCAGAACTGTGATTAGATCCAAGTTGCGTATGTGCAATACTTGTTTTAGGACGAATCCCAAACATCCGACTCCAATCATGGCCGACCTTCCTTCGTGTCGTGTTTTAGAAGCCAAACCGTTCAGTCATACTGGATTGGATTTTGCTGGACCGATACGCGTAACTCTTTCGCGCCGCAGAGGTCAACATGCTCAAAAGGCATATATTCTTCTCTTCGTATGTATGAGCACGAAGTGCCTACATATTGAATTGACCAGTAGTTTGACTACTGATAATTTTCTAGGAGCTTTTAAACGCTTTATTTCTCGCCGTGGTCCTGTTTCTTGTCTTTACTCAGATAACGGCACCACTTTCGTGGGTGCGAAAGCGCAATTAGACGAGCTCTATAGCTTCTTGTTGAGCTCCAGTTTCAAGACTGCTTTGTCTAATGAACTGCTGTCTAGACGCATCGAGTGGAAGATGATTCCCCCAAGAGCCCCAAATTTCGGCGGACTATGGGAAGGGAATATAAAGAGCATGAAGACGCACCTTTATAGAGTCATAGGAAGTCAGTTACTTTCCTTTGAAGAACTTCAAACGGTTCTCACGCAGATAGAGTCAATATTAAACTCGCGACCGCTTTGTTTAATGTCTTCAGATCCACACCCTGAAGTACTGACGCCCGCTCATTTTCTGATGTCTACTCCGTTGCAATACTTACCAGCTACTGATCTGTCAGAGCAACGTATTAGTCTGTTAGATCGTAAGAACTTGTTAGATAGTATGGTCCAATCTTTTTGGAAGAAATGGCACCTAGAGTATCTGCATACGCTGCAAGTTAGGCAGAAGTGGGCTACTCCTGACAAACCGGTAGAAATCGGAACAGTGGTTCTCGTAGAACAAGAAAACTCGGCTCCACTGAACTGGCCGTTAGGAATAATTACTGAGGTCTTTAAGGGTAAAGACAATGTCATACGAGTAGCTATGGTCAAAACTCGTACGGGTTTCTATAAACGCGCTGTTACTAAACTCTATCCGATACCAACGCAATAAATTTAACTTTAAAACATAATTATTAGTTTAAGTTAGTCACTAAAATATAAGTAAGTATTTTAGTTTATATAACTCATACAACCCTTTTACAAAAAATCGCTATCGCTCTAAGCAACCATAAAGTTTCGTTTTTGTTTTGAAAAATCTTCCGATCTTTCAAGGCGGGGTGCCATGGTGAAGCGATACGCTCCCATCTAAGTAGATTTTATAATTTTAATATTTAGGTAAACTTTTCACGCCTTATTATTTTTAAATAGCAAATTTCTGGCTATTCCGCTATCATATAGACACATAGGTATATTGTTTCTGCTTGATGTTTGTAACATTTCAAATAAGCGCGGGTTGCATTGAGCTTCGCACCGATAGGCTGCATTGGTCATTGAAGGTCCAATGAGGGCGACTCGTGTGACCGTCGGCTCGCAGCGGATTGGACGCGCCGCAGCCATGTTTTTTCTTCGCTCCTTTGAAAAATTACCGTGAGCACGCGCTCCAGTTTTTCCAAGACTTTTCGCTGGTTTTTTGTGTGAAATCTCGTACTGTTTTGACAATAAGCGCACCCTGGGTTGCCATACAGTGATACACAGTGGTATAGAGACTGTTGTGAAACATCAAGGACGTCGACAGCATCTCCAAGCAAGGGTCCCTTCGGCGGGCTCGATTTTCCAGTTGGTCTGAGGTACGTTGGCTTTTATGTATACCCGTTGCTCTGTGAGAATTTGTTGTCAGACATCAAGCAATTTCCAGGTTCTATTACGAATTTCATATTTAAACCATTTTTTCAATAATCTTCCCGCTCCGCGACATACACTTACCCTCCATGGTAACGCTCCTGGAGAGACTATTTACACGTCCCTTCACATTCCTGAGATTAGCGCGTTTAAACAAACAAACAAACACTTCAGCTTTATAATAAATTTTGCAATAATCTTGGATAAAATAAAATTTACTTTACCTAATCCTGCTCAACCTTGAAAACTTTATTTCTGCATTTGCCAGGCTCGTGAATAGAAAATTATTTAAAATGTTCTCCGTAATATTATTTATTTTGAAAATAATCCTAAAATTCCTTTCTTTCTAAATTCATTCTTTTTCAATTTTTAACAGACTCATTTTTATTTTTAGTTTTTCGATCAAGCCACCCTACTTCCTACTTCTCTAGTCAAATATTTCCATCCACCGAAATTCTGTATTGTCTAGAGCACAATATCACAGTGAAATCAGTAAATATAAACTACACAATTCCGTAATCTCTCACTAAAACGGCCATAATTCACGAAACTTAACCTTTAGCTGTTTCAAATTCGTCCGTGGATTAACAAAGATGCTTTTAGCGGAATCAGGATAAGTGCTTTAATGATTTAAAATGTATTATAACGTTTTTAACATAAATGGTTTTATGAAAAGCCTGAAAGTAGTACCGATTACTGAAAAAGTAAAAGGGAACCGTTTAAGTTGGTATGGACATGTGATGAGAAGAGAGGAGACGCATATGACTAGAAGAGTGATGAGTATGAATGTAGAGGGATGGAGAGGAAGAGGACGACCGAAGAAAAGATGGATGGACTGCGTGAGACAAGACATGAGAGAGATGAATGTGAACGATGAGATGACGACTAATAGGAGTGAATGGAAGAAAAAGACATACTGCGCCGACCACAAATAAATTGGTATAAGGGCAGGAAGATGATGATGATGGTTTTATGAAGAGTATTGTAAGATGTTTTTAATGTTTTGTATTGCGGATGAGATCTTTTTATTTTCCATTCGTCTCTGTCTACTGCTAACTGGTTCTACTGGTTCTATTTTTTTTTTAGATTTTGACTTGGCAAAATATTTTGGTTTCAGAATAGGCTCCGTAACTTAGGCGGCGAATTTTTACAGGGAATAAAAATAACAAATAACAAACCATCAAAAGGCAAACAAAAAGCGCAAACAGGAAAAAATTACTATAAAATAGATTGCTTAATATTAATAGCATTTTGCTAATGAAATGTAAAGCAACGATAAATTGCCATTATTTTGTAAAATCTTCATATTTTATAACGCAAACGAATACCTACCTACCCTTACACAGAGAGACTCGAATATCAAGCACTTATTCATAGGAGCGTCTACTACATTATGCCCAAAGCCTCTTAATTCCACCCTGATTCCAGTTTTTAAAAGCAGAATCTTGTTTGTATAACCCAAAAGCTCTACCTAAATCCATATCTTAATATATCTTGGAGTTTCTGTAACTCTAACACTAATCTTTGGTATTATCTGACTTATTTATTACAGACAGACGAACAAGGACGAACACGTCTAAAATTAAGTCGGTATCCTGTCAAATCTTGGTGTAAGTAGATTTGTGAGTAGGTATCTAACTACATAAGATTAGAGGACCCTTGTCAGGTTCATACGTCGCGTCGCATTGCATCATAGAATCGTGTTGTGTGTAGAAATTACGTAAGTTGGTGTATCGTGGTATCTCGTGGGGGGGTAGGTAAGTACTACAAGTGCCGATAATGAGTACCTATAAAATAATTTTCTTCGCTATTTTTTAGGATGCTGTGAAATGCAGCCAAGCATACCTGAATGTGGCATTAATATTTAAGTTTGTATAATGTACGGTCGGCTGCATAATTGCAGGCCCACCGTAGAGTTCTAAAATTACTTTTATTGGAAAGTTTTCATTCCAATATTTTTTGTTTGATAAATTCATGAGTTAAAAGACTTTAAACTTCAACTAAAGCAGCTGCCTAAAATCTTGCTTGTGTTGAAAACATTCTTGTAACAGTCGCTTTGGAGCTGTACGGTGGGTCTGCAATTATGCTGCCGACCGTACATAAAGAAACACCTAGATGAAAAATAATTATCCGTAGATAATTAAAATATTTCCTCGCCCTTCCGGAATAGACAAACACACCTTCGGCATGTCGGCATGGCGTTTTAATACCTATACCTACCCTCCATTCTGGACATTCAAAGTCAGTCAAAATTCCTTATTCATTTGATTAATAATTCGCATGAAATCACATTGACCCGTATTAAAAACTAAGTTAGGATGGAATGGTACGTTGTCACTAATACCTTAACAGTTCCATGCTTGAACTACTGATGTTTTTTTTAAATCACTAGTTACATTTTGAAAGCATCTGGAAATAATGGAACTAATGTTGTTTTTTTTATCGCTTGCGCTCACTAAAGAGAAACCCATAGAGTTATTTTTTATAATCATGTTTACAAAGGTTAAGATTCATTTTTATAGTACCCGGACTACGTTAAATCATTCAGTTTTGCTAATCACCAGGATTTAGAAAAATCCCATAAAACCGCTTAACGCAGTGAATTTGTTTCAATGTACAGCGTGTTTACTTTATGAAATGCGGGCCTAGGTGGTGACGTCACGTTCGGGGGACACAATCGCGGTTCAATCATACCGTGACAATCCCGCAACGTTGTGTTGTAGTTTTGTTCTGTTTACTTTGGAATTTAGGGTGGTAGAAAAGTGAAGTTAGGCGATTATGTTATATTCCATAGTATAAAATTTTATTCCGAAGAGAAATTGAACAGAACACTTTGTGAAATATGTGGAAAAATTACCAATTATAGATATAATCCTACTAATATTATAAATGTGAAAGTTTGTGTGTATGTATGTTTGTTACTCCTTCACGCAAAAACTACTGGACCGATTGAACTCGACAATGACGACGCGACTTGAAGACCCCCTAATTAGCAAGGTACTTACTCCGAGGGACGCAAGTGAAGATAGTCCTCGTCCTCCATTTATGGTGTCTATAATGTTTTAACTTTATAGATATGTATTGTTAATGACAATTTCCTTCCTAATATTAATTAAAATTTGTAATTCCTAATGAATGAGTTTTGCATTATATTCTTCAAACATAATAATATTAAATCGTAGTTATGATATTCGCAATTCATTTCCGTGTCCGAACAATTAATGTTCACATTCAAAGTATTCTGTCGGTTGCGGGGATTTCCTTTTAGAATTCGGATATCCAGTAGCATCGGGCGCACGCAGAATACTTACTATTAATCGACCGATGGATACAAAGTTAATGTTCACTTGTTTTTTTCAAAATTGTTTTCAAAGGTGACTGTGACGTTTGCGATCATTCTTATAAGAGTTCTATTAAAATAAGTATTGCGCTTATTACTTTATGTACTTACCATTTTTGATAAATAACTTATTTTTTATTTATTGATTTTATTTTTTACATAACCTTTTGCGATTAATTCACTATTATATTTAAAACAAGTTTAAAAAAAAATTGTGCTGTCAATGGGTGTCAAACGATAGAAATATAGGAGTTTCACATGTGCAACACTATTAAAAGCAAAAGTTTTTAAAAAGTTTCTTCCTTTTCAGTTTTTAGTTCTGGTCCTCTTTCCGAAAGGAATTCCCCTTTTTCATGAAACTAACAACAAGGCCTGTGGTAGGTGAGAACTGATGACTGTATATATAATAAAAACATCCTGTAGCTGTATGTTCGTAAAGAAAAACCCGTAAGCCCTCTTAAGTGTATGTACCCCAGGAAACAATAAATGTTAAATTAATCTGATACCATAGAAACTTTGCTAAAATTAATATTATGTAACTTACAAAGATAATTAAGTACTTAGTTACGTAGATATGTATTACGTAGCCTTGACACTAGCGCAGAGTTAGCCAGCGATCGGCTGAAAGGAAAAATAAATCTGAAGACAGGAAGAATCAATACAAATGAAATGCAGGAAATGCTATCGAAGTTGCACTTTGCGAAACGTCTGCGAGAATACAAATAAAATTACACTTCAAACTTCAAAGCGAAGCGATCGACCTTTTTCTTATAAAATTCTCAGCACATATTGATAATAGCATAATAGTAACTAGTTATTGGAGCAAAATAGTATTTTACGACAATTTAAATCAAAATACTCTACCTAAAAAAAAAGGTTAGCTAGTACCTATATAGGTATAGGTACTCTACTCTTAAATACTTTTTCTTTTTTTGCTTTAACAGAATATTTTGCGAAACTTTTTTTAATGACGATTATACTCTGACACGGATAAAGTCATCGGTAAAAGCTAGTTGTAATTAAATACGAAAATAGTCTCTTTTTAATCATGCAGGTACCAGTACGTGTATGGTGTTTTACTGGTTTTTGCGAAACGACACTATATTTTATTAATTATGTTAAAATATACATATACTTAACTAAATACATATTAATGTCCACTTACTCGTATCTACGTGAAAGTAGGTTATTATATTATTAAATACTAAAATAAAATAACTAAAATTTAACGAAAACTAAAGTTAACTATGACTAAAATTAAATTAGAAAGCAACTATAGTGCCTTCTCATAATTTAATTTTATTTTATCCAACAGTAAAATTATGTTGAAAATGGTAGCTATATTAGTCTTTACATCTAACCTAGATGATTTTCACACCTGCAGCACTTTAATCACGGATTAAAGCCCTATTAACCTCAACTTAAAGCAAGAATTTATTCCCAAGGGAGATAATGTTGTATGAAACTCCCAAGGGAATAAGGTGATTTGAATTTGGAACGTTGAAATTCGTGTGAAAATTCTTCGTTTTAATTTTGAAGGTCTCAGCAAATAGGTTTTATTTATAATAAGTAATTTGATTGGTCTACAAAAATCTAGCAGGCCACGATTTATGTTTTTTATTTTGATTGTTACGTTAGGTCTAAGCAAATAGGTTTTGCCTATAATACCTACCAAATGTTTACCATCATGCTACCATATTATTGCAATTGCCCCATTTTTTTTAAAGTGGATTTTTTTAAAGTGGCCAGGGAACTGGCCACAACAAGAATTTAAAAGAAATTGGACTGAGACGGTATGAAAAGTAGAGTATGCACCTCGGGATAAAGCATGTCTTCGTCTTGGGCGGCTTGAACCCCTCGCTTCACTCGGAACTCTACTTAACTCCCTCGCTTCGCTCAGGAGTTAACTTTAAACTCCCTCGCTGCGCTCGGGAGTTAACCCGAGAGTCCCTCGTTACACTCGGGGTTCAATATGCCACCCACAACATAAGACATTGTTTTATGCCCTTGATGCATAATCTACTATTATACAATGCCAGCAACTTTCACCCATGCAGCTTTGTCGACGATGTCCAGAGGAAGAAACTCTTCGATACGTCTGGAGACAACTAACCCGTTTCGTCAAACAAATCGCAATATTTTGTAATTGTTACGGTGTCGGTATATTTTTGAACGTTGATTGTACCTACTTGAAAACATACAACAACCCAAAAATAAAGCCTCTCTCAACAACAGCAGTTATTATTATTTAAAATCCTATGTGATTCCATTGAGCATATGGTCACTGGTGTATTGCAACAAAATTCGAAATTGTCTATATGTTTAGAATTTTTGAAATTACAATAAAGTGTCAGTAACAAAACGAAAACGACTGAAGGAAGTCAACAATACAGTGCTTCATTTGATGGATACGTCAGGGCGCCGCCATCTTGACTACTGTTTTGTGTCTCTAAATAGGAATAAAATGACGGAACGTGGTTCAGTCTGTCGCAGTAGCTTCATGATGTCCGAACCTTTTTATGGTCGTACCATTTATTTGAGTTAATTAGTTTAATACCGTTCAGTGAGTGGATTAAGCGTTGTGGTAAAATAATGCCGATGGGTATGTAATTTATATGATTAAAATATGTTCTGATGATAAGTGCCTTTATATTTACGTAACCTTACGCTCAGATTTGCTTAAAATACCTGGTCCTTTATATCAGAAGTGCGATGACATAGTGAAAATCGAACTTTCACGTGGCACCTTTCGGTCTTGCTGACAATAAGTGTTTTATGGTTTTAATCTAAATCTTTTAAAAAAAAAGAGCGTGTAAAATATTGTGAATTATTGTGATATGAAATATTGTGATTAAATATAAAAACGCAAATCTATTGTTGAAATTTGTGGGTAAGACAATAATTAAAATAACGGTTAAATAACCTAAATATTTTTATTGTGATAAAAATTATACGGTGGAAAACAATAAAACATACAGAGGCTTCATAAATTACTGTGTTGAATTCAAGTAGCAAAGAGGGAGACATATTACTCCTTCTTCATCTGTTTATTTGAAGATGCTTTTAGTAATTTTGCAGATTGAATAGCGAGTGAATGTAGATGACTTGTAGATGGTGACACAGGTGAAAAACCGTGAAAACAGCACGGGGACAACACGTGTTTAGCAGAAAACACATTTCGTAAGCATTTTGTATAAAATGATGAGCTGTAAAGATTGTATAATTAATGTGTTAATTTTTGTTATAATACAGTTGAACTATGGACAGGCGCAAATGATGGGCGCAAATTCTGGGCTCAAAATGAAGCGTGAAAACAGCCCGAGGATGTAGTAAAATGACTATGGTGGAAAATGGTGAGCTGTATCTTTTATAATTTGTATAATGAGCTGAATACTTTCGTAAATAAGTATAATTACAAAAATATCGCTAGGTTTGAAAAATGTAGAGCCAGGAGTGGCCGATGCAATCAATAAAGTGCTAAAATATCTTATCAAAATTGGTGATGCAAGTAGATTAAATCCAGATTTTTACATGGCTGTCTGAAATATTGTTTCTTATGAAAAGTTTTGAATTAGTAATGGTCGCTAGTATGGATATAACAAAGAAATATGCCATATAATTAGCGATGCAAATGGATTAAATTCAGATTTTTTAAAGCTGTATCGTTTATAATTTGTATAATGAGCTGAATATTTCTGTTGTAAAGTATAATTACAATCAAGGCTAGATTAAAAAAAAGTTAAGAGCCAGGAGAGGCCTATGAAGTCAATTAAGTTCTGAAATATTTTATCAAAATTGGTGATGCAAGTAGATTAAATCTAGACTTTTACATGGTTGTCTGAAATATTGTTTCTGAAAAGTTTTGAATTAGTAATGGTCGCTAGTATGGATATAACAAAGAAATATGCCATATAATTAGCGATGCAAATGGATTAAATTCACATTTTTTAAAGCTGTATCGTTTATAATTTGTATAATGAGCTGAATATTTCTGTTGTAAAGTATAATTACAATTAAGGCTAGATTAAAAAAAGTTAAGAGCCAGGAGAGGCCTATGAAGTCAATTAAGTTCTGAAATATTTTATCAAAATTGGTGATGCAAGTAGATTAAATCTAGACTTTTACATGGTTGTCTGAAATGTTGTTTTTATGAAAGTTTTGAATTAGTAATAGTCGCTAGTATGGATATAACAAAGAAATATGCCATATAATTAGCGATGCAAATGGATTAAATTCAGATTTTTTAAAGCTGTATCGTTTATAATTTGTATAATGAGCTGAATATTTCTGTTGTAAAGTATAATTACGTAAGGCTAGATTAAAAAAAGTTTAGAGCCAGGAGAGGCCTATGAAGTCAATTAAGTTCTGAAATATTTTATCAAAATTGGTGACGCAAGTAGATTAAATCTAGACTTTTACATGGTTGTCTGAAATGTTGTTTTTTATGAAAGTTTTGAATTAGTAATGGTCGCTAGTATGGATATAACAAAGAAATATGCCATATAATTAGCGATGCAAATGGATTAAATTCAGATTTTTTAAAGCTGTATCGTTTATAATTTGTATAATGAGCTGAATATTTCTGTTGTAAAGTTTAATTACAATTAAGGCTAGATTAAAAAAAAGTTAAGAGCCAGGAGAGGCATATGAAGTCAATTAAGTTCTGAAATATTTTATCAAAATTGGTGATGCAAGTAGATTAAATCTAGACTTTTACATGGTTGTCTGAAATGTTGTTTTTTATGAAAGTTTTGAATTAGTAATGGTCGCTAGTATGGATATACCAAGGAAATATGCCATATTATAATTAGCGATGGAAATGGATTAAATTCAGATATTTTAGATGTTGCATAGAAATATTTTAGTTTTTGAACAGTTTTGGTCAGAGTAGATAATTGCCGCAAAAAGTGGATTCATGGGTAGATTCATATTTTTGACCAATTAGTCGAGAGTGTGAATTTGCAGATGAATTTATTTTAGTAAAGGTGTACATGCTATAAGATGTTGTGAAATAAACTCGATACGCTGTGAACGCAAGTCATTCTTAAACCGATAATATAAATCATTCAGATATGGGTGTCTCTCTCTCACAAGTGAAGCGAAATGTTCTTTGTGAGATGTGTAGCGAGAAATCTAGAATGAAGAGATCTGTAAATGTAAAAAAGAAATGGCGTTGCAATATGGGTTCTAATGGCAAGAAAAAGAAATAAAACTCAAATTAGAAATTCCCATGCAGTTGCAGTCACTTCAAACATTTTTCCAACAGAAGTAGAGTGACAGAATTGTGTATAGTAACAGATATCCATGGTGAACACTGGTACTTTAAATACATGGCGATACACAACTAAGCTGATATTGAACATCACTTGGTTTAAGCCATTTGGTTGAGTTGGTTGGCCGGCGATGGGATAGCTAGCTCTTCCAAGATTCTGTCCCTTTTGCTCTGGTGTGTGGATGTGGAAGTATTGCGAACTGTAGATGTCTTTTGGTCGAGTTAGTTGGCCGGCGATGGGATAGCTAGCTCTTCCAAGATTCTGTTCTTTTTGCTCTGGTGTATGAATGTAGAAGTATTGCAATCATTTGATGTCTTTTGGTTGGGTTGGTTGGCCGGCGATGGAATAGCCAACTCCTCCAAAACTCTGTTTGCTCTTCTATATCAAAACGATCAAACGTTGCAGAATCTGACCTTTTTTGTGTTGTTCTCAGCTTCCAAATTCGACTACAAGGGTGTTCGAGGGCGAACACAACCGCAGGACGGCCGTGTCAGTAACAAAACGAAAACGACTGAAGGAAGTCAACAATACAGTGCTTCATTTGATGGATACGTCAGGGCGCCGCCATCTTGACTACTGTTTTGTGTCTCTAAATAGGAATAAAATGACGGAACGTGGTTCAGTCTGTCGCAGTAGCTTCATGATGTCCGAACCTTTTTATGGTCGTACCATTTATTTGAGTTAATTAGTTTAATACCGTTCAGTGAGTGGATTAAGCGTTGTGGTAAAATAATGCCGATGGGTATGTAATTTATATGATTAAAATATGTTCTGATGATAAGTGCCTTTATATTTACGTAACCTTACGCTCAGATTTGCTTAAAATACCTGGTCCTTTATAAAAGGAATAAAATTCTGTCATAAATTACAGTAAAGTAATTCTGTAAAGTGTCTTTATTAACTTGTTTGTTCTCAGCCTTTACAATTAGGTATTAACTCAGACTGCATTCAGGTCAAGATAACAAGGTATATAAGCTACTTACTGTTTGCATTCAAGTTATTTCATTTACCAAACTGTTTTAAAATAAATAGATTAAGAATAAATTATATAAAAAGAAAAACATGTATTTTATATTGGTGTTGTTGTTTTTGGGATCAGCTTTAGGCAAGCTAGTCGATCCAATGGAAATTCTTAAATTTGCAGAAAAACACGAAGTAAGACGCTTTATTAAATTTTTTAATAAATTGTAATTATATAATAGTTATAACTTTTATTCGAAGAATCATTTATTTTTGCTCAAGACTTATGGACATTTGTATTATTTTTAGCGAAAAATTATATTCTTGAAAATCAAAGTCACTATAAAAGTACCTAACTATGAAATGCATGATTTATCAATAACAAGTGTTTTAATTTCCTTTTTTAGGGATGTCCCGGAATATTGACTACCAGTGCCGGGGCTCCTGTTGAATTTCAAGAAACAAATAATACGCAATGTGAATCCCTGATCTTTAATGAATACTTCATGGACTCTATGACCCATTTTGTTAGAGAGAGGGTACCCCCACGAGTAGTGCATGCCAAAGGTGGAGGTGCCTTCGGCTATTTTGAAGTCACTCACAATATAACAAATATATGCAAAGCAGCTCTTTTCAGTTCTATCGGGAAAAGAACTCCCGTAGCGATCAGGTTTTCCCCAGTATTAATAGATGTCGGAGGATCAGACACCGTCAGAAGCTCAAGGGGATACGCAGTCAAGTTCTACACAGAAGAAGGTAATTTCGATATTGCCGGACTGAACTTCCCGATGTTCCTTTTAAAAGATCCAATCCTTTTCACCACATTCGTAAGAGCACAGAGACGAAATCCTGCCACAAATTTAGAAGATCCAAACACATATTGGGATTTCCTTGATTTGCGACCTTTTGCTCTGTTCATGTACCTATTGGTCTTCGGTGACCGTGGTATTCCTGACGGATATCGTCACATGCCTGGATTTTCAATTCATACTTATCAAGTTGCAAATCAATGTGGAGATAAGTTTTTCGTCCGATTTCATTTTATTCCCGATTGTGGCATCAAAAATTTGAAATCAGATGAGGCTAGGAAAATCGGAGCTGTCGATCCTGATTACGCCAACAGGGATTTATACAACGCAATCGATAGAGGAGATTATCCAAGTTGGAAAGTTTGCATCCAAGTACTAACGCTTGAACAAGTTAAATCAGCACCATTTAATGTCTTTGATGTCACAAAGGTTCTCCCTCTTAAAGATTATCCATTAGTTGAAGTAGGAAAAATCTGTTTGAATGAGAATCCAACAAATTATTTTGCTGAAATAGAGCAGTTAGCGTATAATCCAGCAAACCTGGTGCCTGGAATTAACGGAGCACCAGACAAAGTTTTTGAATCGCGAAGGATGGCATACAGAGATGCTGCCAACTATAGACTCGGAGCGAATCACGATAAAATAGATGTTAATCGTCCTAAATGTACTAAAGTTATGACTTATAATCGTGATGGAAAGCCCCCAGTAAAAGACAATGAAGGAGGCGGTCCGAGCTACTATCCAAACACCTTCAATGGTCCAAAACCTTACGTTGAAAATAACAGGGCTGAGCTACTTAAAACATGTGAAGATGATTCGAATAATTACGAACAGGCTGCAGACCTCTATATGAACCAAATGACTATGGACGAGCGTAGTAGGCTGGTGGAGAATATCGTATATAGTTTGAGAGGTGCCACGAAGAGGATTCAGGATCAAGCTGTCTACTGGTTCACTGTTATACACCCTGATTTGGGATCTAGAGTAAGCCAGGGACTTGAAAAGGAAAACCAAATGAGTTAGGTACATATTATACTTTATTTCTTTCTCTTCCATTATTATTGGAATTTTTTTATTTATTAAATATTAAAAATTGTAATAATATAATTATTATATTTTTTTTTATTACAATTATTATTCTACTCTGTATAAGATGCTCTCATATTTTGATTTAAGTAATTTATTACATTATATTTGATTTAAGTAATTTAATTCATCTTGAAATTGCGTTATTTTATATTAAATAGATCGAGAATAAAACGTTTAATAGGTATTTCATAACTGATTGCGCAGCTTGTACCTTCTACTAAGGCTACATAAATAAATTAAACAGACATTTTGGGACGTTCACGAGGTAACGTCCTTAGGGACACTCATATCATGACCTCATCTCTGCAAAAATATTATTAAGTAAATCCCTAAAAATGTCAATACA
Source organism: Idaea aversata (assembly GCA_907269075.1). Taxonomy (NCBI): domain Eukaryota; kingdom Metazoa; phylum Arthropoda; class Insecta; order Lepidoptera; family Geometridae; genus Idaea; species Idaea aversata. The sequence continues at coordinate 15,792,874 of OU026088.1, read as the reverse complement.
AGACTTGTAATTTCGCTTGATAAAGTGTGGTCTTAAAGTCAAATCTATCTATGTGGACCCTTGTTTATCCCACGGGAACCATTCGTACTGTTGGTAAAAAGAGATCTTCAGTTTGAATTATTGTCGGTATAGTTAATCTGACATTTATTTGCAAAGATACTACCTACGTCATACATCTTTATGTATACGTTGACGACATACATATTATGTAGGTATGCACCTATAAATAGATTCTAATCCACAGATTTATGACGCACTTTGTTCTTATCCTATTTTGAGTAAGAATAAATAAAAAAGTACCTACATGAAATTGAAAATACACTTATTAAAATTGGTTTAGGTATTGTGTCTCTATATTGTCAGGTCAATTGTACTGAATTTGTAAGCAAACTAAAATTAGAGACCTTGGATCCTTTATTATAAAAACCGGTTACACGCTCGAAGCTAGCTCGCTGAACATTGAAATTACCCCTTATGCTAATGTTTATCCTCTCTTCCGGATATTTGCATATGGAATGTAAAATTACCTATTTAAAGTCTAAAATTTTGGACGTTTACTTAAATAAAAGGTTAAGTTAATATTTAAAACTCCAGACATCGGCATTTTTATTAAATTTTAGATTATAAAGTGCCTACGTATAATACTTTGAACCCACATCTTTCTGAATAAAACTTGAGGTATCTACACGAGCCAATGCACCAAATGATTTTTTTTGCGAAATATTCACGGTGAACATCGTGATGAAAGTCGTGGCTTAGTTGTCCCCAGAAGTATTGACGAGTTTGTTCTGTTTTGACGAATTTCCTCTGAATACGCCGCCTCAGCTGAGAGGGTGGTACATGTTCTGGCTAAACCTACTCCATTCCAGGCGCTACATATAATATTGGCCATTACATCCAGATTAGATGTATGAGGGTCAGTAATATAGTACCTAAAGTTCTCGCACTAAACCGCCTAAAAGATCCTGACACATCTAATTATACAACAATAGCTCCTCATACACATATTTGGTCATGAAGGCCGAATCTTAGGACGTACTTTGGTTACATGCTCTAAGCAGTGGGCTCTGGGAATTTTTACTGTGGGCATTGCTCAGATTCAAGTGGGGTCATCGCGAGTAAGACCATGTCTCATAAGAAGTTGCAATATTCATAGAATACAATAGTCCGGTTCAATTCGGCAACCTCAAGGAAGAACGAGTACAGTTCCTTGCCATTGTCACAGGACTTCCACCGCTTACGCTTCTGCTATTGGGAATCGGTATCCTGAGTAACAACACGCTTGATTTTTAATTCTGGTTACAAAATCTCTGTAGAGTTTCAGGTTCTGTGAACACTGTTATTTACTTTAATAGATATGGTATGAGATTTTGGATGGCAAGGAATTTAACATTCTTTTTAAGACAATTTCTGCGTTCAGTATATTTTTGAAGGATGTTCTTCATATTTTTCTTGTTATTGTGTACCGAATGGGAAGTGAAATATTCGACGCGTTTAAACTCACGTTGCAACCACTCGGAAATGCAGATTTCCTATTGAAACTTTCAACATCTGAAGTCATTGTGTAAACTTGTTCGAAATGCTACGGATTTCAAAGGATAATAAGCAAAAATCCTTACAAATACCGCGCAGGTTTTCCATTTACATACATCGAGGCGATTTTGATAACATGGCACAATGATAGCTAGTAGGTACCTTATAAAGATTAATAAAAATAAAATAAAACGAGCTACCTAGGGTACTAAGTTGATTTATACAGTGTGTATTTCAAAATTATAATCATCATTTATTGCTTAATGTGTGTGTTTTCGAGGAAAAGAAATGGTTTTGACTTTTAATTACCCTAATCGATTCTAACTAGCTACACAGGTATTGCCTATATAAAAATAAGTAATAATTAATTTAAATATACTGCGCGGTCTTCAGAGACTCAGTTTTATCTTTGGAAATCGATATTATTTTAATGAATAGTCAACCTTTTCATCTTAGAAATGGTAAAGAAGAAACTCCCATGAGAAAGTATTAATTTTCTTTTAAAAATGTAACTAAGAGCATAGATCATAATATTATTATTATGCTAAAAGTTAGGTACTTACTTACATAAATTTAAATTTATTGAGTAAGATGAAAATAAGTATACTTAAATTAATAATGGTTTAGAAATCTTCCAATAGTAAATGAATATGTACTTAAATATTTTTGCATGAAAATAAAAAAAATAATATTAATTTCAAATTCGGAAAGAATTCAATTTATTGGTCTTACAAATAAAACATTAAGTACAGCGTTATTAAGCCTTTTCAGCGTTCAATGTAAAAGAAAGAATATAAATAACAAATTATTATTATGAAATTCAAAGATAAGGCAACACTATATTGACAGTGGGGCCGTAAGGTAAATACCTAATACTGGTTTTACATTCTGTGGATAAATAAAAAACTTTGGGTAAATTAGGGTAATTTTACCCAACTAAAAAAATCTTTTTGGCTATTTACCCGACTACGGCGAAGCCAAAAGGGAGGGTTATGTTTTTGACCGGTATGTATGTTTGTATGTATGTATGTTCATCTGTTCCCACGTAACTTCAAAACTACTTACCTACTATAATTTAACAAATGAGATATCGTTAGAAGTGTCGTGTCTCGTGTCGTTCAGTGGATAGCCGTCGTCGGATGCCACCTTGCAATGCAACAGTAGGGTAGGGTGGTCTAAGATTGCGCGGTCGATAAGAGTGCGCATACGTCATAACACGAGAACGGAGTGAACTTCGCAGCCAACTTCAGTTGTATTTTGTTTAGTTTCTTAACGAATCGACGCTCCCCAAAATAAATCGCAAAAAGTGAAAAACAAAAGAAATATGTGAGTACAAAGTTTATACTGTCTTTTTATCTTATTTTTCTATTAAATAAATGTATTACTGTCAAAAAATCATAAAGAATTTCAATAATTGATTCACGTAATACCATGCCGGTGAGATTGAAGTTTCAAACTCATACGAAGTAGTTCGAGTAATTTCTAAGAGATGTCAGTAGTGTCACGGTGTTTGAAACGATGGCTAAGTGTGTAAGATTGCGCACACTGGCCGTGTGTAAGATTGCGCGCGCAATCTTACATAATTCCATATTCTAGATCTACACAAACTAGATCTAGTAACAGGAAGCATAAAAAATCAGGAAGAAATAAGCAGTTCACCATATAAAGCTCAACTCGAGAAAGAAAACGAACAGAAAAAGAAGCCTAAACATGAACCTATGCCCAAAAAAATAAAAAAAGAGTATAAGAAACCAAAGAATAATAATAAAAATAAAATTTGGAGGTGTGTAGGATGTAGTGAGGTATATAAGGAGCCTATAAAAGAAGATTAGATAGAGTGCCACAGATGTCGGGGATGGTGGCATGAAAAATGCTCGGATTATAATGGTTCCGGGCATTTCATTTGTGATTTGCATAACTAATATAGATGCGCAATCTTATCGATCTCAACGCGCAATCTTATACACTGGGGTGTGTAAGATTGCGCAATTCTCATTTTGTTGATTTATCTCAATTACTCAGAAGACATTATATTTTTTGTTATAATTAGTATGTTGATTTGTTGTTAGAATATTGTGCTTTAATTAATAAATAATTGATCTCAGATAATATTTATATTTTGCATTTTATGAGGCATTGATTGCAAACTGCGCGATCTTACACCACCCTACCCTACTAAGGGATTCTTATAGAGCAAGGTAGCATCCGACGACGACGGCTATCCACTGAATGACACGAGACACGACACTTTGAGATTGCCTACAGAATTAGCTCTCTGTATTTTTCTTGTTTCATACTTTTTAGAGTGCGATTTTTATGTGGGTACCTAGTTTGTTTTTTTAACAAAATTATTTTTTTATGTTTGGTGTAAAGTCCGGAGGTACCTACATGTACTTACCTTAAAGTGTTTTCTTAACACACTGTATAGTTGTTATGTAATAGAATTACTTTAATTGCTCCATTTTAAATAAGTACATATGAAAAATATTTGTAAACTTGACCTTTGTGAATTTGATCCCAAATAAAACCTTATGAATTTCTAATGTATTCTTCTCATTGGGAGACGCCGAAGGTACACATCCTAACTTAGTTTATACTAGCTTTTGCCCGCGACTTCATCCGTGTAGAAGTCGAAAATGGACCAAGGAATCACGTTGTCCCATACAAACTTTGCCGACCTTTTTCACCCCCTAAGAGGTAGAATATCGAAATATCCTTTCTGATACCTACGTCATACAAAGAACACAACCCTCTAAGTTTCAGGTCTCTACGATTAGCGGTTTAGGCAGTGCGTTGATCCGTCAGTCAGTCAGGACAAAGCATTTTATATGTATACTAGCTGCCCTACGCGGTTTCACCCGCGTAACTCCCGATCCCGTGGGAATATCGGGATAAATTAAGATGCAAGCTATCCTATCTTTCAAGTTGGATCGAACTGCACATGGTGTGCGAATTTTATTATAATCGGTTAAGTGGTTTAGGAGTCCATTGAGGACAAACATTGTGACACGAGATTTATATATATTAAGAAGATAGAAGAAGACGTTTTAATGTAGTCGAAATAAATAAATAATTATGACTTTGACTTTGAATAATATGCGATTAGATTATCCGATTCCCTTTCAGAGTAACACTTGAGTTGTCTATCTACTTGGTATCCATTCCGAAACATTGCTAATTATCTTGTTGATTCTATCTAATTCTAAGTCTAGACGGTAGGAATTAGACTGTAATTACTTTAGTTGAATCACTTCGCCTGTTTAGCTTCTTATTTTGTTAATGTATCTAGGTATATAAAAAAAACGTTATAAATAAATCATTTATTTCAGGCTACGAAGGCCCATAGATACATACCTTATAGACTAACATACATATTTTATAACAATAATTGAATGTGTTAATAGATAGCTTAGAACTATGTTAGTAGGACTTTCATGACACTACACTTTAGTCCTAGTGTGTTCTTCTGGAATTTGTCCGCAGAAGCGACGGAACACCACGTCCTTCGGCCAGAAGCTTTCATCCATAACGTGAGGCAGATAGCAGTTCGGTACTCGCACCACAAACGCCTTGAAATTGACGTTATAGGTACCTATGGCTACTTACTATGTATGTATACGAATAAATGTTCGTATTTGCAGTGATGCCAAGCGAGGGGAAAGTTAGACACCCCAGAGTGGAACAAAAAAAACCGGAGGGAGTTGCTAGGCAATGCCCTAGTGATCGGAAATACGTGTTATTTCTTTAGTGTGTTAGGTACCTAGTTACATATAAATATAAATAAAATATAAATATTGCAGGACATTCCACACATCGCCATCTAGCCCTAAGCTAAGTAAGTAGACTTGTGTTATGGGTGCTAGACAACGGTTATACTACATATTAATACTTTTTTTTTGTAAATATATACTTATAATACATAGGAACAACCAGACCACAGACAAATATCTAAGTATAAATACTTGTCTGAGGCGGGAATCGAACCCGCAACCCTGTGTTTGGCAGTCCGGCATGGTGACCATTGTGCCAACTGGGTCGTCATATAAGTCACAATTTTGGAAATAAATATTACAGGTCGTATTTAAGAGGATCGTCACAATGATCCACTATATCAAAGGAATACGCCCTCTGCTTCTTTTGTTTTCTACGTGCTCCTTCGCTTTTTCGCTAGATACTTGAGGCTTTTTTGCATAAATAATAAAAAAGGTATAATTTCCATTGACATTATTTAATCTATGCCCAAACTGAAGAGGCATCAGAAACCCGCTTTGAATATATTTTTTCCTTGATTACGCATTTTTTAAAGTGTAAAGCTCTTTTTAAGGGTCCTTCTTAGATCGCTGCGGACGAATAAAGTGTCGTTTTTCCAAAAGACGGAGTATTGTTGACTTAAAATATTTATATTCATTATTGTGACGTAAATTGGTATTTTGCCATCGTTGTATTTGGCAAATATTCGGACTCTATTGTATCTTGTTTGATCAAATCTCTATACCATGTCTATACATACGATGTTTTATCGAGAACTAAGAAATTGGTATGTAGATCTCTAAGTCTGAACCCTTAGGTTCAGACTAAGAGATCTACATAGACATCTACATTCTGATACAGATCTACATAGATCAATATACCTACATTGACCTAAAACTCTAGTCAGTTTAATTATATACCATAAAAATACAAAGGTAAACTTAACATGGACTTGTCCAACAAGATTGAAATTTTAGGGTTATTTATTTAACAGTGTGAATGTGTTGATTTTCACTCACCTAGGATAAAAACTTCCTACAACGTAAATTAAATTTCTCGGAAGTTTGACGATCTTCATGTTCAGATAGCTCAACACACACGTGCTACACAGAAGGTTGTAGAATTTATAACCGCTGTAAAATAAATATTTGTATTATCTACAAATATTTGTTTTGCTGGTTTGATGTATTTTCAAAAAGAAAATATATTTTTTTCCCGTTCTCTGGCACCCATATTACAAGCCTAGTTGTTCCGTATGAGGCTAGATGGCGCAGAGTGTAATGTCGTATTTTATATATATATTTATAGTTTTGGAAACTTGTTAGTTTTCTCTGAGCTTCAGCAGTGCAAAGCAATTTGCACGTCTCTAACATATCTTTTCAGTGAGATATCTTACTGGACCGAAGCAAACAGGCAAAATGAAATATGAACGAACGAATAGCTACCTATATATCTCCTTCTTATCCATGTCATACATCACGAACACTTAGAGCTAAGAGCAACAATTTCGTTATGAAATTTTATATTTAAAAATAAATGTCAAATTAAGTTCCCCGCTAAAATCATAGCTCAATTAATTGTTATTCTAAAAAGAAAGTAAAGCAAAAATGAACCCTTTTAAAGTAAGGGATGACGGACCTAATGGTCGGAATTAAAAGTTATTATAACTCGAGGTAGTTACTCCGAATCGAGTCTGTAAAAGTGATTATACTCGAGATACTTACCCCGTATAATGAACAATTCGACAGAATGATTGAGATTGAGAATGATTGATATTGTGTTTGACTGACAAAAGGAAGGCCATTTTCTTTCATTATGCGAGTGTCTTGTAGAAATTGGCTTTTATTGGTTTTATTTTGAGGAAATGAAACCAATGTTAATTTAAAACAAACTGTGCCCGACGGGCGCTTAGAAACGTTCCTGAAATTTTTGTTATACGATGCTTTGTGACATTGTTCCTAACGTTGAATATTACTCACAACAGATAGAGCTACTCCTTAACTGAAATTCCGATTCAGCATGTTTTTAAATGCGTCTTTTATGGTATACATGCTCATTAACTCGTCATATTTGAGTATAGATTACTAACCAGTACAGAGTTGAAAGCTCGAAAGTTCAAAGTAATGGGTAACCGAGTCATGTCCATCATGTCTGTTGACTCAAATTGCAAAATAACGCAACTTGAATCTACAGACACCATAATTAGACATAGACAACTTAAAAGACAAAGGCGTTCAATTAAAATTACTCATTGTTTTAAACAAGATATTATATAAAGCGGCTGCGTCTCTGAAATGGTCTACCAGATTTTTAATTTAAAACTACTACATAATAGGCATTGTGCTATATTATTACCCATATAAACCACCTCGATAACAGCGAGAACACGCCTGTTCAAAATGTTCGTTATATTAAAGTTCAATAAAAGCGTAATAAATAAAACAAGTCTTTACCACCGATCACGATTTAAACCCGATTAAACGACCAGTAAGTTAAATACCAATCGGCTGAATAAGCGTTTCTGATATATAAATTTTGCGAAATCGAAATTCGTAGCCTTTTCAAAGCCATTACGGAATGGAAATTCCGAGAAACTTATATCATCACAGTGTACTATGACCTTTCCCAATAACAGAGCTATATATCCCGAACCAATAAATAGGGCTATTTCAATAGATCCAGTAGTTTGGCAAAGTCAAAGTAATAAAAAACCGCCCACCAATGAGAAGAAGACACAAGAAACTCATGGAGTTCAACACAAAGGAAAAAATAAAAAGACAGACATAAATTAGTCTAGCCTATTTTTTTTTATCTATTTTTAATCCTTTTTTTACCTTTGTTATAAGTAGGTATAGATAATGATTGCGCATCCACATAATAATACCAACTTTACTTCAATCAGTACTCAATGCGAATGGACGAGTTTATAAATATAGAGCATATCATTAAATAAACACGTTTAAATACGTGAGGTTGCCGTGATCCCTCACCGTGCATGGAATAATTACTTGTGGTTATTGCATAACATGTCCCCGCTTAATAAGAATGCTCGTGGTATTTCAAACGACATGTTTTTACTCTACACTGGGTTACGGGATATTGTTTTAATATACATTTGAGCTAAAAACGAGTTTATTGACACATTGACGTATACCTTATTTACTTTTATGTGGCCGCTTAGTAAATTTCAGTCAGAAAATACAAATTCTGTCTTTTTTCGGCTCAGTTTTTACAAGCTTAGAAAAGCCAAGGAATTTTCATCAATAAATTTTGAACTCTAGGATAAATTTAAAGACTCTAGGATGATCTAGAAAGATTTCAGCCACAAACAGATTTCACAACAATAAATTAACAACTATTTCCCAAATTAACTATTTTCGCTTAGTAAGTAGTAAAACACTTTTGTCAATTTCCTAAATCATGAAATTCTAAGTCTGCCAGGAAAAGTCAACGTCAAAATTCTTTATTCATTTGGAATCATACGATTGGCATGAAATCACGTTGAAACGTCTTAAAAAACAAAGTAAGGATGTAAAACGCCAAATAAAAAACCATACTTAACATATTTTTATATGTTTTCTTTTTTACATAATAATATACGAATGGCATTTTTATGTTGGCCCCTGTTTGCGCCTTGACTAGTTTAGTCAATTAACTTTGCACATGCAAGTTTTGTAATAATTAAGTAACTCGAAGAGTTATGTTTCAGATTATTAAACATGTCTTACTTAGAAGTTGGTACGAGTTGACGCTGCTCGCTGCCATCCTCGCGACGACGTCATCATTAAAAATTGACGGCGCTCGCTGTGAGATTGTCAACATAAAGACTAGAAATCTAATGAGAAGGGAGACCGGGCAAAAGCGAGATACGACATAATATTTTAATAATACTGGCTTTTACCTCTAATCTAATTTATACAGCATTTTGGCATTCAGGGCGCTATAGTAGGTCTAAGGAGGAGGTTCTAAATGTCTAAGGAGGTATGTCTAAGGGTTTATTAGCGATATCGCCAATCGACATATTTAATTGTATGAAATCTTGTCGGCCATTCTTTTTTTTCTAGCGCAAGACCACGTGACTTTTTTTGGCTTGTGTCAATTTCATACAAAAAAAACTGTCAGTTTTCGATATCGCTAATAGAAAGGAACCTAGATTCCCAAATTTTTCAGATTTCTAAAACCACCGATTCCCATATTAACAGACATTCATGTCTACAGACTCTCATGCCTACAGTACTTATCCTTTTTGTACAGATTCCCATGTCTACCGATTCTTATTTCTACAGATTCCCTATACCATCTCAGCTTGTCGACCGTGTCCAGAGTAAACAACTCGTCAATACGTCTAGAGCCAACTAAGCCGGTCTTATAACCCTTGCACCTAAGTATATATTTTAGGAACTTCAACTTCTGCTTGCCCTTATCCGCATAAGTTCTTCTTCCATTCATTTATATTAGTCACACTTCTACACTTCTGAATATCTTTATCTGAATATAGTTGCAATATTAAGCCTATAGTCGCAAATAATGGAAACGATAATATTCTAGTGCGTGCAGGAGCACTTGCTATTATTTGAATAATTATAACCTCCTCCAAATCAAACCAAAATTAAGGACGTTGGCCACACTGCTGCCGAACTTAAGTGGAACTGGGCTGGACATATCTGCCGCATGCCCGAACACATGTGGGCAACAACCACCGCGGACTGGCTCCCGAACAGCAGGCGCCCCCGCAGCAGGCCCAGAAGGAGATGGCGGGACGAGTTGGACTCGCATCGTAGGGACTGGACCCAGCTGGCACTAGACAGGGAACAGTGGAAGGAGGGGAGGGAGACCTTAGCCCTGCAGTGGGACGGAATAGGCTAAAAATAAAATAAATAAAATAACCTCCTACATTTTTTGAAGTTGGTTAAAAATATTATTATTTAAAAAAAGTGAACATAAATCAATGATCGAGTAATTCCAGTCGTTTGTTACCAATACAATGAATTTTACATTGTTTCAAAAATATTATTATTAATATTTATAAGTTGCCTAAGTTTTACGTCTAACTATGTTGCATTTAGAATTTTCTCTATGAGTCATACTTTCTAGTTTCTCAACGATACTTTATACTGTGGCTTATAAATGTCAAAAGTTTAAAAATATTGGCTTACTCTTAGTTAAGTTAGAAAAGAAAGTCCAGCGTACGTAGATCTAAATTATGTTATATCAGTATATGTGTACTTAAAACATGATGTTATGAGCCGTAAATTTAATCACATAATTATGAATAGTGGCCATATTTATGTGCGAGACCTTATACCATATATACCTACTTATAATAAGGGGAGATAGGACAAAGAGTCTGTATATGGAAGCAATAAAAATTATGTCTAAGGGATCTTAGCTTAAGCAGTAGAATACCTGTGAATTTATTGTTTTTAATTGATCATGTATCTCTGTTTGTTAAACTCTCTACCTATGCAATTTAAAACAATTAAACCAATTTAAATCCGGTTTTCACCATTGAATAGCTCTATTTCATGGAAGGCTCTTAGTATACTTTACATTTAAATACAGTATTAGAAGTAGAAAGTAAAATATCGGCGAAAAACTGCGGCTACTATTTTTCCCAATTTTACTACTTTAACTTTAAGTACATGTGGCGTACCCTGTTATCTATTTATTTTCTTATCTTAGGAATACCTACAGATTTTACTACAAACTAGAAACAGAAATATAAATAAGATGGCCAATAACGAGAATCCACAACTATATAGGAATCTACTAAAGCAGAGAACCCCTTTAACAATTATTATTGCTCCTTTTTATAACGTGGAAAATTGCGCCATCATTTTTAACTGCTTCATTGACTCTAAACAAATTCCAAAGTACATAAATAAGTCTTTACATTAACTTGAACCAATAAAAGTATCATAAAGTTCAAGTACGCAACAGAAAGTCTCAAAAAACACTCGTAAATTCACTCGAGTATTGTATTCAGTGTTTCGAAGTCAAACAGTAGGGTAGAAGCACTCAGAAGAAAATTTAAATTTATTATTATTACACTATGGTTCCTACTTAATTATACACAAAATATTTCATTATAACAATATCTACGCGCTTTTACGCGCATAATGTGGTTAATGAAATGTTTGATAGAATGGCTTTTAAAGTTATAAAGACTAGCTCAGTTTTCGGGTTTTCAAAATGTTCGTGTACTTTTTCTCTCCTGTGCAGTTGCTTTCTTCCCACACCTGGCTCCTCTAGATGCATCTTATAGGGACGCTAAAGGGTATTTTTTGACACCTCGGGCCGAAACTAAAATAGACAGCTTTTGACTTTAATTTCATTTTCGGAGTTTCGGAGTTTTTATTTAGGCGGAGGTAGATAACGCCAAACGAAAAATTCGCCTTTCTGTTTTTTCTTGCGTTATTCAAATTTTCCGTTTGTAAGAATTGTAGGTAAAATATTTCCGTTGATTTTGGTATAATTTTAGGACATCAATTCCTTGCCGTTTCCAAGCTTATATAAATTGAATTAAAAACGTCTATTTTTGCCAAAAATTTCGAGAACCTTTGAACTAAACGTGATAATTTATGTGTCCAGTATTTTCTAGCGGACAGCAGTATCTTCTTTTTTTACATACCTGAGCCATTGGAGTCTGGCTTTTTGTTGCATATCGGCGACATCTCGTGCACCGAGAGTGTCGTTAATTGGCCGTTAATGTTTCGTCGTGTATTCTGTCACGTCTCGTAACCCAATACTGGCTATGTGAACAAATCGGACGAAACCAAAACTATTTGTTATTCGATGAAGATAATGACTTTCAATAATACAATAATTATAATTGTTATAATTATGTTGTGTTGTTGTTGTAGTTGTTGTTAGTTTTTAATTGTAATATTTTCCCGGGTCTTCATCGCGTGTTTTTATTTTTTATTTCTCTTAATATCTCGACGTTAACGTAATAACTACCTACAAATACAAATCGTGTGAGTTTGAAAAGTTTAAAACAATCTTAACTAAGTAGGTATATAGAATTAAGTAAGTTATAACTTAGAAAAAAATGTGTCATAATTTTATCGGGTTTCCGTATATTCAAACGGATCCAGAACTAAGGAAAAAATGTGTTATCCGTAAGGAAACAGATTAACATAAGCAGAGTCCCTTACCGATATTCAATCCATACTCGGTTACCGCATAGGTTATGTAACCGTGAGGTAAGGCCGGACTCCAACAATAGACTTTGAATCGGTCGATCGTTCAGAATCATAATCAGAAAATATTTATTGACTAGCGACCCGCCCCGGCTATATTATGCATGTATTATACATATAAACCTTCCTCTTGAATCACTCTATCTATTAAAAAACCGCATCAAAATCCGTTGCGTAGTTTTAAAGATTTAAGCATTCAAAGGGATATAGGGACATAGGGACAGAGAAATCGACTTTGTTTTATACTATGTAGTGATAGTGATAGTGATGGAAATAGGTAAGTACATAATAATATGTTTGTGTGTGTTAATGTGTATTCTACCTACAAGTATGGTTATAGTGGTTAACAAGTTTTGTAGATGGTCGAAGATTTAAAAAAAAAAACTATTTAGCACAAAAGTAGAACCGTAGAGTTCTAAAAGAGTACTAGAATTTTATTTTAAATAAATAGCTTTAATAATAACTTATACTTATTAATAAGTTTAATAACTAAAATAATAGCAATTTAAAATCGGTGAGCATTCACTATAATAATTATTGGCTGGTATTGTAAAAACAAGCCTTTGGTCTCGGGCGTAAACGAGACCATTAACCCGGCCCCAGGGAAGGTAGAGACCCCTCCTCTATCAACCACTGGGGTAATACCTGCCCGGCGCGTCCACGTCGCGGGGGTGGACACCTTTTACTTCAGTAGCCCGGAGTGAACAGGTGACCGAGTCCGGGTAGGGCCCCAGTACTGCGGGGGATATCGCAGAACCCTTGCCTAGGGTTACAGGTGAAGACCTCAACGGCTGCGAAGGCGGAGATGGAATCCATCGGTACGGCAGAGCAGGCGGAAGGGGCAAAAACCCCAGTCGCAAGCTGCCCTCGCATATTGAGGCCACAGGTTGCTCTGGAGCTGCGCTGTTGGGCAGGACAGCACAGTAGGGTTGGTGGCGGACGAAGCCTTCGAGGCCCAACGGCAGCACCCAAGCTCTCCAGGAGAGTCACTGTCTTGGCGTCAGGCGGCAGCCGGCCGGAAAACCCATAGCCAATACAACTTATCTCCTCACATGAAAGCAAACAAAATGAGCAAGGGCAATACTACTAGGGCGTACCCCTCAAGCGACGCAAATGCGAAAAATGCGACAGATGCAAACACTACTAGGGCGTCCCCCGTAAGCGACGGACTCCGTGACAAGAACAAACATTCGCATTTGAATATCAATAGAATAAGACTTGCAACATGGAACTTAGGGACTCTCACGGGAAGAGGCCAAGAGCTGAGTAGTATCTTACAAAAACGACGTATAAACATCTGCTGCCTCCAGGAAACAAGATGGAAAGGCTCTAAGTCCAAAGACATAGGAAATGGCTACCAGGTCATATATTACGGCACTACGAATCAACGAAACGGTGTGGCTATAGTTTTAGACAGCAATTTTAAAAGTCGAATAATAAACATCTCACGGAAAAGCGACCGCATAATTGCAGTTAAACTGGCCTTAGATGAACAGCAAATAACTAATTTCATATCAGCATATGCTCCGCAAACAAACTGCTCAGACGCAGAGAAGGCAGAATTCTGGGAAGACATGGATGACGTAATCAACAGTATACCATTAAACGAATACAAAATCATAGGTGCGGATCTAAATGGCCACCTAGGAATCAAAAACACTGCGTATGGCTCCTGCCACGGAGGATTTGGGATGGGCGTGTTAAATAAAGACGGGGAAAGTATTCTAAACTTTGCAGGGAGACACTCGCTTACAGTGATAAACACCAATTTTCAAAAGAAATCGGACCACCTGATCACTTATAAGAGTGGAGGAAAAGTCTCGCAAATAGATTTCATAATGTCAGACCTTGCTGTAAAACAAAAGTTCAAAGACTGTAAAGTAATCCCGGGAGAAGCCCTTACATCACAGCACAGATTACTAGTTGCTGTTTATGACCTCCCCAAACCCATAAAAACGGTAATAGATAGAACACCAAGAACCAAATGGAAGGAGCTGGATGGACCCAAGGGTGAAACCCTAATAGATGCGATAAGGATGTATCTTGAAACCGATATAGGAATAAGCTACAAAAACTCCGAGGATATGTGGTCTAAGTTTGAAGAAAAGTGCCGAACTGAGGCAACAAAGACACTTGGTGTCTCTAAAGGGCCGCTAGCCAACAGTAAAGATCCTAAGTGGTGGAACGATGCAGTTAAAGAAAAGCTTACTTCTAAGAAACACCTTTTCCAAAAGTGGCAAAAATCACAACCAAACACATTCCGGACTCTTGGCGACAAAGCTTCTTACTTCCATTTTATAAAAATAAAGGGGATGTGGCGCAGTGTGAAAACTACAGAGGTATTAAACTCACATCACACACACTAAAAATTTGGGAAAGAATCATCAACAACCGCTTAACAGCCCTTTCAGAAATATCTCCAAATCAGTTTGGTTTCACAGCATCTAAATCCACTACGGACGCCATCCAGGCAGTTAGAATAATGATGGAAAAGCATAGAATCAACAATAGAAACCTACACCTAGCATTCATTGACCTGGAAAAAGCGTTTGACCGTGTACCTCGTGAGCTAGTGTGGCAGGCGCTCCGAGCCCAAAAAGTACCGGAATACTACATAGACCTTATCGAGGACATGTACAACAATGTCACCACAAAAGTCAGGAGCTTAGCCGGGTTAAGCGAATCATTCGAGGTGAAAGTTGGAGTTCACCAGGGATCTGCGCTCAGCCCTCTGTTGTTTAACTTAGTGATGGACTATCTCACTAAAGACATACCAGCAACCTTACCGTGGACTATGCTGTACGCGGATGATATCGTACTGGCTGCCAACACCGCCCAAGATCTGCAGGAACTTTTAAATTTATGGACACAATCCCTAGAAAGATACGGCCTACGCGTAAGCAGGAGCAAAACGGAGTATTTGAAATGTCCTTTCAGTGGAGACAAGTCATCGGAAACTATATGCATTGGAGCAACACCTATCCCTACAGTGAATAAATTTAAATACCTCGGCTCGGTACTCACAGAAGACGCCAACGTGGAGGAGGATGTTACACATAGAATAAATGTTGCGTGGCTGAAATGGCGGTCGTTAACAGGAGTATTGTGTGACCCTCGCATACCTATAAAAACAAAGGGAAAAGTGTACAAGACAGCAGTCCGCCCAGCATTAATGTATGGCTCAGAATGCTGGACAGCTAAAAAGACAGATGAGCAAAGAGTACATGTCGCTGAGATGAAGATGCTGAGGTGGGCGGGAGGAGTAACTAGGATCGATAAAATCCGCAATGAGTACATCCGTGGCAGCTTCAAGGTTGCGCCAATCACTGAGAAACTCACCGAAAATCGCCTCAGGTGGTATGGCCACGTAAAGAGACGCGGAGACAATCATGTCGTGAACATCGCCTTAAACCTGCCTGAGAAAAAGAGAGGAAGAGGCCGCCCGCCACTGACCTGGTGGTCAAACATAAAGAGAGACCTTAAGAGAGCCCAATTGCCAGAGCAGACAAGCCAGGACAGAGTGGCCTGGCGCAACAAAGTGAGGAGACCCGACCCCATATAAAGGGATAAGGGATGGACAAAGAAGAAAGATTGTAAAAACAAAAAATGATATGAAACCAAACCGGTTTCATATCATTTTTTGTTTTACAAAGATCATTTTTCATTATTGACAGATGGTTACGGCCACATTGGCAACTGAGATTCACAACCAGTTGCCAATATCAGCCGACCTAAAAGCGGATGTAGTCGGCAGTGTATGTCCGCCCTAAGACCGACCGCATCGCCTGAAAAACTCCACTTGATTTATGTCCGTAGACAGGGCTATCTAAAGATAAATTACATTCAAACCCGATGCATGCATGCGAAAATGTGAGAAATGTACACGTCTACATGATTTCTTTGCTTTTCTGAAGTTTTCTGAAGCATTTCTAACGTCACAGGATGCGCGCGAAATTCAAGTACAAATACAAAATACCTACTTATCGCTTAATTTCCACATAAATACACAGAATTACAAATACACTAGGCAGAAAGTCTATTACCTATTCTTATTCCCCGCTCAGGACACACTTTATCACAGTGTTTTTTGTAGTTTTGTTCTTTGTTGTGTATCTTTTTGTTCGGCCACCGGCCAAGCTTATTAGGATTAATCTGAATTAATTATATTTTGGTGAGTAAAATACCTATTTAAAATTGTAAAACAAAAATAAAAATATATAATACAAAAATATTGTAATACGCATAGGAATAGTTTAGCCTTAAACCTTCCTCTTGAATCACTCTATCTATTAAAAAAAACCGCATCAAAATCCGTTGCGTAGTTTTAAAGATTTAAGCGTTTTATACTATGTACCTAGTGATAGTGATATCCTAAAATTTTCGAACTACTAAACCTTAATTAGGCTAAAAAAGTATTTCAAAACTCAAATAATAATGCACATTGAATTGCTATAAAATGCCGATTACTTCATAAAAAAACGTTACAATTGGGAGGGTTTCAAATACTAATAATATTATGGTTTTAGTAAGGGATTTTTTTAAGGTACGGTAACTACAAAATAAACAGCTAAACATACCTTCTCCATCCTAAGGTTGCCTGGAAGAAATCGCTTTAAGCGATAAGGTCGCTTGTTTGTACAATTTTGTAGTTAATAAGCTTTCTCGTCATTTTTGTTATTTTCAAATGTTTTGTGTGTTGTACAAATAAAGTGTTTATCTAGCTAACTACAAAATAAAGTTTGGAAGAAAATACATTTCAAAATTTTCTGCGCATTTGTTTACGTATCACGTCGTGTATAAAAGATGGAACTATTTATCATTTCGATTTTGTTGAGTTTTGTTGAATATGGTTACAGTTGTGTGGTTGGCTATTTTGTTTGACTATATATTTTGGGAATATTTTAATCCTTAATCTTATAGGAATCTTATAGGTATGTATCTTATAGGAAAACGCGTGCTAAACAAATGAGATAGGTATTCAATCAAACACTAACAATCCTACTAATATTATGAAAGCAAAAGTGTTGGTGTATGTTTGTTACCGTTTATACAAATAACTAAAGAACCGATAGCAATAAACCTTTGTACGTAACGAAGATAGATTCAGCTTAAGTCTAACAATATCACAAACGCAACTTTTTATTCACCAGTTATTTTTACATAAACCTATCTGAACTTAGAAGATTTATTTAGGTAAACAACAAAAGCCATTAGTTTAATTATTTGATGTCAAAAACTATATTTAAAAAGATATACGAGAAAACCATTTTTGTTATATGGCATTTGTTTTGATGTTTTTTATGCCTTAGATTTGAAAGGTGAACGCGCAACAAAAAAATGTTGACCATCTACTATGCCAAAATGTTACAACCTTTTTCACCCTAAGGGAACAGACGTTTGCCTGTGTGCCCTCACCTTAAAGAACACGTGATTTCCAATGAAAAAAGGTACAATTGCGTCACATAAAGCACCCCCGCGCCTAATTTCCTGTCTCTATATCCGGCGGAAATCCTTTGATAATTTACTTTGAACTGGATTTTTATTATGAAACGTGGGTTTCTGACGAAAACATATACCTACTGTAACATTTTTCCTTAGAAGCATAAATCCAGCCCCAAGCTAAGCAACTTAATGCTTGTGTTATGGGTGCCAGATAACGGATAAACTACTTATATACTTTTTTTTTTTACTATGTATGTACCTATTGTAATTAGTAAAAATATTTACGAATAATTTTATACCCTCTCTACAATCTACTTTCGTTTTTTGTAGAACTTGTCAAAGCAATGTTTTAGGTGTCTTAAACATACATGATCAATTATGCCTATGTATTTTACTGAAACATTTTTGCGTAGGTTATTATCAACCCCTCCGGGTAGAATCCATTTCCTTGGAACATTTTAATAGGCTTTATTTTTTATCAATCCCTTTAGAATAAAAGTAGGTAGATAATGTTTATTTTAAATAAACCTATGTTGTGTCACTGCAGGGCATAAGTCTTATTACTTTTACATTTTTAAATTTTTGAAAAAGTCTGTTAATTTTGCAAAAAAAACATACCATATTTTTAAATTAATAGATAGTCATGCTGATCAATTCTTGGAAACAAACATACTATGGCAAATCAAAGGAAATAGCTAATATTTGTAGTCTTCTATAATTTATAAACTTCAGATTAAAAGGTGAGGATCTCCGCTGCTCTTAAAACTCCGATTAAAACTAATTTCCATCAACAAAATTCAAAGCCAAATTAAATTATCTCACAAAAAAAACACCTACAAAAAAGCTAAAGGTAATTAAATTAACGTTCCATAATACGTACCTACCTGTTTTATTATTAAAGGGTCTGAATTTGATTTATGGAGGTGATTTTATTATCCATTAAATGCGAAATAGGGCACTAATATCCCAAACAATAGTTCATTCATGGTCACTGTATTTGGTTGGGTCTGGAAGGGTTATTGAAAATGCTAACATTGTCACCAGATGGGTCCAGATGGGGTTTGTGACGTCATAACAATAACTTTGCTATGTTATCGGGTTCCTTAAAGTATTTATGTACAATCTTAGCTATTAGTTTACTAACTCTATAGTACATATCGATCCTTAAAACAACAAATGGCGTAAAAGCCAAAAAGCTACTTTTCAGGAGAGCCAAAAAACTAAAATTGGTAACTTTGTTTCCTCAATATCTCTTAGAGTATTAAAGCTATAATAACCAATTAAAGTTGTATTTTCTTAGAATTTTCATGTGTATAATTATAAAAACCTAATATTGTAGGGCCTATGCTAGTTTCCGAGATAGCATGTCTTTTACTACAAAAAATTTTGCTCTAACTGGCCTTTACGCCGTGAAATTTATACTTTGCAAGTTAAACAGGTTATGCGCACTTGGAGTAAAAGACTTAGGGAACATCTATGTTTGGGTTTTTGAAGAAATAAAAGACAAATATAATTACCGAATGTATTAAATATTGCAATAAATACAACACAAAATTTTGAAAAAGTACCAGTAAATCTAACATTTCGGATCAATGTAGTTATCTAAATTATGCTATGAACGCTATTTTTAGCGAAGAATGAATTGAGAAATTAAATTCAACATGAACACCAACATCAATTGAGCAGTGTCTAGCAGAAGGCGACCATCGACGAAAATCGTGAAAGCGTGTTTTATGTTTTCTTTGTCAAGCTTTTTTTGTAGCCATAAAATAGATAAAAATTTGCATAATATAGTATATAGAATTAGCTATCACTACAGCTATCAAACTCCATCAAAAACCTTTATTTACTATGTAAAAAAACGTTTTTAGTAATAGTCTCGTTTGACTTTATAACCCTTTTTTGAAATATGTATTTTGCAGAAGTAGACCATCGAAGTAGATGCATTCTGCAAAAACCATTTTAGTTAATTGAATAAATTTAGGAAAAACCATCTCCGATGGTCTACTTGCGAAAAAGTAAATAAATAAAATGTATATTATTATGTAGAAATCTTGTTAAAGCATTGATTTTAAGACCCTATACATTAAGCAACTAAGATCCAGAGGAAGCAGGGACTTTTACGAAGCAAATAGAGTTATAAAGGTCTTGGTTTTGCAGTCTACTGCGGTGCTCGGATCTATCCGTAAACCCGATGGTACGTATACATACATCCTGACTTTGACTTTTGCAGGTAAAATCATAACGAAAATCTCAAATGCTGTATCAGCAGTTTTCAATATCCCCGTTTTCCCCGCCCTTTTCCCCGCTTTTCCCCTTTTCCCCGCCATTTTCCCCGCCCTTTTGCAATGGGGATTAGACCAACTTCCCAAAGCAATGAGAGCATGCCTCCACCATGGGTACATCCCACCTAAATGGAGAGAGGTAAACGTGGTATTCATACCTAAACCTGGTAAGAGTGACTACACTAGTAAATCCTTCAGGTCGATCAGTCTCATCTCCTTCTTGTTAAAAGCAATGAAGAAGCTGTGTAACAGGAAGCTGAGAGATAGGCCGCTTTACAATTTACTCATGCACTGTAATCAACATGCGTACAGGGCTGGGAAATCAAAATCAGCACTTCACGCTGTGGTAAATAGTATTGAGGAGGCCATTGACCAGAAGGGGATTTGTATCGGGACTGATCATTGACGTGGAGGCCTTCAGCAGGACCCACTTCTGTAGTATAATAGCTGCGCTGCAGAGATACTGTGTATACCCTACTACCATTCGCTGGGTCAACAACATGTTAAACAAGTGAATAGTGCGCTTGCAGGTGAGTCAGTGGCGGCTCCAGTGATAAGAAGCTCTCCCTAAGGGGGAGTGCTATTGCCACTGCTGTGAAACTTGGTCATTTCAATGATCGAATCACCAAACTTAACAATAATCGCTACTTTACAGTTTGCTGACGATCTGGTCATACTCGTCTGAGGTAAATTAGCTAGCGCTGTCTGCGATCTCTCCCAATCTGGAAGAAGATAGATCGTACGATGGTGCGAGGAGTATGACTTTTCAGTCAACCCTAGGGAAACAGAAGTAGTAATTATGTTTCCAAACAAGCGGGCCCAGGATGAATACAGGCCCTCCCAGACTGAACTCCAGCTATCACTGTAGGTAAAATATATTGGTATCATACAATATTGCAAACTCAATTGAAGCAGCAACTTAGGCAAGAAAATCGACAAAGCCAGCATAGCTCTCTGGCATTGTCGAAGAATGCTAGCTAAATCATCCTGTGTCTCAAACAAAAAAATCATTTGACTCCGTTACGGTGCGTTAGTATGATGGCCAAGACCCAGCCTGACCACGGTAGTGGAACAACTAACTAAATTTCAAAGAATGGTTTGTAGGGCGATAACAGGCTGTCTTAGAACGGTACCAACGGCCCCTAAAACTCAGGCTCGATTTGACACCATTACATCTCCATATAAGTCAAGAATATGAATTAGACCTATGGAGAAATAACAAGGGTCCTCACTCCCTGATACTCATACCTAATAGTACATTTTCCTATCTTCAACGAAGGTCCCCAAGAGGTATGTAATTGGTAAAAATACAAAATACTACTGCATGAGGACGACAACTGGCAAGGTCTCAATCCCAAGAAGCTGACGATCTTCACAGATGGGTCCAAAACAGATACATCAAATTTTCACCTTCACTAGATATAGATACTCACAATACAGTCTTTCAAGCGGAGTCTATGGGAATCATAAAGGCAGCAGCGCAGGCCATTGCCTTCAGGAAAGTAAGTGACCTATCCATTCGCATCCTTTCCAACAGGAAATCGGTATTGCAAACTCTGGACTGTCACATTGTAAACTCAAGAGCTTGGCTACAAATGTCATAAACAGTCAGTGAGAACAAACAACTGACTCTGCAGTGGTGGATCAAGGGGCACAGTAGCTAAAGAGGTGATGATGCAGTGATGAGCTTGCGCATAGAGGTCAGAAGTTAGTAGACCGGACGTGCCAGTACCTTTCAGCAAAGCAAGATCTCTGATCAAGGAGCGTACCAGGTCACTGCATGGACTAGGACACACTCACACACTATACACACCTCACAGTTCAAAATCTATTGGTAAACTGAATTGTATAATAATATTGGTAGGCTTCTGCAAAATAAAGTTTGGTTAAAAAAATTACATGATTTCGTATTAAAACAGTAGATTTTTGTATGAGAAATGATACATTGATTAAAACTATTTTTGCAGAAAGCGACCATCGAGTGGTCGCCTTCTGCAAAGTAATAATGAAATTTTGTTCAATGAAATTTTTATTGTAGAAGCCAGCCAAACAAATGGTCGGCTTTTGCGTAATTCAATTTAATCAATAAATCAATACTTTCTGCAGCCAGCCGGCTAGGTTGGTCTTCTTTTGCAACAAAAATGAGTCAAAACCTCAATGGTTTTATTTGACCGTTTAATATCTCGGGATTGAAACAAGCTAGAAGGTCCCATGTAAGCGGAGAATGTGAAGGAACATGCACCTTGGCCCGTAGGCAATTTAAGTCAATTTATGATGGTCGCTTTCTGATAAACACTGCTCAATTTTACCAGTTTTTTTATGAAAAAATACATTGAAAACCATTTTCCTACCGTCTTGGTTTTTACGATCAAGAGATAAAAACTCGGTTTTAATTATTACGCTGAAAAATTGACGTATAAGCCAATTCTAATAAAATATTGTCTTTTACGACATTATTAACGTTTTATATTTGTAAAACTTAATTCTATTAAATTGTAGTAAAAGCCTATTTTTAAAAGTCTTGCATTTTAAAACAAGTTGTCTTTGATATTATTTACTTCGATATAATCGTAAAATGTAATATTAACCACATCACTAAGAAATTAAGTCTTTTACGCCCCAAATTTGCAGTTTTCGATTTTAATATTGGTTATAACGACACAAATCATAAAATTATTGGAATTTTTTCTTAAAAAATATTGGATGTAAGAGCCATTTTTTTTGCGAATTTGAACATTTCAAATATACAGATCGATAGAGCTTCAAAAACTGAACAAAATGGCATTTATAAGTCATTTTGGCCAAAATGGCTTTTACGCCATTTGTTGTTTTAAGGGTCGATATATACAGGGTTATTGGAAATTATACTAGCAAGCCTTATACACCTTAACAAACAACTTTTTTTCTACGACTTTTGGAAATTCGAACATTTTTTCGAAAATTTTAAGGTTAGGTTTACCTGAAAATCAGCTGTTCCTTACACGGAGAGGTCATTAACCTTAAAATTTTACTTATTTTTTAAGTTTTATCAACTGTTCTTAGTCTGAATGACCTTTGTTTTAAAAAATCAGCTGTTTTTCGAATTTACATAACCTCAAAATTTTCATATTTTTTTTCGAATTTCCAAAAGTCGTAGAACAAGAGTTGTTTGTTTAGGTGCACTGAAGTAGCCCTCAACGGCGTGCTAGTATAATTTCCAATAACCCTGTATAGATACTTATATTATGTTTCTGTTAAAGTTAAGGTGCATATTATAGAGGCCAAAAGCAAAACTTTAAAAATAGAATTTTAAGGCAATATGCGAAAGAAATAGTAAATGTGTAGTAAATGTCAGATTGTGTATTTGAGGGTATTACACGTCACCCCAGGAGCTCTTAAGCCTCTGTTTGTTTCCGAATATCAAATGAATGAAACGTAAAAAGATTATATCGAGAATACATTAAAGTATCAAAGTCATTGTTTCTTTGAAAACAAACTTTGTTAAAGAATAATATTTACAAAAATTCCGGATGAAAACAGACGATACTATAAATCGAATTGTTTCATCTAAAAGCTCTTTTTGTGAAAACCGCTGACGAACTCTGTCAGTTTTCTTATGTAGTAATGTAATGACAACTAGGTGATATTTGTCATTATGTATGATCGGCTTTTTACACGAATGGGGATTATGTTAATTATTAATTATAAATATAAATAATTAATTATTTCTATATCTGACTTCTTTCCAGGTACACCTGTTTACTAACTATGTTAGTAGAAACAAAGAGAGGCGAACTTAAAAGTAGGTATGTTTGAATATGGACGTGAGTCCAATATTGGAGTATCACTTTTGGAGTATATTTTCACTAAACACATAGATTTGAAATCAAGATCCGTGCTGTCAAACTTGTGAAGTCGAGGATTTGACATTTCTTGTAGGTATGTTCAATCCAACCAAATCAAGCACCCTCAAGTATGGTCGGGGTATGATTGAAAAGTTCGAAGTTCATTGGCCCATTTGCCCAGTTCTTACGAAGTAAAATATGTATATTTCTTTGACGAAACATCAAATATTTATAAAAATTTCGACGTTTTCCTAAAAACTCGGAATGTTATTCGCAAAGCGTTCCGAAGGCGTGTTGACACTAATTTATGCACCGAGAACTCTTCGTGAATAGATCATCCTTTGAGCGATGTTCACAAGAACAGTAATTTGTATCTGAATACTTGTAATAACAGACTGAAATATATTAAGAAATGGTGTTATTCAAGTTTAGACTTTGAGTGGTTTGAGGAAAGATAATCTTGGTTTGCATTAAGTTGTTGAAGTAAATCGGATTTAAAATAAGAAGAATTTTTATGATAGAGAATACGTTATGCTGGACTATTTCTTTGATAAATCAACTAAGAGAGCGAGTAATTTCCTTTAAATAATTTACTACTTATTGAATAACAAAACGAGACGTGAGCACGTTTGCTATTGGTCGCTTGGTTCTAGTATTTATCCCGATTTTCTCACAGAATTAATTATTAATGAACGCGGTAAATACTGAGCAATTATGTTCCAGACCCGCAGTTCACTTTAAGAATTTGAACTGGGTCCTTTAAAAAAAAAAAAATTAACAGAAAATTATTTTAAAATTTGATTTTCATCGGCAAGTAGGTAAAATTCACCTTAAAAGTCTTGTATAAATCTTTTGAAACTAACTAAGTGCTTTTAGAAGAAAATAAATGAAGATAAAGATAATCGTACAAAGTGCAAACAACTGAAAACTAACTGAATGCTGAAAGTAACATTCTTAAACGTCTCAAGGGTTTTTAAACTTTACCTTCTAATGAAACTAATATAAGAACAAAGAAAAAACTATCATTATTATTTTATTCAGTATAGTATACTCTGAAATTCTTCTATCTATTAACTTAGATATAAACTTGATTCTCTATTATTTTGAGAAAAATGATAATGAGAAAATCTTTATGAGTACATAATTTTTAACATAATGTCCTTTTATTACTCCAAAAAATGGGTACCAACACTGAAATTATACATAGTAATTATTTTAATATTTTTGAAGAACTTTTACATAAAAATTGAAATTCCTAAGTGACTCAGTGATATATTAACGCAAAACTTAAACCGCTGGTCCATTGAAGATATTACGAAGATATTACTTAGCGTATGTCGTTACCTAGTCTTTTTATATATGAGACATCAATATTCATATTTCAAAATAAACGGCTATTTTTAGTAGAAATTGTGCAAGACAGCAAGGCATGCTGCAGATCCCACGTCATAATACTGTTTTAATGAAGCAAAGCGTATGTGTAATGTCAGTCATTATATTTAATAATCTTCCGATATTACAAGATTAAAATTGTTTAAATCTGAATTATTTATATTTTAGTTGATAAAGGATACTATGACATCAGAGAATTCGTAAATGATAGATCTATTTCATACCATGTAAAATAATTATTTTATAATATTATTGACATTAACTAATATCCTATTGTCTTTTTGTAATTATATATTATTGTAATCAAATTAACTTCAAACTGTAAATTCACATGCCTAGCCATGGCGAGATAGACGGTCTATTTTTTATATTTTTTAAGACCATTTTGTATTACTTACTCTATTTCGTGTGAATGAATATGATTATGATATGTTTTGTAAAAAATACTTAGCGGTTTACTATTTAAAAGGAGCTCTTCATGTTTCAAAAAATACTTTTTCAACTTTTAGAAAACAATTGTGTAAAAGGTATATTTTTTAAACCGGCTCATAAAACCGTTTTTTGATGAACCACGATAGATAAAGTGGGTTAAAATTATTATTTTCACCTAAATTTTGTTGTGTTATCGTCCACTTTCCAAAACGTAACCGGTCTAAGATTGACCTGTGCGAATTAACAAGGCCACTTTATTTCCAAACAAAACTAATGGAAAACTTATCAAACTAATATAACTAACTATAACCATGATTCGGAGTATTCCAGTATTCTCGGAACTCCGGAATATTCGTATTTTCCTGAAACTCCGGTTCCGAGTTCCGGAACCCGGAGTTTCAGACATTGACATCCATCAGCCCCAGGACAAGGTCAGATGCTCCCTCTAGATAGGGTATCGATTTTTTTACTTTGCGCTGCGCTGCGGTGTTTTGCGGATTATAGGGATAAATGGGCCAGATTTTATTTTTATTTCTAAACGGGATTTTGAATTTAGAAAAGTTTAACTTAAAGGCGATGTTTTTCGGGATGGTGAAAAAACATGGCGTTTTGTGTTTTGTGGTCACTATAATTCAGTCACTACAGTGAATTACATAATATCTGTGTATAAAAATGAAGGTATTTTCAAAAGAAAAGTATTATATTAATAAGTATTCTATCCGTTGTCTTGGTACCTTTATAACAAGACTAGTTTCTTAGTTTGGGGCTAGATGGCGCTGTGCGTAATGTCTGATAATATTTATTTGCATTTATATATAGATGATATTTTATTTTATTTAAGCGTTGTCAGTTTTTCCTTGAGGTCTTTTAACTCTTTGGAAACAAGTATTTACCTCAATTATAAGTACTTATCTTAAAAAGCATAAATGCGGTAAGGCGTATAGGGGCGCGTTCAGATGACACGCGATGACCACGCGCAACACACGCGTTGACCACGCGTTGAACACGCGTTGAAATTTGTTCTATATGTAATTTGAGTCTTATGACACATCAATAGATCTCAAATTGCATTTATCAAGTCCACCGGCTCAAGCCTTATAATAATATGCCTTTATAAAATAACTACCAGTGCTCCGCGGTTTCACACACGAAACTCCCGATCCCGTGGGAATAAAAAATGAAGCCTAATATTATTCCCCATACCAAATTTCATCAAAATCGGTCCAGTAGTTTCGGAGCTTAACAAAAAATCTGTCCTCCTTATTAAATTATGTAGATCATGGACCTAAAAGTGTAGATTAGTTTAACATAGATTGTGTTGCAGTACTTGCCTATTAAATAGGTCCTCCCATGGTCCACCCCCATTTTCATCTTAGGTGCTTAGGTTGCTTTCGTCATGTTTATTGCTTTGCTACCAAAAGATTTAAATAAATTGGGAAATTCTATGCAATTTCGTTCGCTGTTGAAAACTTTCGTAGCACTCGTAGAAGCCGTAGAATTTCGTAGCACTTCTTCGCATCGTAGCGTAGACGTCTAGAGCACGATTCTCTACGTAGCGGATTTAGGAAAATCTGTGCAAGCTATTTTAAAGCTTAAAGCGATGGTTTAAAGCTTTTATTTAAATGTACAGCTTAAATAACTGTTTGGAGGTAACGTGTCGGATTTGAATGGAAAGATTGAGATACAATTTAAAGCTCTTTTACTTAAAAAAAGGAGAAGTTGATCCGGCTTACTAAATTAAATTTAATATTTTGAAGCGATTGAATTAGTTTTAGGATTAGCTAGCACGTCACACATTGATGTCATCTCCATGGAAAACAAATGTATAGATATAAATAAATATTGTGTTACACAGTCTAGTTTCAAGTAAAGCAACTAGGCTTCTGTTATGGTGGTCAGACAGCAGATAAAATACTTACCTATATCGTAAAAATAATCACCCAAACCAGAAACAAAAACCTGTACAAAAATATCTTTTTATGAGTGGGAATTGAACCCACAACTTTCTGCGTCACAGGCGGGTGTTTGACGGCTGCGATACATCGATGCAATTCATCTATAATCTCTGGCTCGTGATTGGCCAAATCAAAGTTATACCGCGCTTCATCTCGCTCGCACCGCACTGTTTCATATCTGCTTGTGCGATGTGCTAGCCGTACCCTTAGGGCAGACGATTAAAATACATTTCATACCAAAAAAATAAAGCTTAAAGCTATGTACGTATAAAAATGGCCTCGCAAAGAGATCTGGCAACGTTCCAGTAATAACACAAAAGCCATAGCGTAGTGGACCGACGTAATATAAAACAATCACTACGAGATTGTATTTCAAGATAACATTGATAGAAAAACGTAAAAGGACGGCGATAAGAAATGGTAAGGTACTTATAGTGAGCGCCTGATAACCTTGTGCGTTTTCGAAAACGGAACTAATCGATACCGTTTCGAATTTTGTCCTTTACATTATAATAATAATAAATATGTTTATTGAGCTCTCCACAATAATTATAACAATCAGTTTAAGCTACTTAATAGTAATTTAAAAGACATAGGTATCTATTGCTAATGTAGGCTTGGTATGGTTATTGCGGAGACTGGAGCCTGCACTAAAGTTTCAATGTCTTTGAAGTTGTATGTGTTTATATTCGTTTATTTTGTTTACCTATGTGAAACACTAATTACACATACCTACACAACTTTTATAGAATACTAGATGTCCCGACAAAAGTTTTGCTGTATACAAAAAAGGAAAAAACTAAATCAAAATCGGTTCACCCGTTCGGGAGCTACGATGCCACAGACAGACACACACACACACACACACAGACACGTCAAACTTATAACACCCCGTCGTTTTTGCGTCGGGGGTTAAAAATAGATGTTGGTCGATTCTCAGACCTAACGAATAAACACAAAAAAATTCATATAAATCGGTTCAGCCGTTTAGAAGGAGATTGGTAACTAACCGCGACACGAGAATTTTAAATAAGTATATAGGGATTTTTTTAGTTCATCAATTATTAAACCTAACTTGGTAGATACCTATGCATCTAATTATATTTTTGGTAAAAGTATATGTATTAGCTAGTAAAGATTATATGTACTGTTTTAAAGAGAATATCAAACTCTTCGTTCAACTCAATGAATAAAATGCACATTTTTGGCAATGGACTGTTATGAGAGACTTTATTTGTTGTACCAGTAATTGAATATAACTGCCTCAGAACGGCTGGACTTTGTTGGAAATGGTAACATTTACATACTTATAGTAAACGGTCAGCCATTTTTTAGTTGCGCTGCCAACTTTCAAACCTATGGCAATGCATAGAGAACGTAACCAAATCAAATTACTTTGTAAGCGCGCACACACTTACCAGGCACACACTCTACTACTTTTTATAGACAGATATTTTTTTTTCTTCAGTATAATAGCTTCATACAATTTGTGAAAATAGCCAACTAGCAGCGTCCCGCGACTTCACTCTGTCCCGATTTCGTTAGAATATCGGTATAAAAGCAGCCTATGGATTTAATTCCAGGATTCAAGCTAGTTTCATCGTTACAATTTTATATTAGTATTTGCTTGAAAATGAAACTTGAAAAACATACAAACTTTTACATTTAATTTTATAATATTAGTAGGGTAGGTATCTTAATAATATTATGCCACCCTAAATGACGAAATCTCAGCAACTAACCAATCTAAGTCACTAGACTTGTATTATGGTGGCTAGACAATAGAATATTTTAAATACTTTTGTGAATACCTACATACTTACTACACATAGGTATAGGAACACCCAGACAAGAAACAAATATCTGTACATACATTTTTGCTCGAGACGGGAATTGAACCCGCAACCTTCAACGTGTTCGCCCACCAAAGAAGGCGTCGATACCTAGTACTTACACCCACACAGGCACATATAAAAAATGGGATTAAAATTCATAACATCTCTTTTCCCTCGAGGTTAAAATGAAATTCGTCAAATAAAAATACACTTTTATTCCAATGTCCATGTACATCTACAATTTGTCTTTGCTAAGTGTGTACGCCCATACTACCATTCTGATACTTAAACGCAACAAATTAATTTATCGACAAAAAAGAAAATCGGTAAATTAATTTATCGACAAATAAGAAAATCGATAAATTAATTTATCGACAAAAAAGAAAATCCGACATGGAAAAACTCGACAAATTAATCTTTCTACAGAAGAAAACGGATAAATTAATCTATCGACAAAAAATATTGACAACAATTTAATGTACTTATCGACAAAATAATATCGACAGCAAATTAATCTATCCACAAATTAACCAATCGGCAAATTAATCTATCGGCAAACTAACCTGTCGACAAATTAATTTATCGTAAAAAGAATATCGACAAATTATTCAATCGACAACAGAAAACCGACATAGTACAATCGAACTGTGCGGCCTGAAGAGATTATAATCTATTCCAAAATCAAAGAGAATTTTTAAATTGTGTGCTACACCGAATATAAAATTTTGTTCACATTTAGGTACGTACTTATCGCTTTCTTATCGTATCTTTTTGTAGTAGAATTATTTACATATCAAATGTCAATACCATGAAATTAAATGATGATTAACGACAAGCAAGCTCTAATCATCTTATTTCGGTGTAACACTAAGGCACTGTGCCTTAGATCAATGACATAATTATTTCTCATTGATTTTGACATAGACTTTATGTCGGTGAAACACCGAAGATTAAAGTTCTACACAAACCAGCTTAACAATCACTAAACAATTTCCTAATGTTCTGTTAATTCTTGGTTGGTGGTCTGATGCTGGTGTGTGTAGACCTTAATATTGTGATCATGTGCTATTATTAATTAAACTAGCTGCGCTCCGCGGTTTCACCCGCGTAACTCCCGATCCCGTGGGAATATCGGGATAAAAAGTAGCCTATGACCTTCCTCGATAAATGGACTATCCAACACAAAAAGAATTTTTCAATTCGACCTAGCAGTTCCTGAGATTAGCGCGTTCAAACAAACAAACAAACTCTTCAGCTTTATAATATTAGTATAGATTACAAAGGAATCGAAACAGTCTGCTCGGTTGAAGATTTACCCCTACCACGGGGGATGGAAAAAGGTTAAACTTAACGTTTATCGAATACTATCTCAGCTCTTGGCAGAGGCATTTAAGATATAAATGAAGAATACATTTACGGAAATATGTGACTAGATATTTTCGTGGCGCATAGTAAATGTTAACTGACATATGAACACCTGTGCTATAAAATGGGGGTTAGTTCAAAATTAAAACTATATTAAATAGGAATTGCCAACAAGATATTTCATACAACTATAACCCTAAAAGGCTCTGTCCGAATATAGAAAATGAAATTTATACAAATTACCAATGTAACACCTTCTTACAAATGTAATTAAAATATACTTTGAAATATTTTTAATCGCTAAAAAATATGCTATAAGAATATATTTTAAACGTGTTCGTTAAATTATAAATTGCTTTCGGAGTCTCTCGTTTCAGCACCCCGCCCGCCCCCAGCCTTCACAAGGTTCACTCTTACTACGAGTTGTGATAGTATTTATTTAAGTATGATAGTATATTTAATACAATACATAATCATAATCACAATCATCATTATTTGACAAACGGTAACATTAAATATATTGTGCGCTTCACAACACACAATAATTCTACTATAAAGTACCCAGCCACCCACCAGGGACCAGCTGTACGTAAATAGGAATAAACGAAAATATTTTTCATATTTCGTTCAAGGCTTTGAAAACTTTAGAGCTCTAAAGATTCAGTTTTATTTAATTATTTTGGTAACCTATTATCAATTACGCATCTTGATGCGTACATACCAACATACCCAACATACCACTGGTTATTAGACCTCTTGAGGTCTAATAACCAGTGGTATGTTGGGTCGGACATGTTACCCACGACAAGAAAATCGAGCAAAGACTGACTGATCCGAGCGGGCTGCGCTGCCCGGTCCGAGACTTTTACGTTTAAAGCATGAACGTCAGTATCATAAAACGGGAATCGTGGTAGGGGTATCGCATATGCCATTTGTATAGAAACGTTATAAAAGAATATTGACAAATGATGTTTCGTTAGCTTATTCTGGTAAAGTGGGCTTAAGACCTTAGATTTTAAACTGAATTCACTATATTTTACAATACGGTGGGACATTTCATAGGCGTTAGGTAGACTTACAGTGAGAAAATTACATAGAAGTATTTATTTATTTAATCTCTAAGATTTACAATATTAACTGTGAAAAATTTAACTAAAAATGTAATTCTTAAAAAATCATTACTTTTAAACCTAATTTTTTCCCTATTTTTTTTGTGTTTCTAGGAATTTATTTCTAGAGCATTATTTTAGTAGATGTGAGTTTTTACTTACAGTACGGCCTGAGTGGAACAAGAGTTTACTTGTAGTTATTCACGTCACTAATTGTTACGTTATTTATAACCATCTCCATTTTGTTGGACATATTGTTTCCCAACCTTTTGTAATGTTATGATAATGGACGTTATACATAAGCTATGATGTTTCAAGCTGTCATTTCAACTCGGATCTAATTATACTCAAATGAATCAATTACACACACAGTTAACGGATGTTTCTACGTATTTTGTAACGTATCCATTTTGTTTTTATTAAATATTTTCACTTTGAAGTGAAAACGAAACGCGGGAAAGCTTTTGAAATCAAATTATGTGAAAACAGCAATTTCATTTTCCTTATTTTCAGAATAAATCAGATTAGATCAAATGAAATGCGTGTGATAGGTACGAGTGAATTGGTATCGGTAAACATTGGTAAATGATAAAAAAACATGTAATGTGTTTTGTAGCGTATATTTTGATAAATGTGATGCGAGTAGGTACCCGGTATGCGGAAGCTGTTTGACCACTTGAGTACATTCACTTTCTGTCGGGACGCGGCCTGGGTGAGACGTCTCACCCTCACTGCCAGAATTGTTGTTTAACTTACATATATACACAAAAATACAACTACTTATATCATACTAGCGACTCGTTCCGGCTTCGCACGGCTATATTATGCTATCTATTAAAAAAAAACCGCATCAAAATTCGTTGCGTGGTTTTAAAGATTTAAGCATACATAGGGAAATAGGGACAGAAAAAGCGACTTTATTTTATACTATGTAGTGATATACAAATACAAAAGGTACACAGGAAAAAAGGTTTCTTTGAAGCGATAAATAATCCTAAAGAATAATTTTTGATAATTTTTTTTTTTTCAATTTACAAGCAATATTCTAAAATAAAGAATACTACTTATTATTTTTATGACCATTTCTTAAAAAACAAGAACTTGTTCTCTAGCGTCTGTAGGGAGAGAATGATTTCTGCGTCTATAAATGGAGAATAGTTTCTTACTTTATGAATTTTTTTTTCTCTGTGTACATTTTTTATCGAGGGTATAAGAAAAGGGGTTGTTCTAGAAATCTAGGCGAACTTTTGTTCTACAACTTTTAAAAATTCTAACATTGTGAAGTTATGTTTCATCAAAATACCGCTGCTTCTTAAACGTAGATGTCATTGATCTTGGGGTTCATTTATTTATTGAGTTTTGAATACTATCATGCGACACCATATCAAACGCATTCAACGTTTTTATTTCCAAAAAAACTCTATTTAACTAACGTCAATATTTTGTCAAAAATGTTCGAATTTTCAAAAGTCGCCAAACAACATTTATATGTCTAGACGTCTCGGACAACCACTTTCACTTCATAGTATAAAATTTGTAATATAATACTCTCGTAGAACCAAATTGTAGGTGTATTGTATTTCTAAGAAATCGATTTTTACTTGTTGGTAACAATAACAAGTTATGCCGCTGTTATTTCGTTACTAAGATTTGTTACATATCTCAACCTTGCTCTAAGATTATTATGTAGGTACTAAAGAAATAAATTCCTAGAAACACAGCTACATTATACACGGGAGGTACCCTGATATCAAATTTACTTTACTTTAATTCTCCTACGTTTTTTTTACAATTAAACTTATTATTTTACAATATTTACAAATTTTATTAAATTAAATTAACAGAAGATGTTATATTTCGGATAAAACAATCGTCAATAAAGATGAAGCATTTGAAAATTATTATTTGCGGTGTTGTAATTAAGAATTTCCCCTTATTAGATGGTAATTAAAAAAGTATATCTACCATTTGCTGTATTTTGAAATTTCGAGTCTGTAATTTATATTATTTATGAAATTGCTTCATATTTCATAAGTACTTAATATTAATAACAAATTTTGTAACCCCGATTTTTGAGAACATGATCACAGGGAAAATACTTTAAGGTTTCTTTATGCTCATTAGAAATCATACATCTTAGGTTTTAAGACGCATTTAAAGTGACACTTATAATTTTCGTAGATATTTTTTTTTTCTTAATAATTCGTTCTCTCAGGAGGAGCGGAGTACTCATCCTGATTTCAATTATACAATAAATTACGAAGGTTTGATTATCATTATGCTGTCTTTATAATACCTAAATAAGAATTCGGATGCCATTCAAAATAATTATTTTGTTAAGTACAGTAAACTTAACAAACCTAACTAATTTGAAAACTCTAAAGATGTGCATTCTTCATTGCATGTTGATTTAGTAAAAACGCTACCGATAAGTTATTTCTTAAAATTCTTGCTAACTTTCAATACATTCCAAAAAAATATTCGTACTAAGAGGAAACTTATACATCCATATTATTATCATTATAACAACTTAATGTTCACTAATAATGTAGAATACCAACAGACTTGATAAAAATACGTGGTAAAAGTATTTCTAACCAACCATCACACACAGTCGGGAGCATTCGGGATATAATTTTGATACAAAACATACAAAATTGCAAAACAGGTATTTCAAACAGGACACGAATACATTGGCAATTGGAATACTCCGGGCGGTGAGCTCATTCCAAATTCAGTACATACAAAACTACTTCATACTCAGTCGAGTTATCACTTTTTAACATTTAAATCGTCTTCACGCGTCGGCGTTAGGTGGCCGACGTCACATGTCGTTGCCGTCGCCGACGTAACCCTCGTCTGGGCTTTCAGAACAGATGTCGGCGGCGCACTTGGCGTTCGATACCTGCGGTAGCGGTTTGAGCCCCTCCGTGCCCTCGGCGGGCAGCCGTGCGTCCGATGTCTGCGTATCCACACACCTCGTCTCCACCTGATAACAGCGACCTTCGGCCACACTCAGCGGCACCATCACCGCGCAGGTACCTTTGGGACTCACCCACGATGCGCAACCCTCCGTCTGCGCACAGCACTCCGTCTTGTATCCGTCAGGTGGTGATGGAACAAATTCTTCGTTATAATAGACGTTTGCGTTTCCAACAAACGCTATCGGTCGCCGAGGCGCTGGGTACCCTTCAAGAGTACGTCTGACGTTCGTTCCCGAGAATATTTCGAAATTAGGGCACATCGTCTGAGGCGTATTAAACTCGTTGTCTTTTGCGAATTTACAAACCAATTTTTGACCTTTAGCTCTGTTGTGCGGTAGAGTCTGATAAAAGGGCCCGCCGACCATTGAATAGTTGGATATTATCGGCTGTCGACACGTTTGTTTCGGTAGACCGTAATCGTAAGGATAACCCTCGCTATCTAAGAAGCAGCCAGGGTTAAGATGTACGTCTGCCGAGTGTTGGTACATGTTAGCCAACGCGTTGGGTGGCATGTGAGGCTGTTGATCCTGCCACGTGACCTGTCGCGGAGCTGTAGTCGCGGTAAATGCGGTTTCCTCTTCAAAACAGTCTACGTTCGCATTCTGAGCTTTGTACACTGATAACACGGTGTTCTCGTTCTGCGCATTGTTCGCCACCGTTTCCGCATCGCTAATTAGGTCGGGATTTCTGTCAACAAAGCCTCCTTTCATGTTATTGCTTTGATACGCGTCGCTCGACTCGTAATCTCGGCCTGTTTGCACGGTGTAGTGAAGCGCGTGATGAGAGTGCGCATTCACAATCAGACTGCCGTTGTTTTTCGGTAAATTGCCGTTACTTCTACTCGACGGTAGGATTTGGTTACACAAAGCTACATCTTTACCGCTTTCCTTCTTCTTGCGGCTTCGCGTATCGGTTTTAAATTTCAACAACACTACTGCTATAATTGCAATAAGTAATATAAGAATTAGGAACACTACTGTCACAATGACCACTAAATGTCTTTGCGGAAAGCTGACGACGATCACGACCGGTTCTTCTTTGACCAGTACCCTGATAGTGTAATTGCCGCGAGACTTGCCTGCCGGGTTCTCTGCGACACAAGAGTACGTACCGTTGTCTTCGATACCTATATTATAAATGTATAGTTCGCTCTTTTTATCGATGACGCCGTTTTCGACGAAATACACGTCGTGGCTCTGCTCCGGCGACATTGTTGAATAATTGTGAATGACTTGTCCCTGATAAAGCCACGTTATTTTTGCCTCTGGAATCGCTTTTACCAAACACTCTAAAGTCACGTTACTCCCGATATTGGTCTCTAAAAATACGGACGTAGGAGTCATTTTAGGTAAACAAGCAAACTCGGTTTCGGCGACGTTAGTAATAGTACTTCCCTTCAAGCGGTCGGGGAGCGAGCAAATCGGCTCGACTTCATGAGGCATATTGAAATTCGACAACCAAATATGTAAATCTTTCAGATGGCAATCACAGTTCCAATTATTATTTTCCAAGTTTATACCGCGCAGCGTATCGGGGAATAAATTCTCGCCTTGGATATTGGCTAACCTATTCCCGTTCAACCGAAGCCACTCCAGATGATTCAATCCAGCGAAAGCATCCCTCTCTATCGTTTCAATTTTGCAATCGGTCAGTTCGAGCGTGTTGAGAAACGAGAGGGGTTGGAAGCAATGCGTCTTGATGCTAGTTATCGGATTGTTGTTCAAAGTGAGCCTCATTAGTGAGGGAAAGTACACGAAGTTGCTAGACGGGACAACTGTTAGGTAATTATTAGAGAGATCCAACTCGACGAGATTCGCGAGGCCTTTGAAAGCGTGGTTATCGATTTTCTGGAGTCTACATCTTTGTAAGTAAATTTTCTGTAGGTCGAGGAGGTTAAGTTTGTGGAATGTTTCCTTTTGTAGTACTTGGAGGTCGTTGCCCGTGAAGTCGAGGACTTGCGTCTCGGTGTCAAGTGAGTCGGGTATGGCTTTGAGGTCTTTCTCTGAGCACTCGACGTACCGTTTCCCGTTCTTCCACTTGCAGATGCACTGGGTGGGACATGCGATGGCAGGCAGAAGGATGCAGGTGGTGCACAAAGCCAGTAGCTTCACGTCTACACTCTTTTTCAATCTCATGTTGAAAGTCCATAGCACATCGATTACATTATCTGAAACAACGAAAACATAAATTTAATAATTATGTATATGTTTTAAAGATTATGCTAACAATGACATAACAACAACAATAACATAGCAATGATTAACATAAGACATACTACAGGGTGGCTCTAAAATACGTTGACAAACAGTTTTATGAATAACTTTATTGTTTATATTGATACAGTGCTGTGTATTCCAAATAATTAAAATATAGTATTATTTTATCTTGAATATTTATTAGTTTTACAAATAACCGCCTTTTGCTTGGATACACAGGCAAAAACGTTTTCTGAAATTTACAACGATTCTCCGCACCTCCTCTTCAGATATTTTATCCCACGCATGAATATGTGTTGCCTTCAGCGGGTCTATATTTCTAATCGCAAAAATGATAGAATTTACTCTTCTAGCCGTCCTGGAGCCGCACCAGTTGTCTCTTATCGCCAAAAACCGGATTCAGTTATGGTTTGGGACGGTATTTGCTCAACAGGCAAAACTCCCCTAGTTTTCGTCGAAAAAGGTGTGAAAATAAACCAAGAAATATACCGACGGGATATTTTAGAGGGTGTAGTTCTTCCTTGGAGCCAGCAGCATTTCGGCGACCAACCGTGAAGTTTTCAACAGGACTCTGCTCCATCTCACAGGACCTTAAGCGTGCAGCAGCGGTGTATGGTAAACTTTCCTGGGTTCATAAGTTCTAGGGAATGGCCTCCGTATTCACTGGACTTAAGAGGAAAGGGTACCGGGGGCTTTCTCCATACAAACTATTACAAACGTAGTCGACTGTTTTCTCCCTGGATAATGACACTAGAGCAAATATTTTTGGTGCATAAAACTTATAACTGCCATGACCATGCTCCTATTTTTTGTTTTTTTTTTATTTGTTAATTTTTTAAATTTTAATTTCTATGATAATTAAAAATGAAAAAAAAAAACAAAACATAGGGGCATAGTCATGGCAGTTATAAGTTTTTTGGCACAAAAATATTTGTGCTAGTGTCATTATCCCTGGGAGGAAACAGTCGACTAAGTTTGTATGGAGAAAGCGCTGGTACCCTTTCACCTTAAACCCGATGGATTACAGTGTGTGGTCTATCTTCGAGGTGAGGGTCTGTGCGACTCCACACACAAGTATAAACGCGCTGAAGGCAACACTTATTCATGAGTGGGATAAAGTATCTGAAGAGGAGGTGCGGAATATCGTTGAAAATTTCAGAAAACGTTTAACCCTGTGTATTCAAGCAAATGGCGGTTATTTTGAAAACTAATAAATATTCAAGATAAAATAATACTATATTTTTATTATTTAGAACTCACAGCATTGTATCAATATAAACAATAAAATTATTCCTAAAACTGTTTGTCAACGTATTTTAGAGCCACCCTGTATTATTATCGTCTTAATTAAATCTTGCTTCATCGCCAATCAGTTTCAAAATAAACAAATAAATTAAATTGAATTTAGAATCTTGTCCAAAAATCTTCCTTGAAAATAAATTGTTATCCTTATCTCTAAAAAATTCAACCTAGCTAGTCTCAAATCGTAGGTAAAATTAAAAGTATATCAATCTGACAGTGACAAGGGTTGGTTGTTTGTTTTAATTTAGAGAATGGAAACAGTTGGATTGTATCTTTTAGGGCGACTTGCAGGCGTATTTGGATAACCTAAGGTTTGCCAACACGGGTTAGAAGTTTATCTTTTTAAGTTAAAAACTAACGATGTCCTTAAGGATATACAAAAATACTGAATCACTTAAACTGCTCCATTTTTATGATTCTGACAGTAATTAAAGTAAATTCATTCCATATTAAACACCCGGCCAAATATGCCACAGTGAATGATGAGTAATTTATGTATTCCTCTCTCTCCCTTGTTCTACATAAAATGTCTATTTCTTAATGTCAAAATGGAATTGTTATTAAGTACAATATGAATTTCGACGTTATGTTTTTGATAATATTATGAGAGTAACATACTCAATAAGAAAATATAAAAATTCCTTGTTGCTAACACCAGGTTAAAATATAATTTCATGTTAAATAAAATATAGTCCAACCTGGATTTGGCAACTCAACCCTACAACTTGAGTTTGTTAAATATTTATTTTTAACCCGTTGCTTGCGACGGGCGACAGGATAAACTATTTATTTGACTCTATTATCAACTAACCCTGGCTTAATAATTATTAACTTAACTCTGGATTGCGCAAGTGGCCCTTGTGGCAATCTTAGGCAATGGCTTTCCAAGGGTAGGACAGCCGTGGGAAGGGTAAACGGGCTACGACCTATCAGTGTTTTACAGTGGTTAAAGCAGTTAATGTAAATATTGTATCGCTGCAAGCATAAAGGATACGTAGGTCAGTTCAAAGACTTCGGTCTACTTGTCGCCACCACCGCCGTGCCGCGCAAACTCTCGACCAGACGTAATATAGACTTATATTTAATATATATGATTTATTTAGGGACAGCAATTTTAATCCAAGCTATTCAGGTCTAGGGCATGTATTAGATAGAGTAGGCTTGCCTAGAACCCATATTTATTGGAATGAAAGTTCCTTATCGCGCGTTGCGAAAGGGGGCTAGATGGACAAAATTAAGATCTAAAGTTGTAACGACACTTTTTGCATAGAAAGCAAGCCAGTTATTTTCGTTTCGTCTTTCTATTTCGCATTGAACAGTGTGGTGTCGGATAAAAAAATACAATTCCTTCACTAGTCAATCGCAAGGAACTTCGTTCCATCCGGGTGTCCCTTGACACCTCTCAAGTTTTTTTATTTTTAATTGGAAATCCAACGGCTATTTTAGGTAGACCCTCCTCTCAGCTTAGTCCACCGCATCCTGAGGAAAGAACGATTTAAATATAATAAATAAATAAATATTCCACGACATTCCACACGTCGCCATCTAGCCCCAAGCGAAGTAACTAGACTTGTGTTATGGGTTCTAGATAACGGATATACTACTTATATACTTTTCTTTTGTAAATATATACTTATAATACATAGAAACAACCAGACCACAGACAAATATCTGAGCATAAATACTTGTCTGAGGCGGAAATCGAACCCGCAACCCTGTGTTTGGCAGTCCGGCATGGAGACCATTGTGCCAACTGGATCGTCGAATGTCGAATGATAATGTTTTCCTTCGCCGTATGAGAAATGTTAATTCGCACATACCTATATAAATTTTTAGTAAGAAAAAATTATGATGCCCAGCCAGCCAGGATTCAAAACTGCGACCCTCTAAATCGCGATTTATACCACTAAGCCAACACCGTTCTCTTTGTCAGACGTAAACGTTAAAAAAAAACGGTGAAAACATGATTCGATTTCATTCGAGCTCGTTTTTTCCCCCGTCCCCACAGTTATATAAGAGGAGACGCTCTCAAGATCAGAGTATGGATTATATACTGCGTCTAGAGGCGCCTTAGTTTCTTCCATTATGTATGTAACTCGTACATTATTTATGTGAATCGATTGTACGAGGTTCCGGTTTCGTGCGTGTTATTGTTTAGAAAGGCTAGATTTTTTACGATTATTTTTATCGCTTTGTTTTGTTTTTCGGTTTCGTTTTGCGTGATCTCGTTAACCGTTTTGTATTCGTTGGTTTTTGGCCTCTGGTAATATATTTGTAGGTCTTTGGGAAAAAAGGTAGCAAAAATAATAATAATTTATTTTAATATTAGGTACTTATTTCAGTTTCGAATTTCAGATTGGTTTATAGTTTATACGAATGGTTCGAATAACAAAATAATAATTGGATCAAAAATATTATCAACCACGAAATAAAATTATCCTATATTTTATTTAAATTCTTATTTGGGTTCCGTACTAAAGGGGTGAAAACAGGACCCTTTTAATAAGACTCCATCTGTCCGTTCTGTCGGTTTGTCTGTCTGTCACCAGGCGTGATAACTAGACAGTTGAAATTTTCATATATTGATATTTCTGTTGCCGCTATAAAACAAATATCTATAGGTAAAAAACTAAAAAACAGAATATAATAGATATTTGATTTGATCAGATATTTGTCTGGGGTCTGGTTGTTTCTATGTATAATAAGTATATTTTACAAAAGGAAAAGTATATAAGTAGTATATCCGTTGTCTAGCACTCATATCACAAGTCTAGTTAGGTACTTATCTTGGGGCTAGATGGCGAGGTGTGGAATGTCCTGTAATATTTATATTTATTTATATTTTATAATGGTACGGAACCCTTCGTGCGCAAATCCGACTCGCACTTGACTGGTTTTTTTTTTCATTTTATGCTCGGTATATTGAAACAAACGCCATGACCGTGGAAATAAAAGATTACCTCCATATTCGAAAACGATCACTTTCTTGTTAGTAGAACGTTGTCTTATGTTACTGACAATTGACATAGGTAGTTCTTGGTGCTACTTAAAAGGTTCGACGCGTTACGACAAAATAGTCATACACTATACAAAGAGGATGCAACGAGTACAAGATAATCGAACCCGTAACTTTGTGCGTCGTATTCCCTGTTCACTTGCTACGCCACAGAAGACGTCTTAGTACCTAGCTTTAATTTTTTCAAAATATTTTCTTTACGAATGCCTACGTTATAACGCCTATCTATTTTTATATTAAACACTAGCTGCTAAACAAATACAAAAAAAAAATGATTACTGATTATCAGACCTAACGAACATACACTCAAAATTTCATACAGATCGGTTCAGCCGTTTTGGAGGAGTTTGGTAACAACACCGCGAGAATTTTATATACATTCCATTTCAATAACAACTCATACAAACATAGGATTCAAACCTCTCAATACTTTTTTTTAATGTTGGTTCGAAATTTGAACTGACTTGATATTACTTGACGAAGTTTTGTCAAAAGTGTCATTGTCCCGTACCGGAAGTCTAGTTGAGTACTTATTATTATCATTTAATTTTTTTTGCGATCTTGGTTGCTTCTTTTCCTGGAACAAAAGGCATTTCCCCACTTTCCCTTTTTTTGGTGGCAATTGGTAATGAGATATCGATCTAAGTTCAAGGAGAAAATTAATTAGGACTTACACTTCCGGCCGAATCTTTGCCGATTACTTTCTACTACTACTAGCGCCCCTGGCGGGAGAGAGTAGAACTTATTCATTTGAGAAACCAATGCGTTCAATGGCATCTACGAGGACCGGTCTCGCGCCCTTTTGCGTTTCTTTTAACGGGAGTAAGTAACGAATTGTGCGTGAAAGTTAGCCCAAACGTTCGTGGGTGACCTATGGACCTTGCGCGTTGTGTGAGTGAGTGAGTGAATAGGTATTTAGGACCCAAAAACAGGTGGATTTCCCGCGCATCATTCTCGCCGGCCGGCAGAGGAAAACGTGACCTGTGAGGATCGTCGCGCGAGCGCAGGTTAGTGTGAAATCTTATACAAAACAGTCATTTATGAATTCTAATATTAAAATGATATTTTTTCATTATTTTCGATAAAAGAACACGCGAAGTATCGAGTTTATGGACAAAGAAAATCGAATCTATTGCAGGAGCGTTTCTGAATTTGGAACATTACAACGCTCCAGCAATGTTGTAATGAATGGTTTAAGATGTTGTATGAAACGGCGTGCTGGGGTTATTAAATACTTATTCTTGATTGGATCTCCTTTATTATAAAGCTTTGCTTAGTACAGATTGCGTTCACGTGGTTGTATAGCCATAAATAAGTTTGCCTTTCAATAAAAATTTGCGGCAAGGCTAGAAATTTGTCTTGATTTGATGTAACTAACACGACTTTCTTTTAAACACGGTGTAACAAGAGGGGTGGATCATCGGTTGCTAGGGGGTGGGGGACCTCAGTGCCTATCGATTTAACCCCCCCTATATGTTCTGTAATGTTAAATGTTTCAAAAGTTATTTGGACTGGATCAAATTTAAGTAACATACATACAAATCGACCTAATAAAAGCGTGTTAAAAACCAAGCTTAAATTTTACATTTACTTAGAGTCATATTCGTTGGGATAAAATGAAAACTGAAATAAGTATTTTTGTATTTTCTATCTATCCCAAACTTATTTCACCTACAGAGAAATTGAAATAAATAGTATATTATTGTGAAAGGCATACCAATGTACCTACCTTCTACTCGTAGCGCTCCAACAAATTGCTAAATATGTTGTTTGCGTGCTGGAGCTGTATTTATCGTTATGTTTTGTTCAAGATCGTAATCAAATTGTTTTGTATGCTGACTATTGCTGACTGAATTAACT
Source organism: Idaea aversata (assembly GCA_907269075.1). Taxonomy (NCBI): domain Eukaryota; kingdom Metazoa; phylum Arthropoda; class Insecta; order Lepidoptera; family Geometridae; genus Idaea; species Idaea aversata. The sequence goes on along the minus strand of OU026088.1, from coordinate 15,749,372 downwards.
GTTTTATTTACCTGTTAAGGGTAAACGCAGATCATAGACTTTGGACGTTTGATAGATTATAAATATTGCAGGACATTCCAAACATCGCCACCTAACCCCAAGCGAAGTAACTAGACTTGTGTTATGGGTGCTAGAGTGCTAGACAACGAATACTACTTACTTAATCTCAGTGAAATAGGCAAGTTTTTTTTTCATTTGGCACTAGGGTGACCATACATTTTTTTTACACCGGGAAAGATTAAAGTTCAGGTTAAAAAATTAAAAAACCATGAAGTTTGAGTTAAATCTTAGTTTAAAAAAAATCTCTCAATGTGTCATAATAAATATTGTTTGCATTTGATAGCACATATATCCTGGAATACTATCCAAAAAACAGATTGGGATAATTCCTTCATTTGCAGTTTTGGCATCACAAAACATAGAGAACGGAGTGAAATTTTTAATTTTTTTTAAAATGGTGGATATCTCGGAGACTTTTATCACTACATAGTATAAAACAAAGTCGCTTTCTCTGTCCCTATATCTTTGTATGCTTAAATCTTTAAAACTACGCAACAGATTTTGATGCGGTGTTTTTAATAGATAGAATAATTCAAGAGGAAGGTTTATATGTATAATACATACATAATATAGCCGTGCGATGCCGGAGCGGGTCGCTAGTAGAACATAACTTTCATTTTTCTGATCCGGCATAGTGTCCTCTATCCGTAGGTGCCCGCTTGGCCATTCATTACGGGACACCCTGTATACTTTTCTATTGTAAATATATACTTATAATACATAGAAACAACCAGACCACAGACAAATATCTATATGTCATCATAAATATGTGTTTGGCAGTCCGGCATGGTGACTGTTGTGCCAACTGGGTCGTCATTATCGTTTAAGGGTTCATTCACAAATCAGTATTATCGTATACCTACGTTTTTATTCAGTGATGGCGAATGTAGCAATATAAGTAGGTTCACACACGCGACAGTATTCTGGCTCCGATGTACAAGCCGATACGTAATCTAGAGCTTAGAAGTTCTTAACAGTAGCTACTTAGATATGGATAGCATTTCGGTCTTTTACTAAACTATTATTCTACGACATAATGAAGAAATAAAATGATATCGACGGTAGTGTCGAAAGGAAAATTTTGTCGTAAGTAATAAACGTTTATTGGTCGTGGTCCGATCGCCGGAGTTCTATCAAACAAACGACTGGCAAATCAAACTATCCGCAGTTCTATCAATCGAATCATCGTTATAATAACGTCAAATTGCATTTACTGTGGTTCTATCAATCGGACTATCCTTAAAATAATATCAACTTGTATTGGTAATAGTTCTACTGGAGTAGGACCAACTTTAAATTGCTTTTTAAGTTTCCTGTGCTATCGATATGTTTAAAATGTTTGATATGTCTTTCAATATAGAAGTTACGACGTTTTATACATTTTGTTGTTACAGACAAGGAATTAAAAGTTTATGTCGTAATCGTAGTAAAGTCAATGTCGTAGACAAGTTAATGTATTGTGGATTACAGTTCCATGACGTGGAATGTTTTACGACATAGAAAATTGAGTTTATGTTTGTATAAACCATAGAATTTGACTTTCGTTCTTCGGTATAAACTTATTTATTTACCTTTTTTTCATATAACGTTTGTAAATGTAACATGGTAGGTAATTTAATGAGTGCTTCCCGTTTGCCCCACCAAGCTGCCCCACAGTAGGGCAAAGTGGAATCGTAAAAAATTTGTAGTCTCGTTTGCCCCACTAATATGATTCTGCCCATCAGGGTTGGCACCTTGTTTAGAGTTTGAGAATTTTCGTGTCATCTCCAAAGTTATGAACCATCACGGTATACAAATACACAATTCAAATTTCAGTTGTGATAAATGTAGGTAACTGGGTTGGTAACCTATGTAGTGTGTTTAAATAAAAGTACAAAATGATTATTTGAAACGTTTACTTCTGAAGGAATCTGGTTATAAATCACAAAATAAATTACACGACTCATTACAAATAAAATCTTTGCCAAACTCAACACACAATAATTAGTCACTTTTACTACTAACTGTGAAAAATAAAATATCAGATTACCGCTACCGGAATGGGAACCACGTATTTTTCAGTCATATTTGAATCATATTTCAATTATGTATATGAGCTCATAGCAGCATATTTGGAGATTGATTAACATTTGACTCAGCTAACTACATTTTTACTGCTACCAAAGCTTACATCGCTCTTTTCTCTGTAGTAAAATGACAGATTCCGGAATGGCAACCACGTATTTTAAACTTTTATTTATTTAACTTGTTTCAATAATATTTGAAGACAGCGAGCTATGAAAGCTTTGGTTGACATTTAACTCATAATAGCGTACACTAATATTTGTTGTATCTTGAAAGCTACCTAAATCACCATGTTATGTATGTACACTTGCAAAAACGGATGTGGGCAACTTTAAAAACGTACCGTCACATAACAACAAAATCGGCGAGACCGTTACCTACGAATATGCTTACCAAATAAAACTGGTTTGGTCTTTCTAAAAATTTTCATATTTTGCGTGACTGTTTGTATGTTCTGCATGATGTTTTTTTATTATTTAATCAGTAAAACTGTATTTAACTTAGTCAAGTGTTAATCAATCTGAGATTTTTTTATTTTACAGTTAGTAGTGACTAATTATTGTGTGTTGAGATTGGCAAAGATTTTATTTGTAACGAGTCCTGTAATTTATTTTGTGATTTATAACCAGATTCTTTCAGAAGTTAACGTTTCAAACAATCATTTTCTTTATTTCTTTTCTTTCTTTCATTTTGTACTTTTATTTAAACACACTCCATAGGTTACCAACCCAGTTACATTTATCACAACTGACATTTGAAATGGAGATCTTGTCAATATTATTTAATGTCTCGTATTATACATAGCTCGTATTTCGAGATTATTGCACCACAAGTAACTTAAGTCTGCATGTTTTAGTGTAATTTGTAACATACCGTGATGATTCATAACTTTAAAGATGACACGAAAATTCTCAAACTCTCAACAAGGTGCCAACCCTGATGGGCAGAATCATAATAGTGGGGCAAACGAGACTACAAAATTTTAACGATTCCACTTTGCCCCACTGTGGGGCAGCTTGGTGGGGCAAACAGGAAGCACTCGAAATATCCTCCAAAAAATAAAAAAATACACAGTAAATATCCCATCTCAAACGACTTTAGTAACGAAAACAACCTTGTTAGTGTCATCATCATCATCATATCAGCCAAAGGACGTCCACTGCTGAACATAGGCCTCCGCCAAAGGCTTCCAGAGCGATCGGTCGCATGTTCTCTTCCCGCGACCTTTATTAAGTCTTCTGTCTTATTAGTCACTACATATTATAAAGTATTCCGCCGCGTCTTTCTGTCTCTCTGTTCGCTACAAACTCAAAATCGACTGCTCCGACTTTTATGCTGTTTTCACCAATAGATAGACTGGCTTTTGAGGAAGGTTTTAGTATATAAAAAAAACTACCACGCGTCTCAAGTCGCGGGCAACAGCTAGTTTAAAATAAAACAATATTCTTAAGTAAGAAATTAATTAACTGAAAACAGTAATACACAATTTAAAAACATGCACTTCCAACCCTCGTAACACAGTATACCGACCTCCACCGCGCTTCAGAATGCACGTTGTTCCTTAGCATTCAAATATTAACCAAATACCCACCTCGAGTGTAACTATAATTAGATAATAACACAGTGGAATACATTTTCGTAATTCAGTTGTTGCACAAAGCTCGGTACACGTTGCAATTGTGTTAAGTAGTCACGTTTGCAATATAGAGGTAATGCGCTTTCGCAACTAGCCACGTACCTACGTAATACGTAACGTAATTATTATATGAAATTCTCTGACTTGATAATTACTAGCGGCCCGCCTCGGTTTCGCATATATTTCAGTCAATTTTCAGAAAACTTTAATCTTATAATATAAAAGAGGCAATCACTGACTCACTCTATGTCGGGCATGTCTAAAGGTGGACGCAAATGTGACAGGGAGACTTGGTGGTGGGACGACACAGTCCAGAGGGAGACTAAGGCGAAGAAAGCCCTCTTTAAAAAGTGGCAAGCGTCCAGCTCTCCTGAAGATCGCGACTCGTATAAAGCCGCCAAACGTGCCACAAAAAGAGCAGTAGCCAGAGCCAGACAGAACCACTTACAGTCACTGTACGATAAGTTGGAAACGTCTGAGGGGCAGAAGCTTATTTACAAGTTGGCACGTTCGAGGGTAAAAGCGGCGCAGGATATATCCAAGTGCCGCTGTGTAAAAGACCCCGATGGCAACCTGCTTTGCGAGGACCTCGCGGTGAAGGAGAGATGGCGCTCTTATTTCCACGAGCTGCTGAATAAGCAGTACAAAGAGGTGCAGCCGCCGGAACTCCCTCCGAATCAAGGACTTGTGCCACCGATTACGCCTGACGAAGTCCGCAAGGCTCTTCGCCGCATGAAGAATCGGAAAGCTGTCGGAGCCGATGGAGTCCCTATCGAAGTGTGGAAGGCGATGGGGCCTCGTGGTGTGGGCATCTTGACCAACCTCTTTAACCGCATACTCGAGACCGGCGAGATCCCTGCCCAATGGAGATTGAGTGTTATTACCCCAGTTTTCAAGGGCAAGGGATCGGTGCAGGAGTGTGGCAGTTATCGAGGTATAAAGGTCATGTCCCACACCATGAAGCTCTACGAGCGGATAGTCGACTCTCGGATCCGACAGGAGTGCACTGTCTCTGGGTGTCAATATGGTTTCCGCCCCGGGCATGGCACCATGGACCCTGTTTTCGCCCTAAGGATCGTTATGGAGAAATACAGGACGAAGAATACGCCTCTGCATTTTCTATTCCTAGATTTGCAGAAGGCCTTCGACTGTGTTCCTCGCATGATGATCTGGTGGGCGCTGCGGTCCAAAGGGGTTCCGGAAGCTTATGTTGAAATCATCAGAGACATGTACCGAAATTCTGATTCTGTGGTGCGAACTGCTGTTGGCGACACTAAGCCCTTCCCTGTTACCGTTGGAGTTCACCAGGGTTCCGTCCTAAGCCCGTTCCTGTTCAGCGTAATATTGGATGCACTGTCCGTTGCCATCAGGGATGCACACGAGCAGCCTCCATGGCTGCTCATGTACGCTGATGATATTGCGCTGGCGGATTCGGATAAGGGGCGGCTGGTCCAACGTGTACACACGTGGAAGGAGTCGCTTGAGAACGGCGGTTTGCAACTGAATGTGGCGAAGACAGAGTACTTGGCTTGCAATACCACAGATCCCACACCTGTCTGCGTAGACGGTCATATGGTCGAGCGGACAGACCAGTTTAAGTACTTGGGGTCTGTGCTTCGCGCGTCCGGCGACATCGATTGCGACGTCAAGTCACGCATTTCAGCGGCTTGGGCCAAGTGGCGTGAGGTGACTGGTGTCATTTGCGACCCCAAAATGCCGATTAAACTAAAGGGACAGGTCTATAAAACCATCATTAGACCTGTCCTTTTGTATGGTAGTGAGGCGTGGCCGGTGCTTGAGCGACATAAGCAGGAGCTGCGTGTCACGGAGATGAAGATGTTGCGCTGGATGTGTGGAGTGACGCGAAAGGATCGCGTCAGGAACTCCCGCATCCGGGGCAGCCTTCATGTCCGAGACATTGCAGATAAATTGCAAGAGTGTCGCTTACGCTGGTACGGCCACGTCTTGCGAAAACCGGCTAGTTACGTGGGGAACAAATGTCTTGCCATGGCGCCTCCGCCGGGTCGTGGCAGACTGGGTAGACCCAAGAAGTGCTGGCTTGACGTCGTAAAGGGTGATATGCGTGCAAATGGCCTTACAACCCAGGATGCCGAAGATCGTGCGAAGTGGAGGCGTAAAAGTAGGAAAGCGGACCCTGGGCTCCCGAGAGGGATGCAACCGGGAACATCGCTCGGATGATGATGATGATGATGACTGACTCACTCACTCATCACGATATCTCAGAAACTACAAGTGCTAGGAGTCTCAAATTTAGCATGGGGGTTTCTTTTATGACGTGGGTGCTTACTAAGACGGGATTTTGCGAAATTCAACACCTAAAGGGGGAAAATGGGGGGTCGAAGTTTGTATGGGACAACGTGATTCCTTGGTCCAATCTACTTCAAATTTTGCATAAACATTCTTTAACAGAATTAATGAAACACGTGTTTCGTATTTTATTGAAATTCATCCCTTAACGGGGTTAATTGATTATATTACCCAAACATTCCTCATGAATCGCTAGTCAATTAGTTAAAACGGTATGGAAATCGGTTCAGTAGTCAGTAGTGTTAGGCGAGTCCAATCGATCATCGTGTTGTCACATCACTACGAAGCGTGCCCATCACTAGTTGGTGGGGAGAGAGGAGATAGATGAATAATGGCGGAATCGGGACGTGTTTATAAGCTAGAAAATCCTTGTTTTAAAAAGTTAATAAAGTGATACATTAATTAAAGTAAACAAGTGTTTCCCTTCTAAAAGTTCAGAAGTCGGATTATAGGTACTCAGCCCTCATAAGTGCACTACGAACTTGGATATATTATTAGGCGTCTCTTGCGCTTGGATGCCATGTGCGGTGTGATGTTTGGTGGTGGTTATGTGTGATTGTGTTTGGGCTTTCGTGGGGCCTTTATAGCTAGATTGGTGATGGACAGGGCCATGTACTTGACTGTTTATTTTTACTACCTACCCAAAACTGCAGCAATCTGGTGAGCTCCATCCAAACTGTTTGATTTTATGACTATTGAGTCAAGTAAGCGTCATATACAGTTAGAACCGAGATGCGTATATAACTAGCTGAACTACCTACTAGGTAATTGGTAAATTTTAGTGCTGGTGAAAACTTGTATTCTATTTTTATAGCATCATATTATTATGATTGAACTATCTTGGTGATTGCGGTTAAATTATATTGAACTCAGTGCATTACTACTAAATACTAACATAAACTATTGATATTTTTAATTAATATTGTGTGTGTCTAAATATTTGAACTATATACTTTAAAGTCTATGAACGGTGAAAGACTTGATTTCTATTTTTATTGCCTAATATCTGTGAATTATTCTGGCTATTGTACTTGATAATTACTGAACTTAGTAAACTATTACTGAATATGACATTTAGTTGATCTAACTTTAAGTATTTGAACATTTTTATGGTGTCGTTTGTTGAACTATTTTAAATTTTATTCTTGAAAGCTGTTGGTCTTAGTGTGCTATTACTGAATATTACATTTGAGATATATAATATCAGTGTATGTGCTGAAAGAATTTTAGTATACTTGGAGATTTTAGTAAATTCCAAACTATTTAATTTCTATTTTTATGGTGTTATTTGTTGAACTATTTCATGTTTTATTCTTGAAAACTATTAGTATTACTGTGCTATTACTGAATATTACATTTAATCTTAATATTTTACCAATCAACCATGGGACGGCATAAGCATAAGAAGCGTTCTCGTAGTAGGTCTTCATCTTCCGGGCCTAGAGAGAAGAAATTTAGGAGTGAGTTAGAGGAAAAGGGCAATAAAATTAAGTTACTAGAAGAATTAGTAAAGGAGTTGAGAAGGAAAAGGTGTCCTAGTCCGGAAGGGACACAGACACCCCCACCCTCTATACCTAAAGGGCCTGTTGTTCGTTATGTAGGACGCAATGATTTTGCGCCTGAGTTTAATCCTCAGACCACTTCGGTTTCAATAGAACATTGGATACGAAACTTGGAGAGCACAGCAAAGATGCATGGTTGGGATGAACGGACGCTTATATGCAATTGCACATCGAAGTTGAGTGGATATGCTAAAAATTGGTACGAACAACAAGCATCTTATGAGATTAGCTGGACTGAGTGGAAACAGAAGTTAATTCAAGCATTCCCCTTTACAAAGAATAAGTTATCTCAGATTAGGGAATTGGTGAATAGGGTAAAATTGCCCAATGAAGACCCCATTGAATTTTATTACACAAAATTAGGTATAGGTATGTCGTGCCAATTGAGTGATGACGTTATAACTGAAGCAGTCATAGGTACCCTAGGTAACAAATTATTGGAAGTTGGTGCAAAGTCAGCGGGTTGCCGGGATACCAGTTCCTTGTTGCAATATTTGGCTAGTATTAACAACTCAGATCTAGACACTAGTGCTAGTCAGGCGGGTTCGTCTACACACAATGATCAAAGGTCTATAAAGCAAACCAAATGTTTTTCATGTGGCAAAGTAGGTCATAAAGCAAGTCGCTGCTTTAAAATTAAAAATAATCAGAATAAAACCTCGGTAACTAAAAACAAGATTGAGAAGAAGTGTTCCTATTGCGATAAACTAGGACATCTGGAAGGTGACTGCTATAAGAAGAAATACCAAAAGCACTGTACATTTTGTGATATGAAGGGTCACACAGTAGATGAGTGTAGGAAGCGTGCCAAAGGAAGCCAGCAAAATAAGTTAGTGCGTAAAGTCCAAACTGTGTGTTCTGAGACGTCGGATAGAAAATATTTCAAATCTGTGTGTGTTAATGGGAGTCAGGCAAGGGCTTTTGTTGATTTTGGTAGTTCCTGTAACATCCTTAAGAAAAACTTTGCTGATAGTCATAATTTAAAATACTCAGTGATAGATAACGTCGTGATCAAGGGATATGGTGATGCTTTGACTGTACCATTAGGTGTAACCGAAGCGGTACTAACAGTAGATGGTATTGATTTGGAAACTAAATTCTATGTTGTACCTGATAAATTGCAAGATTTTGACGTTTTGGTTGGTCAACCATTTACAGAAGCAGAAAATATAATAGTAGTTAAGACTGCTACTCAGCTCAGTGTATTAGAAAAGGATAATATGGCTTTTCAATTAGCAGAGCTTTGTGAGGACCTTGAGAAGGTGCGGTTATACCCTCATGATCATGTTATACTTAATCCGGGTCTTAACAAAGTAGTTGTCCGAACTGAACCTTTCATGAGTGGTGTCATGAAGGTGAAATGTAGTGAACAAAGACAGGCAATGTTAGAAAAGGACGTTCTAGGTGACGAAGTTCAAAGCGAAGAAGGTATGGCTATTATTAAACTTGTTAACCGTACTAACGGACTTATACATCTAAACAGTGAAGAATGTATAGCTCGAGCAGAGCTTAAGAAAAGTATTGAATGTAATAAAATAAAAGAACCTAAGATAGGAGAACAGTTGACAAGTGATGAGAGAAATACCTTAGATGACCTGCTTGAAGAATTCAGCGGATGTTTCTCTAGCAATAGTATGGAGCTGGGAAATTGTGACATTGAGATGTCCATTGTACTGAAAGAAGACAAGGTGATAAATTATAAGCCATATCGTATGTCATATTATGAGAGGGAAGTTGTGAGGAATATTGTGAAAGAGCTGCTTGAGGCTGGCATAATAGAGGAGTCAAAGTCACCTTATGCTAGTCCAGTAATTCTGGTAAAGAAGAAAGATGGAGGATATCGTATGTGTGTGGACTATCGAGCGTTAAACAAAATTACAGTGAAAGAAAGATACCCTTTGCCAGTCATACAGGACCTTCTAGACAGACTTGTTGACATGTCGATGTTTTGTTGCCTAGATTTAGCAAACGGATATCATCAATTAAAAATAGCGGAGAAGAGTAGGCCGCTAACTGGATTCGTGACGCCGGATGGCCACTATCAGTACCGCATGATGAGCTTCGGACTATGTAATGCTCCTGCCGTGTTTCAACGGGCCATGAATGAGATACTGGCGCCGACTTCAAAACCCCGATAAATGTTCACGAGATTCGTCAATTTTTAGGCTTAGCGAGTTATTTTCGCAAGTTTATTCAAGGGTTTGCGACGATAGCTAAACCGCTTACCATGTTAACCAAAAAGACAGTGGATTGGTATTGGGGAACAGAACAAGCTGCATCTATGGAAAAGTTGAAGCAAGTGCTCACATGTGATCCTGTCCTTGCAATTTATAGTCCTAGTCGTGAGACACAAATCCATACCGATGCTTCGAAGGTGGGTTTAGGAGGAGTGCTTCTGCAACTCCAGGATGATGGCTCATGGAAGGCTGTTGCTTATGCGAGCAGACAAACATCAGTTACGGAGGCGAAATATCATAGTTTCGAGTTAGAAGCACTTGCAGTAGTATTTAGCATTCAAAAATTTAGAGTATACGTAACAGGTCTTAAGTTTTGTGTTGTCACTGATTGCTCAGCTCTTCGTCTAGCATGGTCTAAACGTGACTTGTCGCCTAGAATAGCAAGATGGTGGCTCGATTTGCAGGAATATGACTTCGATGTTGAGCATAGGCCAGGGACGTCAATGGCTCACGTAGATGCCCTCAGCCGGAACCCTATCGAAGTCAGCGTACAACACATAGATGAGAAGGATTTTATTGAAGCTCTCCAAGATGCGGATGTAGAGATCCAATCACTGATTACAAATCTAAAATTGGAGATGGAAGCTAATAAACACAAGAAGGATGGGTTAGCCAAGGATTATAAGGTTGTAAATGGACTATTGTGTAGAGTAGTGAATGGGGAATGTAAACCTGTACTGCCAAGGACAGCTAAGTGGCACATCATGAAGGTATATCATGATGAACATGGTCATCTAGGTCTGGAAAAGTGCTTAGAGGCAATTCGTGCAAAATATTGGTTTGCTAAAATGAGGCAGTTTGTAGAAAAGTATGTGGCTAGTTGCTTAGGCTGTCAATTTGCTAAAAAGCCTACTGGAAAACAACCTGGATTAATGCACCCTATTAACAGAGACCCTACACCTTTCCATACATTACATATTGACCATTTAGGCCCTTTCTGCAAAAGCAATGGTAAGACCTATATTTTTGCTGTCATTGACGGCTTCACGAAATTTGTTTGGTTGGAAGCTGTGGCCAGTGCTAATGCCAAGGGTGCAATTACAGCCCTTAATAGATTATTTCATGTATTCGGGTACCCAGTGAGAATTATTAGTGATAGGGGCACTGCTTTTACTGGACGAGAATTTAGGCAGTTTATTGAGGAACGTGGAATTAAGCATGTGTTGAATGCCGTAGCTACCCCAAGAGCCAACGGACAGGTAGAGCGCCTGAATCGTACTATATTAAATTCTTTAACTGCTTACATGGGTGATGAGCTGAAGGGTTGGGATGTGTACCTCCCAAATGTACAGTTGGGCATAAATTCCACAATCAGCCAAGGTACGGGTAAATCACCCTTAGAGTTGTTGTGTGGTTTGCGACCCCGTTTAGCCGGTGAATTGCGAGGGGCTACTTATATAAACAACGTGACTCAGTTGAGGAATGATGCTGCGCAGAAAATAGAAGAAAATGCCTCAAAGATGAAAGAACGTTTTGATAAAGGTCGCCGAGTCACAGAACCAATATCTAACGGGACCTTGGTAATGGTCGAAAGAAAAATCATGCGATCCGGTTTGACAAGTGGTAAACTTATTCCCAGATATGCGGGGCCTTACAAGGTAACAGCAGTTTTACCAGGGGATCGTTTTGAAGTTTCCTCTGCTTCCAAGGGAAGGAAAAGTTATAAAAACATTGTTGCACGCGATAAAGTAAAAATATGGCACCCACGTTTTGCTGATTCGTCTGGTGATGAACACGAAACTGAGTCTAATTAATTCTATACTTTCTTACAAAAGTCATCGTGCTTGCCTTCGGGGCCTAGCAGATATAACTTCTGGTGCTTGCCTTCGGGGCCTAGCAGATATAACTTCTGGCGCTTGCCTTCGGGGCCTAGCAGATATAACTTCTGGCGCTTGCCTTCGGGGCCTAGCAGATATAACTTCTGGTGCTTGCCTTCGGGGCCTAGCAGATATAACTTCTGGCGCTTGCCTTCGGGGCCTAGCAGATATAACTTCTGGCGCTTGCCTTCGGGGCCTAGCAGATATAACTTCTGGCGCTTGCCTTCGGGGCCAAGCAGATATAACTTCTGGTGCTTGCCTTCGGGGCCTAGCAGATATCATTCTGGTGCATGCCTTCGGGGCCTAGCAGTTTTAATCTTCAGTGCTTGCCTCAGGGGCCTAGCATATTTTTAATTATGGCGCTTGCCAAAAGGGCCTAGTAGATATTAATTTCGGCGCTTGCCTTAGGGGCCTAGTAGATATTAATTTCGGCGCTTGCCTTAGGGGCCTAGCAGATATTAATTTCGGTGTTGCCTTAGGGGCCTAGAAGATATTAATTCTGCTGCTTGCCTTCGGGGCCTAACATATTTTAATTTCGGCGCTTGCCTTCGGGGCCTCGCCGCTATAGTTCCGGGTGCTTGCCTTCGGGGCCTAGAAAATATTATTTCCGGTTCTTGCCTTCGGGGCCTAGCAGATGTAATTTTCGGTGCTTGCCTCAGGGGCCTAGCATATTTTAATTCCGGTGCTTGCCTTAAACGTCTAGTAAAACTTATCTCCGGTGCTTGCCTCAAGGGCCTAGCCAAACTACCCAAGAGCGACAGCCATTACAGGAAGGGAAGAGAAACTCAGATTGTCGTGTCAACTACGACGGGCCTTGCTGGTTGGTGACCTTCGGGGACCGAAGTGATGCAGGATGGCCGAGTGTTAGGCGAGTCCAATCGATCATCGTGTTGTCACATCACTACGAAGCGTGCCCATCACTAGTTGGTGGGGAGAGAGGAGATAGATGAATAATGGCGGAATCGGGACGTGTTTATAAGCTAGAAAATCCTTGTTTTAAAAAGTTAATAAAGTGATACATTAATTAAAGTAAACAAGTGTTTCCCTTCTAAAAGTAGTTAGGTAATTAAGTTGTTAAGTAAGAACTAAATTTAGCGACAAAAATTGTAAAAAAAACCTTAAAAATAAGACTCATCAAGAAGTTCCCAAAACTAAAGAGCTACGAGTCTAAATTTTGGCATGGAGATTCCTTTTAAGACATATTATTATGTACGTATTAAAAAAAGTTTTTTGGAAACCTCCAAAGGGGTTAATAGGGGTGTTAAAGTTTGTAGGTCATCACTACCATAGTATAAAACAAAGTCGCTTTCTCTGTCCCTATGTCCCTTTATCCCTATGTATGCTTAAATCTTTAAAACTACGCAACGGATTTTGATGCGGTTTTAATAGATAGAGTGATTCAAGAGGAAGGTTTGTATGTATAAATACATGCATAATATACCCGTGCGAAGCCGGGGCGGGTTGCTAGTAATACTATAAAGCTGAAGAATTTGTTTGAACGCACTAATCTCAGGAACTACTGGTTCGGATTGAAAAAATATTTTTGTGTTGGATAGTCCATTTATCGAGGAAGGCTACTTTTTATTTTGATAAAAAGTACTTACTTACGCGGGTGAAACCGCGGAGCCCAGCTAGTATTAACTATTATGTATTCTGTGTTTATAGAAAATTAATATTACTTTTAAAGAGACACTGACGCAGCTAAAACCGCGGTGTGCAGCTAGTATCTATATTATATTGAGGGTCTTTGTCCTTAACCAATCAAAATAACAAATAACGAAACGAATCAATAACAATCCTAAATACAGCCAGTCATAATCACGATAATGAATAGCCGTTGTAACTAACAGCTCTGGCCGGTCATATCTCATATATTAATTAGGTGTTGTGACCATTAACCATGGCCAATATCTGGCATTCAGCCATAGATTTCACCAAGATTATTCACCCATATGTTAATGTTGATTGTTAGTGGTTACTAGATAAGATGATTATTTACTTTATGGGCCTATTTTCAACTGTTTTCAACGTTGTAATGGAATTAATTAAATGTAATGGGGTACAAAAGGACGGCTGGATATTTAGGGGGTGGCTTTAAAACATGACCGGGGACTATAGATTTTGCGGTCGGCCGATCGCTCGTCGCTTCGGTTTACACATTATAAGAGTCCGTTTACTAAATTTACTACCAAAAAAGCTTATTTTTTTCTTTTCAAAAAACTAAGTAAGAATTCAGTTACCGACTTGTATGTTTAACTACAAAATTTTTGGATCTTTACATATCACAGAATAAGATCATTCAAAAATATTTCTTTTAAGGTTTGTTCTAGTTACTTAGCTTCGGGCTAGATGGCGCTGTGTGTAATGTTTGCATATATATATTTTTTATTTATTTATTTAGGATCCTCAAATAATCCGATAACTTAATAAGACAGAGCTTTATGTTTTGTTTATTATATTGGCTCATTATTTTGAGAAAGCAGTAATCCTACTTATTTATTTGAAAAAAAAAAAAACAAATCTTCGTTCGGTCTTTATTTATCTATCCATAGACGTAGAATTAATATTAAACGCTGTTTAATAAAAATCTATTCGACAATAAGTCTGCTTTCGGTCTAACTGTTCTAATAGGTGTTTACTATCTACTTATCTGAGCAGGAAAAATCTTGAGCATATTGAAAAAATGCTGAAAAAAGTCGCGGATCAAGATGGGGTCTGATAAAAACTAAATAAGGAAGTGCGTAGAAACGATATCCTATCGAAAACCATTCCATTAGGCAACAAAAGGCGAGGTAAGTAGGTATAGTAGAAGGAGAAAAGTGTTTGTTATTTTATAGTTGCATTGCAAATAGACTACCAACGAGGTTTCACTATAAAATAATTTCTTTCATTTGACACAAAAAAAACATAATTTATTATACCTCTATTTGAGAGCAAGAATAGGTATTATGAAAACTGCAGAGGTGTTTATGTCTGTAGCCACTCATTTTGATCGAATCGCCATTGGCTTTCGAAAGAAACATAAAAAATAGTAATTTCACAAAGTGGTCAAAAGACATGGGCCATTCCATTCACGCTTGAAATGCCACATGTCTAGTCTAGTTAAAGAACTTTGAACGTTGTTGGTCATTGGTCAATTGGTCATTTAAAGAAATAATGATAGGTATGCAATTTCTAGAAATGAAATTTATTTTAACAAGCTTATATTTTAGTTTCACATGTTTGTCATCAAATCTTGCGAATTAAATTTGATCCACTTCCTCTTATGCTACGGAGTTAATTTTTTTGTAACGGACCACCAAAAATATTTTTTTTTGAACTAAAGTTGATGCAAAAACATTTGACTAGTAGTACAATCGGCGCTCAAAAGTCCATTAGTAGCGTAACGTTTACAATCCTGTGCTGCGCTATTTTAAACACTCCATGCCGTGTAACTACGTAACCTGAAGATCGAACCCACGTTGCTTGGTGCAGTGGGCTGCAGTATATACCACTCGGCCAACTAAATACATAGCTAACATGTTGAAAAATTAAATAATAATCACACTGAATACTTATAATTCAAGTATGTATGTGTTTATGTAACGTCTATTAGAAGAAGGTCGTAAGTTCAATACTGGTTCATAGTATCATTGTGGCGCGCTGATAGTTTATTTATGACGCATTCTGTACCTATCCACAAATTCTGCCAAGCCAAAAGGTAAAGGAAATAGACACCTCTATTTGCCATTTGTAAATCTACATTTACATGTTTTAATGAGAAGGTATCCACTGCTTTCTCATTCCGTAAGGAAAACTCATTATCCCGAGCACCTGATACCAACATCGATCTATGCTTCGGGAAAATTGAGCTCTTACTCATTCTCGATTTACTTCGACAGGTACTACCTAGCTAAAATAGGTTACCTTTGCGGTGAATACTTACTGCAAAACAAGGTTAGAAGCTATTTCCTTTTTCAGTAAAGATCTATCTGTAAAAATGCTTACTCTATCTAAAACATATTGGTCTTTATATTATCTAACCTAGATGATATAGTGACAGCAAATTTAATACATGCTATTCTGGGCTTGTCACATATATGAGATGGAGTAAGCTTGCCCAAACCCGGTACCACTCTCACAGCTTAGTTGACCGTGTCCAGAGGAAAGATATCCTCAAGACGTCAGTATTCAACTAAGCCACGGATTTCATCACGATGTTTTCCTTTACCGTAAGAGAAATGTAAATTGCGCGCATACATTTTGCGTAAGATAAATCGATTGGTACAAGAACGGCTCCAAATCGAACCCAAGAGCTACGGAATGAAAGTCGATGTATTAAACACAATAACACAATCGTGATGAAAACTTTCGTTCATTTTTAGACTAAAAGATCTGTACAATAGTACATATTATCATACTGATACTAAAATGAGCTATAATAGTAAATAAATTGGTAATAATTCGTAATACCAAATAAAAAGTGTATGATTTGCTACTAAATGCGAGGTGTTTAAAATTTGATATTACGTGCTACAAAATGTATGGAATGTAACGGTAGTATAAATTTTTTTAAAGTATGGAAAATGCTAATAAACCAGATTTTCATTGTTTTTTAAGTAATGTTTTAGAACTACAGACCAAATTTTACTATTTTAATTAAAACTGAACATAGGTACGAGAAAATAATCCTACTAGTTTAGTTAACTGAACTTATCAACTGAACTATTGGGAATAAACGACTCTATTTGTACAACGACTTGTGACGCTACGTGTGTCACAAGTCGTGTCGCGTCTCAAAGAACCAACAAAAAAAAATGTAAAATGAACTCTATAGGATACTAGCGACCCGCCCCGGCTTAGCACGGCTATATTATGCATGTATTATACATATAAACCTTCCCCTTGAATCACTCTATCTATTTAAAATAACCGCATCAAAATCCGTTGCGTAGTTTTAAAGATTTAAGCATACAATGGGATATAGGGACAGAGAAAGCGACTTTGTTTTATACTATGTAGTGATGGGGAAGTGATTGTAATTAAGCTTCTAAGATTTGATCTAAACATACATACATTGCAAGTTAAATAAAGCTTTCAAAAACCAGTCAAGTGTGAATCGGACGTTGAGATTTCATTGTTTGCCTTTTGAGGTACGGAACCCTATAAGTATTAAAATAATAACGTTTTATGAATAATTTCACTGACTTACTTACATTCTAATTTTAAATTCAAAACTTCATAATGAAATACCTTCGAAATTGCGGTCCATTTATAAAGGAAGAAACACGTGTTGAAGTGCGAGGTAACAATCGAAAACGGTTGTTAAATACATAATAGACGAGAAACGAGCTCTTAACTACAATGTACACATTACGGAACGGGGTTGGGTTTTTTATAAAATAGCCTTAGAGAAAGATATTTATTGGGTTTTAAAAGTGAACGTTTTGCGTTCTTTTAAACTTTTGAATTTAAAGCTTGAATTTTTACGTGATAAGAAATTTAATGTTTCGTTTTGGTTTTGGAAAAACAATTTTTCCAGGGCATGGTGATTGGTGATTCTTGTTACCGGAGCGTTATTTACGTTATTTATAAAAAAATGTTAATTATTGTTGTGTGACCTTTACCCACAATTAAGTATATTAATTTTAAGACAAAAATCTGTATAAAACCTAACCTGACAACGATAATGGACGATCTGATGATGATCTTCTTGTTTAGCATGTTCACAAAAAAGAACCCCATGAGTACTACTATTAGGCCTTCTTTTTGTTGGTGACCGCGTTCTGAAGATAAACATCCAAAATTATTTTTTAAGGAAAAAAAAGACTTTTACTTTGATCGACAAATTATGCGCCATGCTGGTTCGGTTACGTCAGTGGGCGAATACCCTTAGTCCGAATATTCAACAATATCTTATCAACGGAGAGCTTACGGCATTGAAGCTTTCAGATTTAATCATCCCTAAGCTTAGCGAACGTAATCCGTTGTAAGGCTTTATCCATACCTACCTATTCAACGTTTAGAATCGTGATTGCGGAATCCAGTTGAACTGGAGGTTCTTATGTTGGAGTTTTACAGATAAAAATCTTAACAAAGACGGCATTAGGAACCATCGATTACTCGCGACACTGTTAAATACATCTTTCTATGATGATAAAGGCAAAAGATGATTTATAAATAAACTAGAAATTAACGTGTCCTGCATGTGTATATGGGAGTTGTATAATTATATTTATGGGATTAGTATCTCTTATGGGTTTTTCGTTTCACGTTTTCGTAACGCGTAACATTTTATTTCGACAAGGTGTCCTTGCCAACCCGCGATAAGGAACTTGTTCCAAAAACAAAAAAAAATCTAACACAGTTTTATTCCATCAAATTGATTAACAGTTTATCGGCAGGATTGATTCATTATAAGTTCTTGGAAATGTTCGGAGCTGGCGGATCATTTTATGTTTGTTCCGATATAGAGGTGAAGACTTTAGGGTCGTGGGGTCCCCAAGCCTCTGACCCTCCGTATTCTTTAGGGATCTCAGGGCGTGACTCAACGAGGCTTCTTGTGACCGGAGGGCTGGTGGCTTTTTGCTCAGAGGGTCAGTTTAGCCATCCAGAATGTTGCCAGTTTTTTGGAGACAATGCCTCGTGGAGATGCCCTCGAGGATATTTTCTATTTAGAAATGTATGAGGACTGCCATAACATAGTCGCCTCAATCTTTATTTATCTTTTTTTTCGCGTCTACATTTCAAACCTATGGTAATGTATCAAAATCTAATAAATAGACAAGTGGTTTGCATATTATTTTAAGTTAAATAAATTCCATAAGATTATTAAAATAATAATTTACCTATTAAAACTTATTTTTTATTTACCGAATAACCGGAAATTACTGACCATTTGCTTTGCCAAAATGCTACAATCCCCATAATAAGACATGAGAAACCCCGTAGGTATACAAGAAAATAACTTAAAATTATAGCAGGTTAAAAAACGAAAAAGTAAAGCCGCTGTAAAGTTAATTTCAAGCCAATAACAATTCATTTCCTTCTTTCAAATACAGGCATTACCAAACAGCCAATAATATTGTAGGTATATACAAGTAGGTACCTACCAAAAATGCTCACACCGACTGAACATAAAGCTATAAATAAAATTCGTCACAATCGTAGGATACCTAAATGTAATACAATTAATAAAATGGAACCCAACAAGTTTATTGAAGTGGAAATTATCACGGTGCCTGGAACGAGACAGGATAAAATATTTTATATCGTTCACATTTGTATCGAGGTTTGTTAGTATCTTTATGATAAAAATAGCGAAAATAGATCGAAGGTTTTAGTGAAAAAAAAAAAATACAGTATAACATCCAAGTGTATTTTTTTACAAAACAAAGAGTAGGTATTTTTCTAACTCTAAAATAGTTAGAAAGTCTGTTTCATAATAACTTTTCTTGCGAACAGTAGGCGTGACTGGGAGGATCGATCATTCGGCTAATTCACCGTAATATTGCGTTTCTATAGTAAGACTCGACGCGACGTAGAAAGACTCACCGCGCAGGTTTTGCCGCACCAAAGTGACTCGACATGCAAAGACTCGCTATAATGCGGTGCACTATCGAATGGATCGACGTAAAAAGAATCGACGCACAGATAACCATTCGTGAGATTTAGACAGTGTTTCCAGCATCATTGTTTTATCCATCAAAATATGTTGACAAAATCTTGACAAATAGGTCACAAAAACACGAACCCACCAATTTTCGAGTGACGAATGATTAAATCACAAATACATTCCGCCGTTCAATTGCAAAAGCTGGCAAGTAAAAAACTTGCCAGTATAATAGGAAATAGGTTCTTCTTCTGGTACCATAAAATCCTTATTGCAAGTTACTTTAGGTGGGCATATGCACAGCGTTTTATCACTATCACACCCGCCTATGATAGGTGACGATGCGGCGTTAGATGTAGCACGCTTTCCTAGAAGATACCTATTCACTCACGACTTGAAGACCCCCAAACAAGACTTCGTCACGACATAACCTGAGCGCTACCCTAGGTCAGGTTTTGAATTGAATTGAATTTATTTATTTTCGTGAATCACATGTTTCTTAGGTCTAGTTACAATTATAATGTCCATTGTGATCTGCATTGAATGCGTACGAAATACATTAACTTAAAATAATTATAGTTTTAATTATGAATTGACAAATTTACATTTTCTCTTAGGTCGTCCCATTACATTATTTAATTCAATTAGATAACACACAATTTTGCACTTTCGATTGTCAGTAATATTATAATAATGAATTAGAATGTCAGATTTTAATGTTCACTAGGTTTTTATTGTCAAAAAATTCGCTAATTGAATAATATGGTCTGATAACCAGGAAATTAAATAGTGAGGTTTTAAATGTCATAATGTTAGTACATTTCCTAATGTCAATGGGTAGTTCATTATAGATTTTAGCTGACATTACCAAAATACTGTTACTGAAGTGTTTAGTTTTTACATTGGTTCTATGACTTTGTATATAATCTCGCCGCCTGGTGCTTATGACATTCGGATATAAATTCGGGTTGCGTCGGACATGAATTGCAATTTCGTAAATATATAAAGAGGGTAAAGTAAGCAGTTTCAGTTCTTTAAAATATGGTCTACAACTGGTTCTCCGTTTAAGGTTGCAGATTGCTCTAATGCACCTTTTTTGGTCTATGAGTAATCGATTCACGTTTATTGCGTTACCCCAAAATATGATTCCATATCTCAATCTTGAAACGACATAGCCGTGGTATGCTGCAATTACTGCGTCTCGATTAACCACTTTATTTAGTCTTCGTAGTGCGAATGCTGCTTGTATAATTTTATTATGTACCAGTTCCAAGTGTGATTTCCATTTTAGATCATTATCAATATTTAAGCCTAGAAACTTTGTTGAAGACGTTTCAGTAACTTCACCATCGTCGTATGCAATTTTGATGGGTTGCCTGTGTTTCTGTTTATGTCCGAAGCTCATGACTTTAGTTTTTTGTAGATTTATTTGTAGATTATTGTTCTTCAACCATTCGATTATTGATGTGAGATTACGGCTTAATTCATCTTCAGTGTGACACACAACTGTGCAGTCATCAGCGAACAGGATCATTTGTTTCTCTGTTGCTGTAGGTAAGTCATTTACATATACAAGGAACAGCAATGGGCCCAATACACTTCCTTGAGGAACTCCATGCTTCACAGCTCTCTGGGATGATATGTATAACTTGTTATATTTAGATTTGGGACATATTCTGTTGATACAAGTTACCTGTAATCTATTTTCTAGGTAGGATTTTAACATCTCTAAAGCTACTCCTCGTACACCATAATTCTCTAGCTTATTTAATAAAACGTCGTGTCTAACGTAGTCAAAAGCCTTGGTCATATCCAAAAACATGGCCAGTACCGGTTGACTTTTGTCCATTCTTAAGTAAATCATATTTAAGAAGTCATAGATAGCAGATTCTATTGATTTGTTTTTACGGAATCCGTTCTGTTCTGTAGCTAGTATATTATTTCCTTCGAGATATTCATATAAGTTATTGCATATTACCTTTTCAAATATTTTGGATAGCACTGATATTAACGCAATAGGTCTATAGTTTTGTATATCTGATCTACTTTATTTTTTATGTATAGGCTTTATTAATGACGTCTTTAACTTTGTAGGAAAAATTCCTTGTTCCATACACATATTTATTAGATATGCCATAACTGGGGACATTATGTTTCTAATATTTTTTATGACTTTAGTGGATATATTGTCAAATCCAGTACTATTTGTATTTTTAAGATTTTTGATTATAGTATTGATTTCTTCTGGAACAGTTGGCCTCATAAATAGTGATTTAAGTGATTTTGATTTGCTTGTTATTGTGTTACGTTTAGGCGATGGTTGTTTGCTTCTATCTACCATATTGCTTCATCTTCTCCAGCTCCATTTGCTTCATCTTCGGATGTAGTTTGTATGCTACAACAGTGTTACAACAGTTTTATTAAAATGTACAATAAACATTTTTGTATTCGTGGATTTTCTGTCTAAATTGTTAAAACTAACAGACACTATACAATACAAGAAATAGAACTTTCTTATGAATTAAAACGGTGGTGTTTAAATCTTATTTGCACTCAGTCGTTACATAATGCAAATTCCTAACACTCCTATAGTATAATTAAATAAATAAAAACACACCCAAGAACGGAGAGGATTACGGTAAATGAATGCATTTCAAGAATAAAAAATATGTACGGGGCGCTCGTAACGTAGACATGAAAAATATTCTACAAATGTTTCTCGGAAAGAATTTAAAATGAACAACATGAATATAGAGAAAATGTTTAAATTGGGAGAAACTTTTCATGACCAGAGTGTTTTGTGAGCTTTATTTATCTTCTATAAATATAAAACTGTAACTCCTGATTGATTGACTGACTGACTGAACGAATTTGGAGTTTTTTTTTGTAGGAAAATTCAAGAAATTTCCTACTGAAGTTCCATAAAAAAACAAAAATAACACAACATTTAAATTCATATGCAGGCCACTTTCAGTTTAAGTCAAAGTAAATGCAATACTAAGTACTAGACCAATTTTTATACAACTTTGTATGTTGTATGAACATAAGCTATTTTTTTTACCTCAGTTTTCCACGGGATCGAGACTTATACGGAGCGAAGCTAGTAAGTAAATATACGAAGAAACCTAAGCTTCTAAATTTACAAAAAGATGTTAAAACTAAGTCAACAGACCTAACAAAGGGCAAAAATTTATAATTACTCGCTTTAACTCAAACATTTGAATAAAGTTTAGTCCTTTGGTCCTGCATAATTTAAGTCAAGGTACTTACCTAATACAGGTTTAAGGTGGAGGCGAGCTAAGAGGGGCTTAGAACTTAAGCCGCCTTCTTTACACATTTAGGGAAGTTTCACTTGTTTAAACGAGGTACAATAATCATTTAATTATAATTAATAACAGTTCGGTTATGTTCATTATTAGTTTACCGAATGTTTAAAAAATATATGATAATTATTATTTCTACTTAGTATTAGGTATGTTTTTGTTTTAATATTATGCAGCTGTAATTTTCGATGCTGGTACAAATATCATTTTCACATGAAAAAAACCTGGTTAAAATCCTGTTTTAAATCACTTCAGAAGGGTACTTAAAATAACCATGTAAGTTTAAATCATATCCATATTCTTTCCTCTATAATTTCATCCTTTTCCAAAAGTATCATTTGAAAACCTATGTTTTCAAACATAGGTTTTCAAATGATGATAGTTTAAATTAATCGTAAGTGGCTTTTTCGTCTATCTATGCTAATATACCTACTCTGTAATCCCTCTGTCTGTCTGTCAAGTTTTCACGGCTAAACCGCTGGACTAATTTTAGGTTATTTTGGTACAGAGATAGAAGAGACCAAGGCTACTTTTTGTTCCGATCCCGATCACTATTCCAAAGTAACGCGGGTAAAACCGCAGGGCACAGCTAGTATGAATATTAAAAGTATAAAATTATGAAAGCGATTCAAATTAAATTAACTTTAAAAATAAAAATGTTGTCAGCCCCTACGCAACCTGGTGTCAAAAAATAAATGTTCAGCGTCCCTCACATGATGTCATTTGCAGGCAGGGGTGCGTAGCTTGTTAATTTAGATGAAAAATCTGATTTGCGAGGGTAAACAAAATTACTGTCAAAAATATTAGCCAGGAATTCATGTTTTAAGCTTCTTTTAGAATAATTTTTCTTTTTTTGTATTTGGGTTTATATATTATAATATTCTGGTTATTTTAAACATTTTTAGTGTGGATATTTAACCATATAATTAGGATTAGGTATACTGCCGATTTTCTTTTTATAACCTCGATGCATTTAACTTTTACTCCTCTGCCTCTCTCTCCTTCTTTCTCTCTGTCTTATGTCTTCTGCACAAACTGTAATAACAGACATGCTATTACCAAATGAAAGTTTACCAGCAGAGACTCGCGGTTCCCAACCTAGTAAAACCCGATACCGTAAGAATATCCGAATACATTAACCTTTAATGCCTAATGACCTATCGATAATGTAACATAATAACAACAAAACATCAACATCGTGTCTTCTTTATACCTTTTTTGACGTGATAACGTCTTATAAATCGATGAACACCGTACTGCACTCACAAAAAATGTCATGTTACGAGTACGTGAGTGAGCGTTATCGACAAGGTAATCATAGCAACGTTCATTTTTGTTATGGCTATCAATGGGGGTTATGGCTATCAAACCCCTGGGGAGGGGGATCTGCGAGGGTATGTAGTGCTCCTTCTGGTTTGAAGGTCAATGGCGACCAGAGGATTACCCACTAAAAACTCCATCGGTTCTTCAATCGTCTTGATGTCAAGACCGCGGGAACGTAGTACGATTCTTCCACGGTCTTCTTTCTGCTGGCCTTTGTTTGGATTGGATCCTGGCGGTGAAGTTGTGCCATATTCAAAATTTTTTTCAAGGTATCCTGCATCTGGTATTCGACGTCGAATAAAACAAAAACTCATCGTTCTGTCAGCAATATTACTTTAGTTATCTAATCACGGATATTGTCTTCATCTTATAATTTCAAAAGATTGCCACATTTTACGCTATAAAAATACTAAAATACTAAGCATAATGGAAGAATCTTCATATAAAAATCTTTACAATAATTCAAGCAAGCTTGTAAGACAAAGTTGGAATTAAGTTGAAGCAGTTGTTCATAAAATAAAGTAAAAAAATCTTGTAAGCGAACTTTTTCAATTACAAACAGGTAACAAATGAGTGAAGTTAGTACCCCTGCAGCTGCACTAAAGTCTAGTCTAGCTTGTCTAAAGTCTACATTGTGAATAAATCCTTGGATTCCTCGCAAATTGCTCGGTACTGCAAGAAACTTGTATAATTTATGCTTTGTTATTTTACAACACCTTGGCTTTTTTGGAGTTTGCTTCGAATCGCTTTTAAAGCCTTTGGGGCGTGGCGTGAGCGGGTGGACTTGATAAATGCAATTTGAGATCTATTGATGTGTCATAAGACTCAAATTACTTATAGAACAAATTTCAACGCGTGTCATCTGAACGAGCCCTTAACGAAGAGCGTTATGTTTTTTAATATAGACTGGTTTGTCAGGTGACGATGGATGGCATCACATATATTATTTGGAGTTGCGCGTCAGTGCTGACATACTATACATTTTTTTTTTGTTATATTAGTTTTTGTTAAGTCAGTTATTATCTTCTCGTTCTGGGTTCTTTCGCAATATTGCACAACTAACTGAAGGTTACTGTAAACTGAACACAAAAACGCTACATTTTTTTTAAAATTTTCTACCTTAATATGTTTATTGGTTCATTTTTAACAAATTCACCTCGAAATGTAGATGTAAGGTAAAATGATGTTCAAAATAAACAAGAGAAACCCCGTTTTTAATCCACAAAAATAATGAATGAAATTGTGTTAAGTACATTACATAAAAACTATTTTTACCAATCATAATTTTGGTCAATTCTAATGAAAACCACTGTCATTATGGACTTTATGTGTAACCACTGGTTATTCCTAGCGACCATGACTATTGTAACATAAACGAAACGTCGTGGTAAGAGCAATAAAAAATACGCGATTAAGACCCGGTAAAATAATCACATGTGAGTTTTTATGTGACGAGTTATGTCATATTTAATCCGTATATTCAGTTGGTAATAAAAACCACAGGTGTAGACTAGAAGTAATACATAAATATGCCGTTTACGTAACCTGAAAATCGAGAGGTTCGTGTTCGATACCGTGTCAGCATAAATGTTTGTTTTACGCCAAATATATTAGGCCGGCCATAAATCAAGTTGGAACGACCCCAGCTTTGACAACTCTAGTTACGACTGCAAAAAAATATATTTCATTCAGTTTAGTTCCAAAGAGTTATAGGTAGTTAGTTATAGCGGGCGTTTTGTTAACCGATTTCAATAAAAAAGAGGTTCTACATTTGAATGTTTTTATTTTCTGTTTTTGATTCATCTATTTTTGACATCTTTAAAATCGGTTGGTAAAATATTTTGAACAGAAAACCCCAGGGGTAAACGTGGGGTATTTGGCCCCTGTATTTGAGCCACCAACACTATATGGGTATCTTCTAAGAAAGCGTACTACATCTTAGACCGCATTGTTACTAACAATCGTGTGAGATAATGGTCAAACACTGACCTATCTAATATAGGTAAAAAAAAGCTTTTTGCCACGAAGAGATTTTTTCCCCTTTTCAAGTAAAAAGTGTCAGCCTTATTGCATAGAGAATATCTCTTCCGTTAGATTTATTAAGCTAAAGTTTTTTGAAGTGTAAACATCTAACAAACACATAACCCTCCCTTTTGGCTTCGCCGTAGTCGGGTAAAAAGTAATAGTCAAATGCAGAAACGAAGCGGATGTAACGTCATAAATATACGTAATTTGTAACTAATAGGTATAGGAAAAGAGGATGCTTAGCTTGACACTTTGTTAGAAGGTACACAATAAGTGAGACAAACGTGAGTGAGTATTTAAGGTGAAAGGGTACCTGCGCGCTCTTCATACAAACGTAGTCGACTGTTTTCTCCCTGGATATAATGACACTAGCACAATATTTTTGTGCCATAAAACTTATAACTGCCATGACTATGCCCCTATGTCTTGATTTTTTTTTCATTTTCTAATTATTTTAAAAATTAAGATTAAAAAAATAAAAAATAGGGGCATGGTCATGGCAGTTATAAGTTTTATGCACCAAAAATATTTGCTCTAGGGTCATTAACCAGGGAGAATACAGTCGACTACGTTTGTAATACCTAGTTTGTATGGAAGGAGCCCCCGGTACCCTTTCCTCTTAAGTATACTATTCGTTATATATTAGCTACCATAACAAAAGCCTATAGTTGCGTAGCTGGGGGCTATATAGCGCTGTGTGAATTGTCCTGCAATACCTATTTATTTATTTATCAGTAACGTTTGAATAATTAGTGCCTGTGGATATCTAACTAAATCCCAACATATCAACTCCATAATCTACATCGAACGATGCATCGCAATTTAATCTCTAATTACTATACCACAACGTTGAAATAAACTCAGATTACATTCAATGAAACAAAATTCGAGTGAATTCAGTACGACTCTTTGCCGCAGCTTATTCCAATTAAGTATGTTTCATATTTTAGTGATGTGGAATCATTTTGTCATATTTGGTGTAGAGGTTGTGTCAGATATTAATTACACAAGTTTATATTTGTAATTTAAAATGAAATATATTGTGGTACATAACATAGCGCCATCTTTTAACGATATATACGGGGTAATAGATAATACAGAGAGTTTTTTTTGGATGTAACTTAAAAGTTCTGAACTACTGGACAGATTTTGATGATACTTTGTATTAAGATACATTTAATCCTTTGGTAACATTCCGATTGATACAACGCGGCGGGTGAAACCGCGGGTTGATGCCAGTAAGCTATTACACGGTACGGTACGGTTAAGCGCACCTTTGAATTTAAAAAAAATCTTCTGATTTTTTAAAATAAAAATCATTAAAACGAACTTAAGAATTATTATTTTTTTACATAATCAATAGAAGTAACAGATGATTTAAAGTTAATATGGTAACCACAATATTAACAATTTTTTATTCGAATTTCCAAAAGATGTACAGAACAGACCTGGTTGTATAGTTAATTATCAATAACCCTTTAAATACATGCCGGAGACAAAATATTTGCTGCTTTCACAAATATTTTTTATGAGTCTATTTAATAATATAAATTAAGTCGATAAATTACCGACTAAATCCTGGTATAGTAAAAACAAGAAATTTCACTATGGCCTTGCCAGAGTGACGCATTCTCGCTAAAATTTTTCATAACGATGATTGTTTTTTTCATCAAGTACCTACCTACGACAATCCAAGCGTGTTTTTGACAACTATGGAAAACGCTTCTGATTAATTAATCCTCGATTAAAATAAAAGAGTTGTCTGTCTATTCTAGAAAGAAATACATTAAAAAGATATATATATACGCGACGAATTGAGAACCTCCTCTTTTTTTGAAGTCGGTTAAAAATAGGGTCTTTTGACGGAAACTAGACAACCACATGCGTGCTGCAGTAGGTATATTTACATGAAACGTAGTTGTAAAACTTGTTGAATTATGTAAGTAAATCTAGTGGTGTTGAATATTGTCAAAATCAACGTCAATTACAACTGCGTCAGCTGTCACAATGGATGCGACGTCATCTGACACATAGACTTTAGTTTTTGCCACGAAACGTTGAGAATATCCTCCAGCGCACATCATTGTAAAAATGCTAGAAAATCTAGAAATTATATGTATAAAACTACCAAGACGATTTTTAATTCAACACTCTTATCTCGATACTAGACAAGTGGAATATTATTCAAATATTCAATTTAGTTTCGTGGAAGTGCACAAGTGTAGTGAAGATAAAATCAGTGTAGAACATGAGCTGTCTCGTTGCCTCCAACATCTTCTACAATGTTATAGTTATTTAAGCTATTATATTACTAAAGATTGAAGTCTTTCAACTGATAAAGGAGTTAAAAACCTTGCTTGAGTTGTAAACATTCTAATATTTATAGGCCTATATTTTTGTTTCCTATACATAAAAAGTGAAGTGGAGAAGAGCTAGTGTGGATTAGCTACATCCATCGCATTCTATCGTTACACATAGAGAGTTAATTTCTTTTAAAGATTTGTCGTTATTTTACAAAGAAACGTAACACTTATATTTATTGTCTAAAACGGAGAGAAATTAAAATAAGAACCTACGAGTCAAGGGCGAGGTAGGTCCCTCCCATTAAGCCAACACTGCTGCTCTGTATAGACACCAAGTAAACAATATATTACGCCTCTTTAATACCTCTCGTACTCGAATCTGACAATGAAAGCTAACAACAATATCATGTTTCATTAGATTCTGCACAAAATATCGCTGTTTCAAACATTTTCCCTGCAAAATTTACTGTACAAAGTTTGTTTGAGGTAAACGTAGGATGGAAACTTAAAACGACCGATACGATCGCCGACGCGACTGCTTAGTTTTTCAAAACCAGATGTGAATTGTAAATTTTTGCACATAGAAACATCTACCTGATTCTACCTAATATAAAAGAATCTAAACTTATATTAATTAGGTATTTTTCGATCGGCTTCTATTTCTATTTAGATAAAAGCTGATTCGAAATTTTGAAAATAGTTGGATTCAGATCTCCAACAAGGAGTCGTGGTCCAACTAGTTGGACAGAATAGTTAGACCACCACCACGCACTGAAATAAAATCAGGTAGGCCGTATCAGCGACAGTAAAAACATCTTGTTTAAACCAAAAACTTCTCATAGTAATGCAATAAACTTAATATAAAAAAACCCGACTGTGTAAAAAGTACCTAAATAAAAAATGCAAGTACAATACAATACTTAAATGAAAATAACAAAAAAAATTCTTAAAAAAACTCTCTATACAAAAAATACTGAAAAAGCTAGCCCTTAACGTAAGAATCATCAAAATCGGCCCACGCGTTTGGGCTGTAGAGAGCCATTTAGGTTCTAACATACATAGACTGATGAACACATTACCACTCCTTTGCGTTGCGCAGTCTGGTAAAAAGAGTTTGGAATTAGCAACATCCGTTACAAATTATGACGTATTAATTTATAATTTTCTCATAATTTCTTATTTACTTTTTTGCAAGTAACCACTGACCTTGTGACTGACAGACCTCATAATGCGTTGAGCCTAAATATCAAATGTGATTTTGATATTTATCTTTCAATTGTTCAAATATTGATCAGTAATCCATCGGGCGATTGAAAGTATAGAGTCTGTTAGACCTTACATCAAACAGCCTGCGATGTGTGTACTCATATATCTATAAATAGCGATAAGGGATGAGAGGGTGGCTTCTTCCTTGATTAATTTATACTTACGTATACTTCGTTATAATATAGACGCTGAATTTGAAAGCTGTTTAAATTTATCTATACTCAACAATATTTTTATAACCATAATACAAAATGTGTTAAAATAGAGTTAAGTGTTTAAGCTTTCGCACTTCGCGTAGGCATTCCTCAAGGTTTTCATGATTGTAAAAACAAACTTCAGTGTTTTCGAATAATATTTGTTTTGACTTATTTTTCTTCAAATAAAAACAGATTCGTGGCCATGTTCGTGGCAGACGGACTATGTATCACAAGGCACAGTCAGCGCCTTAGTTTGCTCAGCGATTTACGATTTGTTATGTACGGTACGCCTTCACTTTTGTATTCAGGTTGCAGTTTACATCAATGCGTGTTTATATGTACTATATAGGTAAATTTAATTTTAAAATATATCAGCGCTAGTATCTTATAATAAATCACGGGTAATAATACCTAGTAATACTTAGAGGTCTTTTAGACCTTTCTCTTCTAGACGCGCGTGCTACATCTTAGGTCCAATTGTCTTACTTACATCAGACAAGAGTGATCAAATGCTGACCTATTACTTCTAAAAAATATGAAATCAGTCTATGAAATAAAATATAACGGCTGAATTGAGAACCTCCCTTTTGGGGAGTTGGTAAAAAAAACATTAACAAAAATAACATAATAATATCGCGTAAATTTTCACGCTTGTCCGCTTCTGAGGGTAAAACGAAGGTGAATTAAATACGTGTTGGTGGTCGAAGCAGACTCGCTAGCTTGCTGACCGTTCAATTCGAAATCAGGATCGTCAGAAATGTTTACTGACCGGTCGGCCAGCTATCTGCCGATAGAAAAGTTCACTGTCTACGTATGGCTTGAGATGAACATTCCTATTTATGGGTTGACTCGTGTAATAAAAACGAGAGTACATGGAATGGAAAATAATCCGATGACCCGGTCGAGAGGTCGATGGTAACTCCCTGTCTTTATTGAAACGTTCTTGTTGCAATACTTTGGGAACGGGTAAACTTGTGATGGTTATATATTGGATTATTAGCTTGTATCCGCGACCTCGTCCGCGTAGAAGTTGTTGCCTGTCATAATAGTTGATTGAACTGATATATCAATATCAATCAGCCAGTATAAATATTATATTCAAAATCCTGAATAATTGACTGATATACCGACGAACAGCTTAAACCGCTGCTCATAGAGATATGAAATTTTCAGAGTGTGTTCTTTGTAAAGTGAAGGTACGAGTATTCATTAAAAATGGGATTTTCGAAATTCCAGTTGTAAGAGGGCGAAACAGCGGGCCAAGCCGCGGGCGGAAGCTAGCGTATTATATTTGACACGAATTTTCAATATAATGTCTTCAAATTTTTAAGAATATCTTTCGTTTTTTTCTGTTCTACGCTAGTAGATTTTTAATGCTTTCAAACTTATTATAAAACATACAAATTAACCCTAAAGATACAAAACTGTATTGAAATAGTTACTATTATTCTTTTTTCTTTTGTCTCTGATTTCCATCTGATATTACTTGAAGAGTTAAAAAAAAGTTTTCTTTTTATTGTATAGTGTAGGTTGAAATCAACCGTTTACAAGCAAGTAAGACGAATGAAACTTTAAGTAATATTATATTATTATCTATTTCAGCTTCACTAGATAAGAGCTTACTTACTTAATAAACTTGCGACGGTTAACAATTTTCTCAAGTTGACTGTAAAATTCATGAAACTTTGTAGCTGTTTACGAAATTAGCCCAACTTATTTGCTTACGTCAAAACTTCGAGTATCGGCCCCAAGGGTCGCAACGGTGTGCGTTATGGCATAAAAATGTCCCTCTTTGCCTTACTTTTGCTATTTTGTCTTTTCCTCCCTTAAGTAGGCTAAGTAATTGAAATTTTTATAAACGTTTCAGTACCTACTGAAATATATTTTTGTAAGAACTGCACCTCTTAATTGCGCCATCTGTATTCTTCCGTCATGCAAACAGGCAAACTGATATTATGCAATATAAAAAAATGTATAATACAGGCTTTACGATTTTATAACTAGCTATACGTCTTGAGCCAGTTCAGACACGGCGGAAACCTATTATAATGGAAAAGTTCTAGATCGTTCACACTACACCGCGCGGACCATGCATCGCGGACTGTTGTCAGTGTTTTTATTAGAGAGGTACGGTCGGCTGCATAATTGCTGACCCACCGTAGAGCTCCAAAATGAGTGTTATAAGAATGTTTTCAACATAAGGAAGATTCTAGACACCTGCTTTAGATGAAGTTTAAAGTCTTCTAACTCACCAATTAATCAAACAAAAATTATTAGAATGCAAACATTCCAAGAAGAGTAATTTTCGAACTCTACCGGGGGCTGCAATTATGCAGCCGACTAGGACTGTACATTCCCCAAAAAGGGGCAAAAAGAGGGCTATCGGATAACTCTGCACTTGAGATTCAATTTCGATGATTCTTTTTTTATTTTATAGGTTATAGTTACTTCAAGTTTTTATCATAAACATTAAGTGAAGAACTGATGAGAATAGGTCCTAAAAATACAATAGGTAAATTGTTAACTTTTATACCGCTACCTACCAGTGAAATCGGCCCTATATCTTATAGGTAAGAGTTGATGGAGCACCTTCTCACACAAAACTCCTCAGAGTTCTACTCGCGAGGTCTCGTACTCATGCTCGCAGAAGTACTAATATATTTATATACCTACCTAGATTGATACAAATACATTAGATAATTAGATGAATACAGGAATATACCATTGATATCTTATCTAAATGATTGATTGACAAGCGCGAAATCGTGTTACATTATCTAATACACATCATAATACATTATTATAATACCTACCTACTTACTCTTGTTATACGAAATAGATGTGCAAGTAGGCACGTAACAAAGAAACACAAGGTAGAAAAAACGCTTAAAAGTTACATAACTAGGTATTCATATTAAGATACAAATTTTAATAAACAAAAAAACGTAGAATACTTTACATAACATAGTAATTGTCCTTTGAGCCATGTTCCACCGTTCTGAAAAGGCCAAAAAAAAAAAGGCCTCAGCAAAAAACTGCAGCAAATTCTGAAATTCTGAATTGAAGTTTTTTTATCGTGGTTTATAATTAATGTGCAATTAAGCGATCTATCTGCTGCAGCATAGTCTTCAGCTATTTTTTTCAAAACGAGAGTCATGTTTTAAATTATGTGCTACGAATAAGTACCTATAGCTACAAAGTTTGTTGATCGCCACCTAACCTAGTGTATAAATATAACGTACGAGCTACTGATGGAAAATAATCTATTCGCTTTGTTATCGTCACGCTAAAGTATTACATTAAAATTTTGTTTAAAAGAAAAATTCCTAGCCTAAAGTCATCTAAAACATGATAATAAACGAAATAAACAGCATTGAAATAAAGGTCTTCAACATGGCAATAATCCCGTTCAGTAGTAAAAATAACCATCTATAACCTAACATGCGACTCCAGGTCCAACAAAGGTCACGAGTTCATTTTAGAAATAAAGCAAAAATCCTCAACAATTGAATCCTTTTGTCCCCAATACGTATCCATTATCGTATATTAGACGTCCATTTTACAAAATAGCCTGACATTCACGAAACAAAGCCTAGTTGTTTGTACATAAGGATCACGTACTGAATCCCAGGTGATAGCGTCATTTAATTTTATTAGACTTACTGCCAGTCTAGACCAATATGTACCTGAATAGACAAAGGTGGTTTCTTATATCTAGCGACCCGCCCCGGCTTCGCACCGCTGTATTGTGCATTCATTATATCTAAAAACCTTCCTCTTTAATCACTCTATCTATTTAAAAAAACCGCATCAAAGTCCGTTGCGTAATTTTAAAGATCTAAGCATACAAAGGGACATAAGGAAATAGGGACATAGGGACGGCGAAAAGTGACTTTATTTTATACTATGTAGTGATAGTGACTAGCTGCGCCCCATGGTGTAACTCGCCTAAGTGGTAAGACCAGAAGCGCGATAGAGGTGTCTTTGAAACAGTTTTTGGGTATAAACCGCTAAATCCATAGAATGATATTTCTACTGTCGTAATGGCGAAGATATGCTTTGTATTGTCATACACTTCGAAACCTTTATAGAAAAAATTGTGAAAAACGTACAATATCGTATTTTTTTATTTTTCAATTTTACGGCGATTGTAAAGAAAAAACAAGTACTAAATTTGTATAAACTTTACATCAAATCCTCTATGGTGATACAGATGGTTTTTCACTAAATAGATATTAGTCTTTTAATTACATAAAATGGCCATTTAGCAGCGCGCGGGGGAAAGGGATAGAGTCATCACGCGGCACGCGCATGGGAAAGGGATAGGGGATTTCAGGTCCTACTTCGTATAATTATCTTAAAATATAATGATCAGTTGAATACGTCTTAACACCTAGGATTTAGTGCCTTCGGAACGCGCCCTTTCGATGAGAAGAACCTTTAAGAAACTTATCAGGTAGTTTTACCTGTGATAATTTTTACAAAGCTTAGGAATCGGAATAATAATATAAAATAAATATTATTTATATACGAGTAATCGGTGAAATAAAAAAATAGGTAGGTATATTGAGACCCTCCTCTTTTTTTTAAAGTCGCTTAAAAAGATAAAATGACTCATCAAAAAATCTCTGAAACTACAAGCACGTTCCTTTATTAGAACGTAGGCTACAAAAAAAATTTTTTTTTGGAAATTTGACCTCTAAAGATATAAAAAGGCCTGATAAAGTTCTTAGTTTATAGAACAAGTTTCACGTTGTGGTTTTTGTGTGAAGAGGTAAACAGATATACTTAGACACCAACTTTCTAATGAACACTATTATTAAGGTTTTCTTGGAATTAAACTTACCCGTATAAAACCACAGGTTTAACTAGTAAACTATACCCCTTCAAAACTTTTCTCCAATAAGGAATGATCGCTTTCAGATTTACTCAGAGATAAAAAATGTCCAAGATTATATTATGAAAAAACCTCTGCAGGGTACATAATAAATTGTCCGGTTGTCAATCATATCTCTGTTGAATATTCAGGAATATACCCGAGATGGTCCCTGATATACCCTTTTAGGAAGTATTGGACGAGATAAAAGTTAATAGGAGTCGAGATTTGAATTTGTAGCGAAACTTGTACAAAGGGACCTTTATTATAATATATTGTTTTCGTTGTATTGGTTTGCGTAATTGTTTATTGTATTTATTATTGGATAATTTTGCCTGTTTCGGACCTTGTTATGTTTGTAATGAACCTTTTGTTTTTGTGTAACTTTATCTAATCTTTGTTTAATTAGGACTAGCAGCCGTCTGCGGTTACACTCGCATACGTCATGTACCGGTGGGAGTATGATAGATAGATAACTTTATTTTATTAACTTTATTTTAGATAGTTAACTTTTTTTTTAACATTAAACATGATTTACACAAAGCAAAGTAATAAGTATATGTAAACTATAAGGATTCAATGTAGATAAATTAAATCCTCAAATGATTGTTTCTTTAAAATCGATGTTAAAATTAAAATAAAAAACTAAAAATATTTTGCGTCTTTGCAACTAGTGTAGAGTTATGACAAAATAAAAATGAAGATAAAAAATATTCGCTTTCTTTTTTACTAGTTCCGAATCGCTAGATAGACGCTGCTCGGATCTAATTACAAAATAGTCTCTGGTTAAAAGAAAGCGGGCAAAATAAATGTTAACGAGGAAAATAGTTCTATCTATTCTTAGTAATATGGTAACTTTATACAGGGTTACTGGTAATTATACAAGCAACCCGTTGAAGGCTATTTCTGTGCACCGGCACCGTAACAAACAACTTTTGGAAATTCGATAAAAAAAATTTAAATTTTGAGGTATGGTTTACCTGAAAATCAGCTGTTCCTTACACGGAGAGGTCAGTAACCTTAACATTTTACTTATTTTTTAAGTTTGATCTACTGTTGTTAGTCTGAATGATCTTTGTTTTAAAAATCAGCTGTTTTTCGAATTTACTTTACCTCAATTTTTTTTATCGAATTTCCAAAAGTCGTAGACTAAAAGTTGTTTGTTACGGTGCACAGAAGTAGTCCTGAACGGCTAGCTAGTATAATTACCAATAACCCTGTATAAATTAATTCTATCGGCATGCGTATTATCTTCGTGTCGTCATTCCATTGGTTCACCTTAAAATATTCTTGGTAGATTTTTACTGGGGAAAAATATATTTTAGTTATTTCCAAAACTAGTGGTAGTACTGCCACCTACGGAATCATAATGGAACTGCTTTTTGAGAAAATAGGTCCTTTTTGACGTAACCCTTTTTTAAACAGAGCTTCGGGCACACTTCGGGTCTAACTTATAACAATGTCTTTGTTCACTGTGGGTTCGAGATGAAAAAAAAAATAACATAAAGATCCAAAAAAATAAAGAAAACCGAAAGGGTCCTTCAACACAACATTCTCATATCATATTCAGTAGTAAAACTTCTAGTCCTTTAGATATGAAATACTTCGTACAAAGTTTGGGATCGTAAAGTCAACTAGGAACGACACAGATTTTCTCCTCGAAAGAACAACAAAAGGTACTAAAGAGAATAAAAAGGTTAAGAAAAGTTTTCGAAAACACAAAATAAATTCAGAAACAAGAAATTGTATTCCTTAATTGACCGTAAGATTACTATTTAAGTACTTAAAGAGCTGTGGAGTTTTGATTGTTAAAAAAAAACTATGACTATAAAAAAAAACTATGGGTCAAAGTTTCACAGACACAGAATTTCAATGATTTCTGCCAGTATTCAATGCAATTCTGTTACAAATACCTAGATACCTTACATTTATCTAAAAGCTGGCGTTTCGATGTACCATACTATTTCGAAATTTCAAAACCCATTCCATTTACTGTGATGTTCAGCTGTTCTGTGATGTTCTACATGGAGAAATAGAGTGGCCAAATTTTAATCTGTTAATGACCAGAAATGTAACAAGAAAGTTTTATAATAAGTCAATAAATAAGTTAATACCTGTATGTCAGATAATATTTTAAATAACTTTTCTCTCTTTGTGACTGGAAAAACTAAAATTTCGTTCCGAAAACCAATAAATAACAAGACTTTCAGCAGCACTTTATGTTCTATGACAGTTTCTGCAAATATACCTATATTCAAGGGTATGTATCTATTTTGGCGTATTTCCAATGAGAATCGAGACGATTTGGAATTCTGGAAGCATAATTTTCTTGGTAATTCTGCTAATTTTGGATCCCACAAAGTATAGATCCGGATGTACCCGCAATGCCGCAAATAGACGAAAATGGAGAAGTCTCGCAAAAGCTGCAACTAATGTACGAGACGATCTATGACCACGACCACTGCACCAAGAGTGTACGACTAAAAAGAAAAAGAACGTATAGGTGAATGAGTGACAACGACAGTCAGATGACCGAGACGTAGCTGGTGGTCCCCGCGCCTGCTCCCCTATCGTGTCTGCTTCACCCTCTCAAAAGTAGGTATGGTAGAGACTACATTTTAAGGCTCCTGCTTTTTCAGTGGCAGATTTGTACTTCGGTGTTCTCCCAACTTACCACTGAGGTCGTCAATTAGGTATTGTCAATTCCACGGTCCGTTGGACTTAAATCAAGATATATCTCAACTGGTTATACTAATCGTACCCATCTATCGAAGCCTGTTAACTCTCTGATTGACCTTCAGAACTGCGATTGACCTAGTTAATTCACTTTTCAAACTCACACGATTTGTATTCTTGGCAAATTAGGATTGTATGAGTCTTCTCATGATCACGGCTATTAGAACATACTCGAAACGAATCGAAAAAATTG
Organism: Idaea aversata; assembly: GCA_907269075.1. NCBI lineage: Eukaryota > Metazoa > Arthropoda > Insecta > Lepidoptera > Geometridae > Idaea > Idaea aversata. Next base: position 15,711,835 of record OU026088.1, on the reverse strand, counting down.
ATAATCTTATTTGTACCTAAATACTTATAAACATATATACTTAATCTAAAATCTAGCCGGAAATACCAATTGTTAACAAATGCATATTATAGCTGCAGCACAACACAACTTGGCAAGACAACTCCCAGTTTTGTGATGAGACGTTGATTAATATTCAAGAACTTGTGTTATCCTTAACTTCCTTAAAACAAGCGAAGCTAACGACTGACTGCGTCTTCATTGCATCCGGAAACTATAGTTCAGGAATACTTACTTTTATTCAGATCATTTAGCTTTCTGATGAAAAATACTGCATTGTAAGCAGATATATTTTTTCAATTAAACATCTCGGTGACGGTACTGTTGGTTGCCTTAAACTGTAATTCCACAATATTATCTGTACCTACCCTGAAAGGAATGTTGGACTCAAAAAAGACCTACACATTTTCAGTTCATTTGTGGGTGAACTTGCAAATAATAGTTTCAACTACTTACTTATAATAAAAAAACTAAATCAAAATTGGTTCTGTCTTTTTCGTAGCTACGATACCACAGACAGATTATTATGTACTTAGCACTTTTAGTTAAAAAGTTACTTTTTGTGAAAGTTAAAATGGAAAATTCAATTTCAACACAAACTATTATTAGTTTAAATAATTACACAATTAGTGTTCAAACTATACATAGTTTTATTGTATTGTTTGTACTTGATCCCTAGGTCCTCTGTTATAAATACCTAAAGTAAACACGGATAAACAATTATTATTACTAACAACCCAAATCTACAAAGCGTTTAAAACTTTAATTATTAACTTTATTAACAGTAATTAACCTTACAGAGTAGGGACGCGAAAATGTCAGACGCAAAGCAAACAATTTCGTTCCGTTCCGTTTCGAACGAGTAAACAACATGTTTTTACTTTTAATTATAAAAATAAATTTACTGGTGAACGTAGACTAGTCTTTTAGGTCGGTGTTCGTTCTATACGTTCTATATGTAGGTATAATAATAATATGTAAGTATGTCGGTAACGAGAATATTTAGGGCGTGAAAATAACGACATTAATATAGCATATATACCTACATACTTAGTACTTACCTACTGGTTGACAATTTTAGTACGATGTGTTTGCTTTAATTGTTTCTAAAAAGATTACAGGGCGAATTTATGCAGTACAATTTTTAAAATCTTTAAATTTTGAGTACTAAAATTATATTTTAAATTGACAGGTGTACAGTAAAATTCAATTTAATTTTAGCCAATTTAATGAATTTTAATTTAATTTTAGCCAATTTAATGAATTTCCTGCAATTCATGATTTTATTTGGAGTTTTTCTTCTCTAAATTAAGTTTCTATTTAAATGTGGAATAGTCCATGATTAAGATCTAGCTAAATGTAATCAATCAACGTCAAAGCCTCAAAACAATTCGCTTCACTTCGTCATACCTATAATTTATTTACTTTGAAGTTTGTTACTAGGATCTTATGATGTCAGTTACTTAATATCAATCACATAATAATAAAAACATAAGCCACCGTTCCTCATCTCCGGCTGATCTTAGTTGGTTAGTTAGAGTGAACACTGACGAGGAAGCGGTCTCCCGCCTCTGGCTTCCCACCGGCAGTCCAGAGAGGCTGATAGGCGATGACGCGCTCGTCGAGTCACGCCTTCTAAGTCTAGGACACCGTCGTGAGGTCACCAGCTTGTCGGTCTTCTATCGGATTCACTTCGGTGAGTGCTCTCAGGAACTCCATGAGCTCGTTCCATCCTGCCCTTTCTTCCATAAGACAACGAGGTGTACGAAGGCTCGCCATCCACACATGGTGAAAGTTCCTATTTCGCGTACAAAGCGTCATTTCGCGCACCTTTCTCGTACGCACTGCTAAGATATGGAACTCTCTACCCGCGTCGCTGTTCCCACAAAACTACAACCTTGGAGTCTTCAAGTCTAGAGTGAATAGGTACCTTCTAGGCGAGCATGCTACATTTTCGACCTCATCTTCGCTTCCCATCAGGTGAGATGAGGACAAATGCAAGCCTATATTGTTTAAAAAAAGAAAAAAAAAAGAAAAAGAAGTGGAGTCGGGAGGGCAGAAATGCTCGAAAGATGGATGCCGAACGTCAGTGATGTGACAGTTTAAAATCTTCCAGTGATGGTTTAAAATCTAGTGGGGCCTTTTGCTGTAATTTACTCAGCTAATTAGGGTGACCCAGTCTGAAATTTGGCGAGTCTCTGCCTGCCATTTTTGGACATTGTCGACATTTGTTGACAGAAGGTTGCGGGTTCGATTCCCGCCGGGAACAAGTATTTATGCTGACCATAAATTCTTGTTTCTGGTTCTGGGTGTTTCCTATATGTATAATATGTATATATTTACAAAAAAAAAAGTATATAAGTAGTTTATCCGTTATCTGGCACCCATAACACAAGCATTAAGTTGCTTAGCTTGGGGCTGGATGGCGATGTGTAATATGTCCTGAAATATTTATTTATTTTTATTTATTTATTGTTATGACAGGTGCCATGGTATCCATAGTTTCCCAGTAGCCAGTCCACAATCATTTTACCGCAGTAGCCCAAATAGTTTTCTTCTGTAGTTTATCAATAGTTTTATCCAAACCGGAGGTTGTCTTTGGTTGCACTTTATGGTGTAGACAGGTATATTCGCCGGTTTAGAAACCACCCCATTGTTTGCTGCTATTATACTTGTGATTGTAAAGGGCCTCTACGTGTTGACTCCGGCTCTACGCACGACTTTCAAAGGTCCGGGGTTCTATAGTCTCGTGATGTGGGAAACATAAAACTTTATATTAAAGACTACGTCATTATTTTTCTAATATTCAGGGCTTTTAAAATCGTAAAGTTTACTTAAATATGGTCATCGTTATAGGGTTACGTACCTCAAAAGGTAGAAACCTTTTAAGATCACTGTCTTGTCTGTCTATTTTTCCATCACTCTTCTTAGCAACTTCTTTTATTATTGGAATACATGGACCCCAAGGAAACCGAACGATGCATAGATTGAATTGAGGATGGTTGAGGAAAATCTAACAAGACTCAGCAAGAAAGCATCTAAGAGAAGGGAGACCAGGGAAAGAGGGAAACAAAAGAAGATTGTTTTAAAAAGCCAAGACCTAAAAACGGTTGCACCGCCGCAGTTGTAAGTAAATAAAAAACATGGTGGGCAATATTTTGTCTGTCTAATCCTTTTATAATTGGAATATATTTGTTTGATTTATTAACGTTAAAACTTGACAAATACCTAGTTTATGAGTTGGAAAGGTTTATTTCAGTTTCAGGAAATGTTTAATAGGCTTTTTGGCTTAGTAAACAAAAGGGATTTTGACTACAACTCCATCCTACTCACATGTCATATTTACCTACATTAAATTTATACAAATACCTAATTTTATATTTATATCCAAGAAGGTAAAAATGTATACATTATCATAAAAATGGGTCTTTTATATTTACAATAAGTTTCAAATCCACGTACATCGATCATGGTCACGAGAAGACTTGAGAACTGTGAGCGTCGGTCGATGCGATGCGTGTAATTTCAAAACTAACTTTTATACAGTTTTTTACGTGTTAACTGGGTAGGTATAGTAGGTATGATATTTCATGCCAAGCAGAAGGTACTATCACAATCAATCAAACCATATAAGTAGCTCCATAACTATTCCATTCAGGCCCCCAGATTAAAGCTATTTTATTTATTCTAAGGGGGGTCCATACGCCAACGACCTTGGTACACAGCCTACTAAATAGTTACTACCGGCACCGTACGCCTTCGCTGGTGAAAATTGGCGATTGTTACGAATTTGTTTGGTTTATATCAAAAGTGCTGAGATGGAATTGTAGTTAAGATTTTTACCGACATTTTGGTGTGACAATGAGCCAAAAATTCCCTATAGTTTTCAAGCTACCCTAAAATTAAGAATTAAAACTAGTATAACTTTGAAATGACAAGGAATTTTCATCTCAAATTACCCCAAAATATCAGTAAAGATCTTACTTACAATTATTCCATCTCAGCACTTTTGAGAAAAACAAAACACATTCGTTACAATCAACATTGTTAATTGTAAGCGACGGGTATTTCTGGCGCGTTGCGTTTGGCAGCATAAACAGCCTTAATGTTGAAATTTTTAATTACATAGAGTTAGATAGGTATTTTATTTATTTTAAACCAAAATTGCAAAGCTAAACCTTAAACTATTAATTGAATCCAAATACTAATTTGTATCGAAGCGATGTAAAACAATTAAACGAAGTATTCATTCAATCAATCCGGAATCCAGTGAGCCGTGAGCCGTGAGCTGTGCCGGTACATTCCCGCTTCAGGACAATGTATTTGTATCCGGATTTGTATTTATAGGACGTGATTACACTATTAATGATACGAAGCGGCGAAACTATTCACTGAATGCTCTTTGTCACTGCAATTGTTCATTTAGTAGGCGGATGTTGAAGAATAAATAGCTCGCTTTGATTACTTCTTCACATTTCAATAGTGACGCGCTATGAAATCAGTGATTCAGTAAATGTTCTTTGTTACTGCGTGAAATAATAAATAGCTAAATAGCAACAAGATCGCTTTCAATAAGATTGTATTGCCACAAACGGATAACATGTGATTAATTCTAAAATATAGTGCTATGTTTCATTTCTATTAGTTTTTAATTGAAGGAGGTTTATTATCGTGTATTTTTTTACGCCGTACTTTAGCATAAATGTGTAGGGAATATAATTTTTATAATGTTCGTATACTTACGTTACATGGAAATCAGTTCAGTGTTTTTGTCCAAAATTTGGTTTCAGACCGAGATACAAAAGTGTTGTGTGTACCGCTTGTAGGTGAAATCTTTCCAAACATTTTGGTATAATTATTTAAAGTAAAAAAATTCCTAAATAAAATCGAAAAAAGCATTCATGTTTAGAAAGTGACGGCATAATATGTGTTTTTGCTAGACTTAGAAATGACAAATAAAAATCATCACCAACACACATTTAGAAATGGACCTCTATTGCCGATTCTCATCACAAGGACAAAATAGTAAAAACAGATAGACAGGTTTAATTAAATAAATTAACAAATCTTTTTTTTTCATACCTAATTAACACTACTCCTTAATTAAACCCAAGTCACGAAACTCGTTGAAATACAAAATTACAATATTTAGTTTAATAAAGTCCATTAATAATTATGATATAAAACTTTCTGCTTCTCTAATTAACCCTCCCAATATTAGGAGCCAAAATTATATATAATAATATTCTATTTTTATTCAATGGAAACAGGTTAATTAGAGGGTTAAACAAGGTAGAAATATTTTGTACAAATTTACTGATAAAATTAATAGATAGTTGTAAAAATTAATTAATATTCGAACAGACTAAGACAAGTCAATATACCTAACTTGAGAAATAAGTAAAATTAAAAAAGGTTCATACCTACCGCGTTCTTTTCCATACAATAATAAATAGCTTTTTTCGTTTCTTATTATTGTTCGATTACGGTCTTTCTTTTTTAATTCATTATGTATACAAGTCATGTCATTCCTGTATTATTTAATAATTAAATCACCATAGAGTTTTAACGCTAATTTAGAACTGTTGTTAAATTATTAAATCACTTACTTATAACTTTAAACTTTTTTGTAATCGTTGAGTGATTAAATTATTAACAGAATAAGAAAAATGAAATAAATTTATAATGAATCAATTATCTACTTTAATAATTACAAATTAAAAATTAGGTGATTTAATAATAAGTTCAAGTTGAGGTTACTAATTTTTAAAAGTCGTAGAAAAATACTTTAAATACTTTTTCGTTTTGGGGTAAAAAACACATACCTACATTGCAAGTTAAATAAAAGCTTTTAAAAAGAACTGTAGTTTTTTATTGGTATCACTATCACTATCACTACATAGTATAAAACAAAGTCGCTTTCTTTGTCCCTATATCCCTATATCCCTATGTCCCTTTGTATGCTTAAATCTTTAAAACTACGCAATGGATTTTGATGCGGTTTTTTTTTAATAGATAGAGTGGCTTCGCACGGCTATATTGTGCATGTATTATACATATAAACCTTCCTCTTGAATCACTCTATCTATTTAAAACTGCATCAAAATCCGTTGCGTAGTTTTAAAGATTTAAGCATACAAAGGGATATAGGGACATAGGGACAGAGATAGCGACTTTGCGATAGTACTATGTAGTGATGATAATAGGTGAAATGGTAAAACCACAAGGCGCAACTAGTTTTGAATAAATTAACGAATTTCAAACGTTGTAAAACCAACACGTACATATTTCTAAAACTAATTACCTGCCTCCACAGGTTTCCTTAACATTCAAATTAAATTAAAGTAGTGAAAACTATTTTAATAAAATGAACAGCAAAACTAGTTACGATAAATTCGTAGGTGTAAGTAAAATTAATTTATTTTCAACGAGTATTCTAACATTTTCTCAAAAAAACATTTTAATATTAAAAGATAGGTATAACGGAGAAAAATGTATTAAACATGAAACGAAGCAAGTTTATATAAAACTAAAAATTATCTGTTTGCCTCATACAAGCTATATCACGTTTTTAATCAAATTGCTCACTATTAACTTTCTACCAGTAAAATCGGATTAGTAGCAACTCGTCATAAACGCAAACTCGTCACTCATACGCAACTTGAATTGAATTGAATTGAATTGGGATTGAAAGAGCATTTATTACTTGTATTTTACACAATCATTAAGTCATAAATATTTCGAATTCTGAATTGCATTTGAAATTAGAAAATACTTTAAAGATTTAAAGATTTTAATAAAAAATTGAAATACAGCAAATGTACCTACTTAAATTAGGTTGATTTTTTCGTAAAGCATCCAATAGATCAATTAAATTCTTTCTAGTCAGTAATATTAAGGGTTTTCTAACAAAACTGCGAAGACAGAATCATTAGTGTAACAAAAAGGGCTTCCTTTACCTTTTTATAAAGAGGTCAGCCCCAGCCGGGCTCGATATTACCCGCTTAATTACTTCGTATCGATATTCTGCAATAAGGGCGGCCGAATCACCCAATCGAAAGGAACCGTGTGTAACTTACTGGAATCAACTTGGAACGTGTAAAGCCAGTTTAATATTAATATCAAAGCCATGTTTCCCATTGCATGTTAATTTTAATTTCTGTTATTTACATCCGTCAATATTCTTTTTTTTAGGATATTGACGGCTTGCTTCGCAGTTTCATCCGCGTTAGACTCGATTTCATGGTAAAGTAGCATAAGTGGTAATCCATGTCTCCAGGTATCTATAGACACTGCAGTTGCAATGAAACTCATTATAGTATTTGCTTGAAACAGTAGGTATATAATAACGCACCAACCTTTGTATCTATACTAATATCATAAAGAGATAGGACTTTTTGTTTTTTTGTTGGTAACGAAAAGCCTCCGAAGCTACAGGACCGATTTTGATTAAACTTGGTATGAGGATACATTGATTTATTGGAAGTAACATAGACTATACTTTTTTTCCCACGATATTGGAAGTTACGCAGTGAAACCGCGGAGCGCTACTAGTAATAAAATTAATATAAAGTGTTAGTGTATATAGAAGCAGATTGAAACTATTGGTTCATACAAGTCTTAAGTTAATATCAGCGTGTTAATACACCCTTGCGCTTGGCAGGAAATTTGTTTTAATTAACGCAGTATTCGAGGTACAGAGCCCTAATTAGCCTTAACCCAACTATAATTATGTAGCTTTCAACATGATCAGGAATATATAATTCCTTAATGAGCATGTGGGTGTTTTGGATTATGGTAATTAACCTTTTGGGGAAGTTAAAGATTTGGTTTAGTTTCAAATTGGGGCATATATTTTTAGAAAGTAACCATTTGGATTCCAGGCATCGAAGCTTGTAATAGTGGTTGCTATAAAGAATTGATAAATTATGATGCTAAAATCAGATTAAAATGGATTGTAAAATTAATGGAGTTTTCTTCTTCTTCGTGTCCAACGGTGCCAAGATAGTGTAGTACACAGTACTTTCCTCCAAAACTTAGCCAAGTGAACTACATCATCTGTTGCCCTGTTGAGATCATTTGCAGACCATAGAGACCTTTAGGTGTGCCACATCACATAAAGTGTCTGATTCGGAGAAGCCCCATCCAACCAATCTCTCTGTAACGGCTAACCTGGGTCCCTAGGCTATTTATACACTTCTAGCTTGACCACTAAAGGTCGCCACTAACAGATGGAATAATCTGTCTCACTTCGTTGATAAACTGTTGTATCTTGATTATACTCGTAGGTCTTGAAACTTGTTTTCACCCGCGATTTCGTCTGCGTAGAAATAAATATTTCAAACATCCTTTCTTAGCGGATGCCTACGTCATAATAGCTATCTGAATTTAATCCCGATCCGTCCATTGGCTGAGACGTTGTGCGTCGACGTACAGTCACATTACCAATTAGCTGAACCCCACGTGCCCTATAGCTCACTTGCAAATTGTAAGGTTGTATAGTAATGATACCTGATTCTGTTTTTTTTTAAACAATACTAGCGACCCGTTCCGGCTTCGCACGGCTATATTATGCATGAGTTATACATATAAACCTTGAATTACTCCATCTATTAAAAAACCGCATCAAAATCCGTTGCGTAGTTTTAAAGATCTAAGCATACAAAGGGACATAAGGACATAGGGACGGCGAAAAAAGTAACTTTATTTTATACTATGTAGTGATACTACACAATATAAAAAAAATGACATAATAGGTATATACTATATTTTTTACAGATAAATGCAATTGAGCTCTGAGTCACGTTGTGTTCAGTTAATTGGTAATGTGACTGTACCTATCAGTCAGTTAGAAGAAAAACATATATTACAAAGCAAAATAATCGTTACCGAACGTTAACGAAATACGATAGAGTATCGCTAACTGACATCAAACAATAAGTAGGTACACCGCTTTTAACACACCACAAAAAGAACCTAAAAAAAGATAAATCGGTTCGTTTCTTATTCCACAAATATTTTGTCAAGTTATCGCTTTATCTCCAAGCAACAACCGAACAAATTCGCGGCGACAAAGAGAACCCATTATATTTTCTAGAATGATTGATCGCGCTGCCTTTGATGCGAGTTGAGGTTTACGATGGTGACCTGGTAAAGTGGATTTCTTTTTTCTGGGTTTCAAATGGAAAAAGTCTGTGAAATCTTAGTCTTTGATTTGTATTTGTACATAGGTTTTAACATAGTGCCTTTATAAATCAAACTGAAAACCTATTTTGAACCTATTTAGACTTACATTCTGATTAAGGATTTATTGTAATTGAAATATTCTGGCAGACTATCTACTTAGGTACGGTCGGCTGCATAATTGCAGACCTAACATAGAGCTCCAAAACGGCTGTTATAAGAATGTTTTCAACACAAGCAAGATTCTAGACACCTGCTTTAGGTGAAGTTTAAAGTCTTCTAACTCATCAATAATCATACAAAAATTATTAGAATGCAAATATTCCAATAATAGTAATTTTCGAACTCTACTGAAGGCTGCAATTTGCAGTCGACTGTACATACTACATAGGTACGCAATACTCTTAAAAATTTCCAAATTATCTGGCAAGTAAATAATCTTAGATATATGCTATGTAAAAAGATGGCATATGATCGCAATCTGAAATGACGAAAGTTAAAAACAGCTGCTACTCGCGGTTTCAACGACATAAGTTTAGATTATATGAGAACTGGCGACCCGCCCCGGCTTCGCACGGCTGTAGTATGCATGTATTATATTTAAAAACCTTCCTCTTTAATCACTCTATCTATTAAAAAAACCCCTCAAAATCCGTTGTGTAGTTTTAAAGATCTAAGCATACATTGGGACATAGGGACGGCGAAAAGTGACTTTATTTTATACTATGTAGTGATAGTGATATCGGGATAAAAAGTAGGGTATGTATTAATATAAGTCTCCAGCTATATACATACTGATTTACTTCGCAATGGATTCAGTAGTTTTTGCGTGAAGGAGTAACAATCACGCAAATTTTCACATCTGTAAAATTCCTGACTGACTTAGTAACACTCAGCTCAAGCCAATTGGGACGGATTGGACTAATTTTTGCCACACAAATTAACTATTAAGACACAGGCATCGGCAAAGAAAGGATTTTGGTAAATTCAAACTCTACGGGGACCAAGTCTCGGCTTAAAGTTCGTTTATTTAGTTTATATGTAGGTACATAAGTAGGTACGAACTCGATTTAGTTAAAACATAAGAAAATAGAACAACATTACACTCGTTCAATAAAAGTCCGACCTCATTCCCTCTAAAGAAGCTCACAGCAGTCTGATTAAATTGAATACATTACAAAGAGAGGCAAACCTCAGACAAATACGCTACGCCACGCCACATGTTGTTTCTGTCAAAGTAGCTCCGATAGTCTACCACATATAGCTGTTTTAGATAACTGATGCTTTTTACTTAGAAAGAGATTTTCTAATTTAGTATTTTTGACTGAAACGAGGTTAAAATGACAAAACGGACATAAAGATTGTACCTATATTTGTATTTATGTACCGCGGCTTAGTTGGCTCCAGACATATTGAAGAGTTATTTTCTCTGGACACGGTCGACTAAGTTGAGAGGGTGGTATAGGTGCTGGGCAAGCTTACTTCATCTAATACATGTGCCAGGCATAACGTCCTGAAAAGCAAGGATTAAAGTTGCTGGTGCTGTAAAATTGTTTAGATTAGATGTGAAGGACAATATTTATTTGTATACCGCTACACTGCTTCAATCTATATAGTGCTTAGAGAACGAGTCTCATTTTAAGGTCAATTGTCAATTCAAAATTACGTACATAGCTATACATACGGGGGCTAGAAGGGCGATATGAGCTGTAAAAATTTGTATTTATAAATAATGAACAAATTTTTCTTTCCATAAAAAAACAAACAATTTTCTCTGTATAAAACAATTTTTCGTTTAAAATATTTATAACTAGCGACCCGTCCCGGCTTCGCATATTATGAATGTATTATACATGTATATTATAAACCTTACTCTTGAATCACTCTATCTATTAAAAAATCCGCATCAAAATCCGTTGCGTAGTTTAAAGGTTTAAGCATACATAGGGATATAGGGACAGAGAAAGCGACTTTGTTTTATACTATGTAGTGATTGGTCCAGTAGTTCCGAAGCCTAATAAGAAAGATTCTTACTTATTTATGATATATTTGTGTAGATAGGTACGTATATTAATAGCTTTATTATAATCATGAAAAACGCCGAAAAACTATAAACTTCAAACAATACACTCATCAAGTACGGATTTTCATTTACATTTTACATAGACCGAGTGGCAGTTGGTTGCAGACGGAATAAATTGTCCGATGTCCAGTGGCCGACGAACTGAACGGACGGAGAGATATTATTTACATATTTCATATAGCTTACATAGATAGCTATATTATCGACTAGCTGCGCCCCGCGGTTTCACCCGCGCAAGTCCGAGTCTCGTAGGAATATCGGAATAAGAAGTAGCTTATTTGTTAGGGTCTCTAGCTACCTGCTACCGACTTTCATCACAATTCGTATAGTAGTTCTTGTGTTTAGCAATGCCAGTATTAAGGGAAAGCGGTGTTATAGGAAAGCGAGACGTTAAGGGAAGGAACGTCACGTCAAGGTAACGTGAGGTCTCGTGGGAGAGCGAAGTCTTGGGAAAGCGAAGACGTGGAAAACGGTTATATTTTTAGGAGTCCAGACAGACCCAGAATGCTTTTCTGACACGGAACCGTCGCAGATGGAGTAGGTAACGTTAGTTATTGTGACCAAACACGTGCGAGCGAAGCGAGCGGTTATATTTTTAGGAGTCCAGACAGACCCAGAATGCTTTTCTGACACAGAACCGTCGCGGATGGAGTAGGTAACGTTAGTTATTGTGACCAAACACGTGCGAGCGAAGCGAGCGGTTATATTTTAAAGAGTCCAGACAGACCCAGAATGCTTTTCTGACACGAAACCGTCGCAGATGGAGTAGCAAACACGTGCGAGCGAAGTGAGCGGTTATATTTTTTAAGGAGTCCAGACAGACCCAGAATGCTTTTCTGACACAGAACCTTCGCGGAATGAGTAGCAAACACGTGCGAGCGAAGCGAGCGGTTACATTTCTAGGAGTCCAGATAGGCCCGGAATGTTTTTTTGACAAATTACCGTCACGGGTGGAGAAGGTTAGGTTAGGTCCCCTCCCCCTTTCCTCCCCTCCCCTTTCCTCTCCTCCCCCTTTCCTCTCCTCCCCCTTTCCTCTTCTCCCCATTTCATCCCCACCCTATTTCATACCCTTTCTCTTTCCTGTCCTCCCCTTTCCTCTCCTCCCCCTTTCCTCTTCTCCCCATTTCATCCCCTCCCTCTTTCATACCCTTTCTCTTTCCTGTCCTCTCCTTTCCTCTCCTCCCCCTTTCCTCTTCTCCCTATTTCATCCCCTCCCTCTTTCATACCCTTTCTCTTTCCTGTCCTCCCCTTTCCTCTTCTCCCCATTTCATCCCCTCCCTCTTTCATACCCTTTCTCTTTCCTGTCCTCCCCTTTCCTCTCCTCCCCCTTTCCTCTTCTCCCCATTTCGTCTCTTCCCTCTTACATCCCCTTCCTCTTTCCTATCCTCCCCTTTCCTGTCCTCCCCCTTTCCTGTGCTCCCCCTTTTTATTTTTCTTACCCTTCTCCCCTTCATCACTCTCTCCGCCTCCGCCCAAATACAACCTTTTAAAATATATTTTGAGTCCTGATCCCGTAAGTCCAGATCCCGTGGGAATATCGGGAAAAAAGTAGCCTTTGTGTTAATTCAGGTCTCCAGCTATCTTACTGATTTTCACCGCAATCTGTTCGGTAGTTTTTGCGTAAAGGAGTAATCCCGTAAGTCCCGATCCCGTAGGAATATCGGGATTAAAAGTAGCCTATGTGTTAATCCAGGTACTCAGCTATCTAAATACCGAGTTTCAACGCAATCGGTCCAGTAGTTTTTGCGTGAAGGAGTAACAAACATACACACACACACACAAACTTTCACATTTATAATATTAGTAGGATTAATCAATAATCACCCGACCTATTATAGAGTTAGGACGTGAAATCTTTGTAAAACTCTATTCGAAATAGATTTCTACACGTCTAGAGGCCTTACCATGAGTTGCTTACAGCTAAGCGACTCCCGCTAATCGTTTACGGTCGTGCGGGTTAAGCGACGCCTGGCGTGGTCATTACTTCGATCGGTGGCCAATTAGTAGTGTGGCAAAAATGTGTTTTCGTGAGCCCCTCCGTGCTTCGGAAGGCACGTTAAGCCGTTGGTCCCGGTTGCTACCTCTAGTAGCAGTCGTTAGATCAAGTTTAAGGCGATCTGAAAACTCTAACAATATGTGAGCCACACCTACACGAGAAGAAGAAGACCACGATTTGTTAACGCACTTCATCAAACATTACCGCATCGAGTCTTAGCCAATACGCGAGCCGAGATAGTAAGCATAAAACAGTATCTCTGTTTAGAGTGATAATTATTACTATTCAAGTTCTCTATGTCTGTAACTATCTCCTTAATGTTTCTTATTTAATTTTATATGTATCCTATGTCGTGTGTTTGTTAGAATTAATTATATTCTATTCTATTATCTGTATATAAGACTGCAAGAATTCGATGACCGACATCCTCTCTACAATTACGACCTGCCCCCAGCCAGGCTAAAAAGCCGAAAAAGTTTTCTGCGCAGCACACAGGCTTCAGAAAAAAGCCCAGCTGAGGAAAGGGTAGTGCGGTGGAAAATGAAAAATCCCGTACCTCCAGCTTTTGTAAACCCGCGAGAGAGGCTCCCTCCGGGTTCCGATCTGCAATGGCCTACGTGGCAGTCACTTAATCGACTCCGGACTCAAGTAGGCCGTTGCAGACAGAATTTGAGCAAATGGGGATATATTGCACCGAGTGAGGAGCAATGCGAGTGTGGAGTCCCGTCGCAGTCCATGGTGCACCTTCTCCAATGCCCATTGTGCCCTAATACCTGCACATTGGAGGACCTGGTAGAGGCCAACGCCACTGCAGTTGCAGTGGCTAGCTACTGGGCAGGAAAAATTTGACTGGTCGAACGTCACTGACACGAAAAGAAGAAGATCTGTATATAGGTGAAATATACGGCGCTATATACTATTTTTTAACCGACTTCAAAAAAAGGAGGAGGTTCTCAATTCGGTTGTATGTATTTTTTTTTATGGATGTTAAGCTATCTTTCTCGACTCCCTTGTCGATCGATAGCCGATTCTAGTCTTAAAGTTTCATGTTAAATATTTAATACGTTACGTTTGACCTCGTGGTTAGGGTACAGGGATAGTTCTAAAAGCTCTTTATAATTCTTATTCGACGACCTCTGTGGCGCGTCGGGCGAACACCCGACTGCGACGCAGAAGGTTGCGGGTTCGATTCCCGCCGGGAACAAGTATTTATGCTGACCATAAATTCTTGTTTCTGGTTCTGGGTGTTTCTTATATGTATGTATAATATGTATATATTTACAAAAAAAAAAGTATATAGGTAGTTTATCCGTTATCTGGCACCCATAACACAAGCATTAAGTTGCTTAGCTTGGGGCTGGATGGCGATGTGTAATATGTCCTGAAATATTTTATTTTATAAGATCCCTAGTTCAGTATGAAAACTTTAATTTTATGACAGCCAGAGAGACTGATATTTATAAAAGCTCTTTCTAAGCCTAGATTTATTTCAATTTGCTACGAAAACACTTTTGTCCCGTGTTCCTTTATCATACGTAAATAGACATGTTTTTTATGAAGTTCAGAATTTATTACGAAATATTCTTCTGACAAAATATTATTAACGGGCGTGGTTCCCTTAAAATTGGTCTTACAATGGAGTTCGGACCTAAACTTTTTTATTTAAGTGCGTTGTAAATTGTACCAAGTCCTCTACCGCAAGTAGGCTAGCGATCTAGTTTTTGGCAAACTTATCTTTCCCGAAATATTTATGGGTACTCGTAAAATTGTTTTATTGTCATGGAAATGCATGAAATAATAACGTAACACTATACACAGAGTTGGGAATATTCTTTGGCAATTTCCCAGACATTTTTTTTACGATATAAGATACCTATAAGATAAGATTGTTTACATTATACATACGTACAACAGAATTGCAGATCCACCGTAGAGTTCTATAATCACTACTTTTTTTTAGTATACCTAATAAATAAGGTCAGCGTTTGACCACTATCTCACACGATGGTAAGTGACGATGCGGTCTAAGATATAACACGCTTTCCTAGAAGATACGCTACGTACGCTCGTGACTCAAAGACCCCAAATAAACGGAGGCTATCGAGGGACGCAAGTGAAGGTCCTACCTTCACTTGCGTCCCTCGATAGCCTCCGTTCGGACGGCATCGGCAGAGTGGAACAAAAACTTTTTTATCACAGTTGCTCATAAAGTGGATCTTATTAAACCGCTTTTAGGCTCATAATGCAACGTATTATACACGCGTGCGATAAAAAAAAATCCAACTAGTGGTAAAATAATACGATATCCCGATAAGTTAAATACGTATCTAACTGCTAATTACATACTATGTAGATGAAACATGTTATACTGTTTTGATGTATAGAAAAAAGGTACCATCAAAGAGTTTTTAAGCCTTGCTGGCTTAAAACTCTTTGTTGGTACCTTTTTTCTTCTTTTCAAAAGGTTGTCTCTAAAGTCTGATAACGAACGATAATTTTACGTGCTAACGTGTTTGAAAACAATTAAAAATTGAAATTGAGTTTTGTTTTTTCTTTAGGTACATAAATATATTTTTTCCTTACCATCATGAAAAAACCCTAAAAAAATATTGTATGTCAGACGAGGCTGTATATGTGTCTTTTGCCTAGCCTTTCGGGAGTGTAATTAACAAAAAATAGTAAACATAACCTAAAATTCTTAAAAACTTTTTATTATTTTACCAAGTCTTTTTTTATTCGCAACTGTGATAAAAAACGTCGTACGATACAGGTGTGGATTGATCATTCCATCTCGGCTTTTGCCACGCTCGCGTTCCGCTCGCGCGTCATAAACCGCCTCTATGGAATAATCAACTTTCCACACTTGTATCGCAATGTAATATTCCGAACCGTTCTCTTTTTAACCGACTTTAAAAAAAAAAGGAGGTTCTTAATTCGTCGCCTATTTTTTGTGGCTGCACCAGCCTACGTATAGGAACACGGACAAGTCTGTTTAGCGATATGACTTAAGCCGTAATTGGAATGTTTTTTGTTATGTTAAGTTGAAAAACTTTAAACTTCAACTGAAGCAGGATCTTAGAATCTTGCTTAAGGTTCCGCTGGTCGATCGTGTTTTCCATACAAATGAATTTAGAGTGTTATCCATTTATTCTTTATGGAATTTGAAAAAACAAAAGTTAAATCTACATAACAAGTCTATATCTAGCCCATGTAGGCGACGAAATAGACAAATTATATTTAATTTAATATAAATAAATATAATTTGTCTATTTATTTAATTTGATATAATTTAATATACTCACTCTACAAAATAATTTAATTAATTTGTTAAAACTAAAATTTGAAAAAATACAAATAAAAACAAAAGCAAATAAAACTAAAAGAAAATCACAATCAATAAAAAAAAAAAAAGAAACAAATACTTAAATCGATACAAAAAAAAAAAAATACAATATTACAATACAATATTAATATTTAATATACTTAAATAAATTTAATATAAATAAATATAATTTGTCTATTTCGTCACCTACATGGGCTAGATATAGACTTGTTATGTAGATTTAACTTTTGTTTTTTCAAATTCCATAAAGAATAAATGGATAACACTCTAAATTCATTTGTATGGAAACACGATCGACCAGCGGAACCTTAAGTTGAAAACATTCTTATGATAGCAGGTTCAGAGTGCTACGGTGGGTCTGCACTTGTGTTGCCTGATTATACAAATGTAGTTTACTGTACTGTCATTTGTTACAAACAATAGGGAAGTACCCCTTCCTATAAAAAGCTTTTCCTCGATAAATCGTTTTACATAGTGGAAGAATTGTTGGCCATACCAATTGTACAATCGATATTATAGCAATGTTTAATTAACATTTAATTTTTAATGAAATACCATTTTCTTGACATTTTGGACACCACAAAGAAGATTCGGAAACTACTGGACTGATTTTGATGAAATTTCGTATGACATTAAATCCTTGAAAGTAGAATATCTAGGGTACGTTTTAACCTATAATATTCCTACGGTATTAGGACATATGCGAGTAAAATCATATGACACTGTTAGTGTTTGACGACCCAGTTGGCACAATTGTCCCCATGCCGGACTGCCAAACACAGGGTTGCGGGTTCGATTCCCGCCTCAGACAAGTATTTATGCTTTGATATTTGTCTGTGGTCTGGTTGTCTATCACTACATAGTATAAAATAAAATCACTTTTCGCCTTTCCTATTTCCCTTTGTACGCTTAGATCGGATTTTGATGCGGTTTTTTTTAATAGAAAGAGTGATTCAAGAGGAAGGTTTATATGTATAATACATGCATAATATAGCCGTGCGAAGCCGGAGCGGGTCGCTAGTGTATTATAAGTATATATTTTTAAGTACATTATTTTAGTGTATTATACAAAGACTATATTTCCGATAGGTATATCAGTGTTTATACAACATTATTCACAATAGGTAAGTAAGTCTTCTTCACAAATAAAATAAAATATACATGTATTCCACTTTGAGGAAACTGTTACAACAAAGTGTTCTGCAATTTACGACGTTTCTCGCCAAAATTTTATTGTTGCTCTTATATACCTATAACATATATATACTTACCTACCTACAGTTGTACAACGAAATATTTTCAAAGCAATAAATTGTCTGAAGTTATACTTTTCCTCAAAGTTCTGTCGTTTGAAATTCAATTTAAGTTATGAAATTGTATGTTTGAATAGCGAGATATTTATGACTTCTCCTCTTAAGTTTATTAAGAGCCCCTACGACTGTCTAACAATCAATTTTCAAGGTTATTTATTGATAAATGGATTTATATTTACGGATTGATACATTGAAGTGAGGGACGTTCTTAAGAGGAAAGGGTACCTTCTCCATTCAAACGTAGTCGACTGTTTCCTCCCTGGATAATGACTGCACTGGTTGGTGCTAAACGAGCTTAAAAAAACATAAATTGCTATACGATTAAAAGTAGGTATGACATTTAACGGATTTACTTGTCAGTAAGTAATATTTATTTAAAATACTAACACAGAAATTAAAATTAGATAAATAATTAAAAGTCAAATCTATATTTACATTAAAGAAAAAAATTCTCATCAAGAAATATCTGAAACAACAATAGCTACGAATCTGAATGTTGGAATTGCGTTTAGCATGTAGAAGAGCACTAACAAAGGATTTGACCTCTAAAGGGTAATAATGGCTGTTAAATTTATAGTTATTAGAAATTATTACGTATTCTGTGTTAGTATGAAATCATTATTATTTGCTGGTTAAACCATAAGTCGCAGTTAGTTATGAGTAAAATAATACTACTACTTCTTAAAGAATTCATCAAATGTGTTAAAGGTTTGCTTGATCAAACAGTATTAAAGTTACACTTTAAAACCATTGAATGAGGTGATGTTGTCGGTAGTACCAATCCACAAGCACGAAGCGTGGATAACACTATTTTCCCCCTTTTCGTCTATAAAAAATGTCAATAAGCTCAGGATGACACAACGTCAAGCTTTTAAATAAAAAATCACCAAAATATTTTGACTTAACAACGTCGCAAACGAAATTTCCCTAAAGAGTTTTAAACGTAACGTACGAGTCCCAAGCCCGGGATCAAATTACAAATATTATTTACTTCGGAGATAAGTATAGCAAGAACACGTTGCGTTGTCACGTCATTCCTACAAGTTCAGAAATGTTGGCTGTAGGTTTTATTGGTGGTACCAATAGGTGCGTGTTGACATCAAGTCACGAGGCGTGATAATTCAGTCTATCGGACATAGGGGCAGACGGGCCGATGGAGTCACAGATAACAGAAGTCCTGCGAAAGCATACCTCGACTGTTGGCGGAACACCGATGGGTTTTTAGTGGGTAAGCCTCCGGCCGCCTACTATCCTCGTGCCCTCCACCTCAGAGTGGGACGGGTGGATGCAATAATGTATTTTCCTATCGATAAAATAG
This sequence comes from Idaea aversata, assembly GCA_907269075.1. NCBI lineage: Eukaryota > Metazoa > Arthropoda > Insecta > Lepidoptera > Geometridae > Idaea > Idaea aversata. The sequence goes on along the minus strand of OU026088.1, from coordinate 15,692,581 downwards.
GTAATTTCTTACATGGTACTCCACCCGCATTTGCCTTAATAATCGAATAGTCTAATGGACAAGATCATGTTGAAAAAAAGGTATGTTCAGCCATTGATACCTAATAGATATAAGTTATTGATTTCTAAGCAAAGCTTCGAACATTCCGTTTCTAAGACACTCTAGAGATATGGTGTGGAGACATTATTTGTTTGGCTCGATGCATTCTAGCAATCCGTATATCCTAAAACGACACTAAATGGGTATGAGCAGAAAATCTATCAGCTTTTACAAAATTACGAAGGTCTAGCGATTACGAGCTCACGCTCTAAATATCGTTTCCATTTGTTTTTGCGTCGGGGGTTAAAAACAGAATATAATGGTAAGGAAAAAAAATATTTATGTAAAGAAAAAACAAAATAAAAACAAAACTCAATTTTTAGTTGTTTTCTGACGTTATCACGTAAAATTTTCGTTCATAAACCGACTTTAGATACAACTATTTTTACTAGGTTAAAAACTCTTTGTTGGTACCTTTTTTCTATACATCAAAACAGTATAACCCAGATAAATTAAGAATGTTTCATCTACCTAACATGTAATTAAGCAGTAAGATACGTATTTAATTATCGGGATAACATTTATTTTAGCACTAGTTGGATCGCACGCGTGTATAATACGTTGCATTATGAGCCTAAAAGCGGTTTTATAAGATCCACTTTATGAGCAACTGTGATAAAAACAAATTTTAGTGTACCTAGTATGTTCTTGACGTAAATTATTGTCAGATGAAAAGTTGTTAAGTTATTTTACGAATTAAAATTTAATTATAATCTAGTAAATATGCAACGTTTAATAAATTACAAAGTGTTGTTTCTAGGTTTGCAAAACTAATTTTAAATAAAAAATATACCTGTTAGAGAAAGGAAAATTATTTGAGTCACGAGACAAGTCAACGTTGTTGTAATATATTCTACTCTGGTATCCCTAATTCTGTTCACGTCCCACTTTTACTATAAATAAAATTTCGCCGTGTGATACCTATCATATTTTTTAAAAGATATCCTGAGGTGAACGAACGATGAGCTTGTAACCTCAATTAATATTATAAGATGACCGCTGTTGCGTTTTATTCCAAGGTAAGATGTCTAAGGAATTATCCGTGTGCCACTAAATACTTAGGATCTGCCTCAGCATTAGCTCAAAGTACTTAACTAAAAAAAAAGATGGTTACCTAAACAAAAATCTTCCTACTAACCTCTTCGATCAAAATCGGTCCAGTGGTGTTATAACTATTTGATAAAAAATATAGAAATCGCATGTATACTTTAGTAGGCAGGGCACGTTACCTTGTTTAATCATGTAGTGTAGGTACACAACGACAAAATAAATGTATTATTTGCATTTATAATTTTAGTTCAATAATTATTTGTCATTTCTGCAAAAGCTGGTTACTGTTTGTTTAATACAGAATATTTCATAACCAATGAATAATATTAATTACATATTGAATCGAGGTTAATTGTCAATAATCAACATTCTGTAGGTATATTGATAAACCTACGCCGCGATAATGATGATTTAATTCAATTTATTTTAATATTTTGTGATAATGATGATCAGACTTTGATTTATTAAAATTTTATAAATACTTAAGTTTCAAAATACGAGTTTTATGTGCCATCCCAAGAGGCAATGCACCCAGTCTTTTGGGCTCCTTTCCTAGGTAATTAAATAAGGTTTCTACTATTTTGTAATTGTTGTAAGTATTTATTATGTCTCCAAATTATACGAGATTTGGTTATATTTAGCTGGAATTTACCTTTTGAATTCGAACGTAGATAAATTGAATTCGCTGAATCAAATTTTAGAATTTCCATCTAATTCAAATTAATTCGATTGACGAAGCAAAACTCAATTTAATATAAATCAATCATATACCAAAAAGCAATACCAAAATTCAATGGTTATTATAATGACATAGTTAGTAATCAGTTTGTATGAAGTTTGCTCGTGCTAATCCATATTGGATTCGAATGTAATTAGATAACATACCGAACGTTTGAAACTCATTTGGCAAATAGCTGGCTGCGGGAAGCTTATTGGTAAACTAGGTCACTTACGGTAAGACCGGGGGAATTGAACGAACTGACGGATCATACGGTAGAGATCTTGGAATCGTTATGCAAATGCAGGTGAGATGAGGACAAATTCAAGCCTATTTTGCAAAAAAAAGCTGTATGTCAGCGATATGTCAGCGTTTGAACACTATCATAATAATATCTGCTTGATAAGTGACGATATTGTCTAGCACAGCTTGGCCCGATGTAGCCTAGCACATCTAGCCACACCGACCCCAAATAAATGAGTCGTTTATTAACACATGTGTGCTCCATTATAATACGTTACTTACCTAAAGATCTATATGACATGTCCATGTCCAATTGTCCATTAACAAGTTTACATTTTTTTAAAGCATAAATTGTGCGGTAAGGCGTACTATGATACTTCATCGTAGCTTAATGATAAGAATCCATGGATGTGACTTTAATTGCTCCATTTCAAATAATACTTTTAAATATTTTTAATATTGACCTTTGTCAGCATGATCACACAAAAACCCCCGAAGGCACACATCCTAACTTAATTTGAAAACGCTTGAAAGTGATGTAATGGATTGCATATGAATATTTTTTTTTGACTTTGACTTTCGTCAATTGGTAGACCTTCAAATTATACACGTTAGGCAACTGAGTTCAGCTGCACTAACTACTTTTTGCTAGAAAAATTGTTTATAACAGTTTCGGCACCGTTTTACACCTGTCCAGCTTTATATTCATTTCTAAAATAAACTTCACCTTTCTATGAGAAATACCAGTCTAGTTAAATTGTTAGTATCAAATCTCCGGTGTTGTGGGTGGTGACTTTTAATTTGATACTTAACATACTAAGTTCCCAAGGGGAGTTTTAAAAGTGGGGTTTAATGAACAAAGTTTTGGCGTCCTTTTTTGAAAATGTCTGGTAAAAGCTTTGGTGGGTTATTTTATATTGCGGGAACCGGTACTTTTTCTTTTGTCAAATTTCTGTAAGATAATTTATGGATATTAACCGAAATAAGCGTCGACGTGGACTTGATCTTTTAGAAAAAGAATAGCACTTTTCAATTCCTAAACGATTATTTATTTAATAAGATAATATAAGTTATTTTTCACTTGAAACAGGGGCTTATGCCTAGTTCAGGCATATGTCTAATTGGTTGTTTTCTTGTATATTTAGTGCTTTAGTTTACCATGTAAAAAGCGTTTTCAATAAATATATTTGTATTTGTTTACACAAAAAATGTGTACCTATATAGTTCGGGAAACTGATTCTGAAATCGAACCAATTGGATATAAAAGTTTACGTAGTCCGATTGATAAAATCACGTGGCCGTAAGGAAGAAAGAATGATGTACCGTTGAAATTCACGAAAAAAAAAATGATAGATAAATGGTACCTATAGTAGATGTAGAATCGTTATACAATCAGCTCACGACTCGTGAGTTCGTTATAAATCTTCTTTTTTTATCAGTCTGCTGTTGAAAATGAGATTTCTACGTTGAAAATATAATGTTAAAGCATAGTGAAGCCGTGATTATATGACTCACTAATGAGATCTCTGGCGTTAACTTATATAATGACACAGAAGTTTGTCAAATTTTTACTCCCCGGCAAAGTAATTTTGAGGGTACTAACAGTTTTTATGATTCTACTAGCTTTTATCCGTGACTTCGTCCGCGTAGGGGATGCACTGACTGACGGAAGCGAAATGTAAACGGTCAGTTCAATTTTCTACTTCAGTCATTCCATGGCGAAACTGGACCAAAATAGTCAATAGACGAAAGCAAAATCTGACGGATGTGTCTTAAATCCGAATTTTCGCAAATCTTTTCTTAGGGGATGCGTACGTCATAATAGCTATTTGTATGCAAAATTTTAGTCTTATCCATCCATTAATTTAAGCTGTTCATTGTTATCAGTCAGTCAGGAATTTGAATTTTATATTTATAGATGTAACCCGAACGAGAAGCACTCAGGTTTTTTTCCCTTTATCGGTTCGTGTGAGAAAAGTGTGATTAAATTTATTGAAATTTGATAGGTGTTTCGATTTATCTACGGTATCGGGAATCATACGCGAATGAAACCGCTGCCGCTGGTGCTTCTCATATTATGGTTGAGTCAAATAACATAACCAATGATTTTTTATTTTTTTAAAGTGCTTGGCCTGCAATGGACTATCTGAAAATATTTCTTAAGGAAAAATGCGTCTTCAAAAATTGCGACTAAGTCTCGTCTTAGTCGCAATTTTTGAAGACACATTTTTCCTTAAAAAATATTTTTAACATAATCTTGAAATGCAAAATGCGGTTCTGCCGTTTGGTGGATTCATATTTGACTTTGCTTGGGAGCCTAAATATAAGGAAGCAATTACTGCTGTTGAGTTGACTGTTTGAGTTTGACACTCTACTTTAGCGTATACTTTATAGTAATTATTTTCCCGGGTTCTAATAGCGTATTTTTTTATTTCTCTTACCTCGACGTTTCGACTATGTTACAAAGTCATAATTAAGAAGACAAATCATGTGAGTTTAAAAAGTTTATATTTCTTTCATGTTTGAATTGAGTGCATGAAGCCTTCTACTTCTTCTTGATCTTTATTTGGAGCCAACACAATATGTCTCTTGTATCCTAACTCATACTCCAAAGTAATGCGGCAATAGGACCCTCTTCGGAAATGCTGTTGTCACGGATAGTTTACCGCAGATAATCAGTATAAGAGGTCTACAAATCCTCTAGTCGCCTCCTAGGAAACCCACGGGAGGGTATAAGATACCCGTATACATCCCGGGAACTACGCGAAGGTTCTAAATCACAAAAACAAACACGTCCGACACCCACATAACTAAAGAACTCCTTACATAAAATTTCTCGCAAAAATAAAAATGTCGTCTTACCCCATTTTTTATCGGGTTAGCACATCTGCAACCCGGCACTTAGGGGAGCGCGAACGGGTTCGAGACACCCATCGATTTAAGCAAATCCTTATTGATTGATTAACACATTTGTCTTGGACTTTAGAAACACCGTATTTTAGATAGGATATGTCAACTTGAGTTAGGGTAACTCTAAATAACGTTTTCGGTGATTGCTTTGGTTGCAAACAGACAAAATAAATATAGGAAACATTTGAATATTTTCCTTAGTAAAGGGATTGTAACATTTTGGTATAGTTGACGGTCTGCCATTTCTTTTTGTTACGCGGGCATCTTTCAAACCTATGACAATGTATAGAGAACATTAATACAAACAACAAATTCTTTGTCACATCTTGTAAAATCAAGATTTCCTGTTAAGTGACAACTAAAAAAATATCCTATTTTTTTAACTTGAAATAACAGGAAAACTTGTTATTTTACGAGATTTTGTTACATGACATTTGCTGTTTAGGTATTAATAAATCCTCTATATATATTGACATAGTTGTTGCACATTAATGACAAAAAAATCAATAACGTTGCTATGGTTACTTGTAAATAAGATGACGCATGACGTCACACTTTTTTGTAAGTGCATGTGTTCATCGATTTATGAGACGTTATCACGTCAAAAACATAAGATTGAGGTAACTTCTATGCCAGTCTCCTTACTCATACTCAACCTCTTTGGATTGGCATGTCAGTCGTAACTGACATTCCAATCGGAGTGAAGTGAATCCTCTTCCGTCAGTTCTTTGAAATATTCTCTGATAAAACTATTCAAAATGGTTTTGATGTTCACTTTATTTCTGATAATCTATATTTATTTGCTTCAAAGTAAAGTGAAAACACTCCGTCGAAGGGGGTGTCAATCCCAAATGAAATGAAATGTTTTGATCTATTTTATTAAGACGATTTTTATATTTTAGATTGTAGGTAGGGGTGGGGTGGCGTTAAAACTGCAATGTAAGGTGCTTACATAAATATTATGATCCTAAAAGCGAGGTTTCAGTTCTGGATAATTTACTACTAGCGACCCGCCCCGGCTTCGCACGGCTATATTAGGCATGTATTATACATATAAACCTTCCTCTTGAATCACTCTATCTATTTAAAAAAACCGCATCAAAATCCTTTGCGTAGTTTTAAAGATTTAAGCATACATAGGGATATAGGGACATAGGGACAGAGAAAGCGACATTGTTTTATACTATATAGTGATTAAATCATTTCACTAAGGGTGAGTGTAGACTACAGATATATCTAACGACAAAAATCAAATTAGTCTGCCTTTAAATCGAGCACCCGTTTGAAACTGTTGTAGTTCGCGTCGGCCTTAATTTACCTATAACTTATTTTAGCAACCAACTTTGTTTATTCATGGCTTCGTTAAAAAAGGTCATGTAATTTCAGTATCAAATTAAAGCGCCGCACTTAATCTGTATAATCCGGAAGCAGTAACTTTGAACCGTTTACGTAAAATTTTACCGCCGTCAATCGTAAAACACTCGAATTAAATAATTCAAAACATGAAAATGTAATCACAGGAGTTCCATTCATTCTTAAATAATTTATGTTGGAGCAATATAGAAAATTAAAAGCTGGAAGAAAAGACAGGAAATTACGAATGGGTAGGGAAAAATATATGTAAGTAGTTATACATACGTGTTCAACATCACTGTTTTTAATCCTTTTGTGTGAGTGAAACACACTTGAAACTTACACTTTCACTAACACTTCACTTCACAATATTTGCACTATAACTGTATATCAAGAGCATGGTCGGGTTATTTATTATAGGTTAGGTTAGAATAGACGATGCGTCATCCCTCTAACGCGGAGGGTAGAAACTGAGCGAGGCGAGCGGGCGAGAGGGGAGCCGCCGGCGCCGCGCAGCCGGGCCTAAACCTCCCCCTTAAGGGGGTGCGGGAGTGAACCCTCCCCTTTACTATCGAAATACTTTTATTTTTCTGTTTTAGGATCGTCCACTTATCTTTGCTGACTGTGGATACTTAAAAAGACGCAATTAGAAACTGAATTTTATCATAAGCACGTATATTATTAAATATACAAAAAGTTTAAGAGTTTGTTTTTATTTAACTGAAGTTTTTATTAATTTACTGGACTGCAATAGAGTTGGTTAATTTGTTTGGAGTGCTGCGGTATTTTGAAATGCGCTACGTGATTTTGTTGAGCGATGATAAAATACTAATCTAATATTAGATTATGTTTTTGTAATTCTGAGCACGGCTTCACTATGGTTTAGAGATAGAGCTATACTTTTTGACTAGGATGTAGGGGTAGTAGAGCCAGAGACTTGGCTCAAGGTACAGTCGGGAACAAAACTGGAGGCCCACCGTGGAGCTCTAAAATTGCAAGAAAGTTTTAACTCAAACCTTAGACTCAAACAGGGCTTAACCTCCTGCTTGGGTTGAAAGACGTTACTAACGATTAAAAGATTAGGAATTTGAATCTCTACGGTGAGCCTCCGCTTTTGATGCCTCATTATAGGTACATGAGATTTGATACTTAAAAAAATGCATTAATTATCTTGTACAACCTATTTTACAATCAATATTTTGGGCTACTATCTAAATGTTCTTTTCGATAAAAGGCACTTTCAATTCGGCAGAGAGTCAACTCAGCTGGACGACATAAAAGCAGAATTACCTAAGTAGCAAAACGTCAAAAATTGCAAATTGTCCATTTGCAAATACCTAGTCCCGATGATTCCTATCACCGGGACTATTTGCAAATTTTGACGTCCTTATGAATACCTTGTCATCAAATTGATCTATTCCAAATAATTCTTTATAGAGAACAAAAATTTATAGTACTTTGATATTTAATTTCTTTGGAAAATAAATTTTAATTGACGGTCCTTTCTCGAATTTTGATAACTCATTCAACAGGGAATACCTTCAGAGTTTGAAAATATAAAGTAAGGAAATACACATGCGACCAATTAATTTAGGTTCATGATAAACATGTTAATCTCGGGCCTTTCATCGTACGAAAATTTATCTTAAACTTTGAAACAAGCTTATTAAGTTTGGTTCGGTAAAAGCAATTTAAGGTGTTCAAATTTTATTCGAAAGTTTGTTTTTCTGTTGCTTGTTTGTTACATCTTCAAGGTTAAACGGTTTTAAATTTGTACAGCATTAGTTTGAAAAAAAAAAGCAAATAATATGCTACATAATGCATCCAGATCTCCTGGAATATGAAGCATATTTCCCGGGGGGTGACTAAGGCGAATAAAACCTTTATGAATTTCCTTTTACATTATACACCCTGCCGAAATACAGGAAAAGTATTTTTGTAGTGCACAAATTTCGGTATGTTTTATGCACATTAAAATAAAAAATATTGTTTTTTTTATTTTGGAGCTAACTCAAAAACTCTCAGAGCTATAACCATTTAAGTGTTTCTAATAAAACGACGAAGTCCATGGACACAATACTAGCGCCAGCGAGTTTAATAGCGCGCTCTAAATGAAGGTAGGTGTCACCTACGTGTCACTGTGTGTATCAATACTGAGATACCCAATAATTTAGAAATTGCAGGAAGTTTTTCACATTAAGTTTTGGTTTTTTGTTGTTTTTTTTTGCGTAAATGTACTCCACTGCCGACATATATTCAGCAGAAAAAAAATGTGCACTACAAAAATACTTTTCCTGTATATGTCATTCCAAATCAAAGAGAAGTGAAGTTATTGGTCTAGTGTACTATCTTACAGCTATATAAAGCGATAGGTTTCGTTTTACAGTCATTTTATTATCGCTATACAATTCCTAAAATGTTTAATCATATAAGGAAATTAAAAAAAAACATTTTGCGTAATAAATATTTTGGTAAATTGACATTTTGTTTATTGCTTTACAATGCATAAATAGACAATGCTTAAATTTAAAGATAATTTTTTTTTCGGTTTATCATACAATACAAAAATTATCTCTGACTTGTGTAATTATTTTGCTAAATGACCCGAATTCGTTGCTCGCAACTTTAAGTAGGTACTATAAAAGGAGTTAGAAAGCATTTAACGACAAAACGTCAATATCAGGATTTATATGTAAGGAACTTTACGAAATATTAAGTTAATTAAATATTAAATGATTCTATACATTTCAAACTCTACGGAAAGGAATTGTGAGTGAAAGTTGAGAACTGTATTTAATATTTAAATTTAAAAGCGAGGCTTAAAGTATTTAAGTAGCTGGGTTATTATGTTGATAGCTAGCAATGCCTCGCAGTTTTACCCGTGTTAGTACCGATACCGTGGGTATATTGGGATGAAAAGTAGTCTTTGTTACCCCCGGGATTAAATGTATCCACATAATATACTAAGTTTAATAATCAATCCAGTTGTTTTAGCGCTTATAACGGGCCAAGTGCGAGCCGGACTTGCGCGCGAAAGGTTCCGTACCATGTTGTGTAGGAGCCCTATTTTTTTTCTGTTTTTAGTACAGAAATATATATTCTGTGAAAATTTCAACTGTCTAGCTATCACGGTTCATGAGATACAGTCTGGTGACAGACAGACGGACGGACAGTACAGTCTTAGTAAGTAGGATACGGAACACTAAAAACAAATATTTACAATATTAAATATCAGGAAGGCTGTACACAGCCGCAGTGGAGAACGTAAAACTTCATGTTACGTTTATTAGTTTTACTAGTTTACATCAAGATGTCAATTACGGAAAAAAAAACGTATTCAAGTAACAAATATACAAAACGTGGTTCGATTGATCGAACTTGTGAGAAAAATTGATTTTTATAAAAAATATACTAGTTAAATTTATTATTTACGATGGGTCTTAACGTTTTTTATCAAAATGTTAGAGGTCTCCGGACTAAAGATAAAGTTTTTTACGGGAATATGCTGAATTCTGATTATGATATTATATGTTTGACCGAGACTTGGTTATATCCAGGTATATATGATGCTGAATTATTTGATCTCCGGTACAACGTGTACCGTACTGATCGTGATTACGCCAATTTGGGGGTTGAGAGAGGTGGTGGTACATTGATTGCTGTTCGTCGAGGGGTAAGTGTAAGTATGCAAGGATTACGCGTATTGCCTTTCATGCACGATGCCGATGTGACCTGTGTAAGTATTTTATTAAATCAGGCACCTAATACGGTTATGTTACGATTATTTTGCTGCTACTTTCCACAAAATGATAACCAACCAGCAGCGGAACTATCATTTTACGAATATATATCTGACCTGAGAATTGAGTATCCTAATGACAAATTCTTGTTGGTAGGTGACTTTAATATAAGAGTTGCTAGATGGATCTCAGATCTCGATTCCTTAGATAAAAAAATGCACCTTGAAAATCCCTATGAAAACGATCTAACATCTCAGCTCTTTGCGTTCTTGTGTTTTAATGATTGGTATCAATATAATTATGTTAACAATAAGAACAACAGACAACTTGATCTTGTAATGTCTGACACTGAGTGTTCGGTGCAGCGAGTTGAGCCGTTATCATTGCCGGAGGACGGACACCATCCCTCTCTCTGTATTGAAATAAATATCAGTTACACTTCGAGTTTGTCGCCTGCAACTCGAGTGGTACGACGTTTTCATGCAGCTGATTATGATAAAATAAATTTCGAACTGTCAAATGTTGATTGGGAAACTCATCTCGATTCAAACAACATTGATATTGCTGTAGATTATTTTTATAAAATAGTTAATGATATAAGGCTTGTTCCTCATAAGTTGGTTAAAAATAGCAGTAAATATCCGGTTTGGTTTAATAAACATTTAATTAAACTGATTAATAGAAAACTAAAACTTCACAGGAAATGGAAAATTTACTGTAGGCAGAGTGATTATGACAATTTCTCGAGTGCACGCCGTGATGTCAAAGAATTTGAGAAAATGTGTTATGATAAATATATAAGTCACACCGAGGATAATATCCGTTTTAATACCAAGCATTTCTGGTCATTTATTAAATCTAAACGTAATGATAGCGGTATTCCTGACACTCTATACCTTGGGGATACCCATGCTTCCGAGGGTCAGTCAATTGCAGATCTTTTTAACTCATTCTTCCTGTCCGTTTTTGAACCTCCATCAAATATTAGTGTACCTAGTGATATGGTAAGTAATTTCGGTAACTATTGTGTTCTTAACTCTGTCTACATTGATGCCTCTGTTGTTGAGAAATATCTCAAGAAACCCGACGTTAACAAAGGAACTGGTCCAGATGGTATCCACCCACTATTTCTTAAGCGTTGTTATATACAACTGGCGGCTCCTCTCGCTTTGCTTTTTAATATTTCTCTGGTGACAGGAGTTATGCCCATAATATGGAAACAATCAACTATTGTTCCTATATTTAAAAATGGTGACAAGCATTGTATTTCTAACTACCGCGGTATCTCCAAACTGTCTGTTTTGCCTAAACTCTTTGAAAAAATAGTATATGATACGTTATTCCCGGCAATTAGACCGCTGCTTACTCTTAATCAGCACGGGTTTGTTAGTGGTCGGTCAACAGAGTCCAATCTTTGTGAGTTTCTACATCGAACTTTAGAGGCAATGGAGCAGGGATATCAAGTGGATGCCGTGTATACCGATTTTTCTAAAGCATTTGATAAAATTTCGCATAATTTGTTGATAAATAAACTCGAAAATATAGGTATACACGGAGATCTCTTAAGATGGTTAACCTCATATTTGCGCGACAGATCACAGGCGGTAACTGTAAAGGGTTATACATCTAGCTTCGTTCCCATAACTTCTGGGGTGCCTCAGGGTTCCCACCTCGGTCCTCTTCTTTTTAATATTTTTATAAACGGAGTTATGCATTGTTTTCATCATTCTAACGCATTATTGTACGCTGATGATACTAAAATATTTACTTTTGTTAAAACTGTTGAACATTGTAAGCTGTTTCAAGATGAATTGAATAAATTTTATGAATATTGCTCAGCAAATGAAATTAAGTTAAATATAAGTAAATGTCATTCAATAACTTACTCCCGCAAGAAACATCCGATAAATTTTGATTACAGTTTTAATAATACTACAATCGAAAGGGTGACCGAGGTGAGAGACCTGGGAGTATACCTTGATACTGAACTTAACTTAGCTTCTCATATTGACATTGCTACAGCTAAAGCTTATAAAATGCTTGGTTTTGTCTTCCGGCAGTGCAAGGACTTTAAGAATGCGAACACTTATGTTATGATGTATAACTCTTTAGTAAGAAGCCACTTAGAATATGCATCTGTGGTGTGGAACCCTATATATGCTACTTATAGTGATCAGATAGAAAGAATCCAGAATAAATTCTTGAGAAGATTAAGGTATAGATTTAGGGATTCAATACCGCAGCTACAAACATTAGAATTAAGACGTGAACACAGAGATCAGATATTCTTGTATAAAGTTATGAATAACATCATAGATTCTCCCTTCCTTTTGAGTCGTATATCATTGAAATGTTCTAATCCAAGGACCCGCTCCAATAACGCATTATTTTCAGTGCCTTTATGCAGAACTAGATATTCAAAAAATAGGTTTTTGGTTAGAGCTTGCAAAACATATAATGATCGTTACCATCACATTGATATGTTCAACTGCAAACTATATGGTTTTGCTTTAGATGTAAAAAAAGTAGAATAAGAAAATAAAACTTCGGTATGTATTTATGATACGACATGCTATATTTATGTATAACATAGGTACATATTTAAACTATACATTAATTATGGTTTTTTTAAGTTTATATAGGTATTTCATTACGTATTATTTATGGTTATATTATGTTTATTTAGTTATTATTAATTGTCACTTGTCTTTGTTAGGTCTCAATCTTTGCTATGTAAAATTATTATCGTTGAAAACTGTTTTGGCTAGTGTAATATTTTGTGTATAATATTTATAAGTAATAGAGGTAGCTGTATGTTTTCTTAAATAAATAAAATAAAATAAAATAAAATAAAAGTGCACGTGGTTCGATTAATCCTCCTTTTTTAAAGTAGGTCGAAATAAAAACAAATACAGGTACAATATTGCTTGTTGAGTTCATAGATTAGCTACGGTCGTAGTGCTACGTAATATCGTAGCACTTGTAGCGCTCGTAGACCTCGCTACGAAGCAGGTTCTATTGATATTGCTAGAGGAACGTCTAAGTTAATAAAATATTTCAGATTAAACCAGATAGAATATTTTTTTAGATTAATTCTTGAGTATAAAATAAAGTTTACTATTACGATTTACTTAACAACGAATGCACGCTACCACGAAACATTTACCGCTAAAGTCATATGATCTCGAATAACCATATTCTAAACACTTAGTTAAAAATGATGAAAACATTTAATTATAGTTGTAAGCAACCATTTTTTATTGCGAATAATAATAATTGCTTCATTAATAGATATAAAATTGAAAATCGTGACCGATTGAATGACTGATGAATCAACGCACAGTTCAAAACAATGGATTGTAAAAAAGGAGAATTGAAAAACTTCGAACTTGTTTTCAAGTTAAGTTCTTGAAGTTCCTATGTGTGTGGCTTCAGATACTGATGAAGAAAAAGAAAAACACTTAACTTTAAATGCTTAAATCTTTATTCCATATCTAGTTATCTAGAAAAAAGCGGATCCGGTTCCGGTGTCATATTGTAAACATTTATTGTCATCGCTCGCAACAAATTAATTAAAAATCACTGCAAAACCCGCTCAAGAGTCGAATCAAAGGACGAAAACCCGAAGAGAGATCCTCACCTCAAGCACTCAACTAAAAATTACGGTGGAAAACCGAAAAAGTAAGCAGATCAAACCAAAACAACATCACATTTAGAGGTTAGAACACATCAAAGAGAAGTTAGCTACAAGTGAGTCTCCATTTCTACCAACATAGCGGCTAAGAAATGTCATTGTCAACTAACTGACATCTGACAGTTACACCTGAGTGTTGCCATTTTAAAAAATACCATCAGGGTTACCAACTTGGGAAATCTCCCCAAAATTGTCGGAAAAAAACTACCAGGGTTACCAACCTAAAAAAGTCTCCCTAAAAAGATGGATAATCAAATGGAAATGCTCTTCCACAAAATAAGAGACGAAATGGCAGTACAGACTAAACAAATTACGGAGTCAGTAACAGAACGGGTGCTGGAAGTTCTAGACAAAAAATTAGCGGTGGTGATTGAGGAAAACAAAAATCTAAAAACAAAGGTCGACACTATGGAAAAGAAAATTCAATTTTTGGAAGATGCTAGAAGGAAAACCAACTTGATATTTTTTGGAGTGAGCGAGAAAGAAAACACGGAATCAGAGATTGAAAACATAAAAACCATAATAGAAAGAGAGACCAAGATAGGCATCCAAACTTTCGAAATAACGAATGCCTACAGACTGGGAGCAAAAGGAAAAGGGATACGCCCGCTGCTAGTGTGCTTTGCCTCAGAGTTGAAGAAGAACTTGATACTAAGAAATAGAAAGAAAACAGGATCAAATATCATAATTAAAGAGGATTTCTCGAAAGAAGTGCTGGAGAAAAGGAAACAACTGGTACCTCAACTCCTAAAAGAAAGAGAGAAAGGCAATATTGCATACATCAAAAAGGATAAACTCATTGTTAAAGACCCCAACGAAGATAATAAGATTAAAAGGAAGAGGGACCAAGCGGAATCGCCCAATAACTCACCAAATCTGCCTAGCACCTCGGCACATAAGAAACTTAACACGACAAGTATGTTTAACTACGTTTCTAGAACCAGAACAACTTCGCTCTCTGAGGCAAAAAACTAACAAACATCGGCAACTGGAAATCAAAATCAAACAAAGATACAAGAAAAAACACAAACATATATAAAAACATAAACACCCCAAGCCGGCTGGTCCCCGTGGGGAAAGATGACCACTACCTTCCAACTACTAAAAAAATATACTAAATAGCCACCTACAATGTACTAACCCTGAAAACTAAAGAAAGTCTAATAGAACTAACTACCTCGCTACAAAACATAAAATTGACAATTATTGGTCTCAGCGAAGTTCGAAGATATGGAGAATCAATAGAGGAGCACGAAGATTATATTCTCTACCACAAAGGTGAAACACCAGGCTCATATGGCGTTGGATTTCTAATCCATAAAGAAATAAAGGATCAAATTGAAGAAATAATCGGCATTTCAGAGAGAATAGCTGTCCTAAATGTAACTATTGGTCAGAAAACCTGGTCCATAATCCAAATCTACTCCCCTACCGAACAATCAAGCAAATCTGATATCGACTCGTTCTATACAAAACTTAGTACCACTTTAAAAGAATATGCACATAAAAACTTGATAGTAATGGGAGACTACAATGCACAAATTGGAGAGAGGAAGCCAGGAGAGGAATTAATACTGGGACCTTACTGCTACGGGAAGCGTACAAGGAACGGCCAAAAATTAATCGAACTAGCATATGAACATAATCTAAAAATACTAAATACGAAATACAAGAACCGAAAAACAAACAGATGGACATGAGTGTCTCCAGGTGGCGCTTACCATAACGAAATTGACTACATTCTCACAAACAAAAGCGGATTATTTGAGGACTGCCGTGTACTTAGTAACATTAATTTTAATAGTAACCATAGGATGGTTCGCGCTCATTTAAAAACTACACAGAACCATAGAAGACCATTTAAAGTAAAACTCCACCCCAAAACTAACATAATAGACATGGAAAAGCTAGAGATCCAACTAGACGACTTAAAATACACTACGAAAGACCGTAACATACAAACAAAATACGACATACTTTGTAACGCTATAAATACATCAGCAAAAAGACAAACAACAGTAAAGAAAACAAAAGAAATATCAGAGAAATCAAAGGAACTTCTAGACAAAAGAGCTAAACTGATAAGAAAGGTAAATATAGGTAAATATAAAGAAAGACAACCAAACAAGGAGAATGACAACATTTCATAAGCACATAGCTCAGACAGGTGGTATTAAGAAAGCCATAAATGAATTAAAAGACAAAGTGGAATGGATACCGAGGTTGAAAGATGAGAAAGGAAAGAATCAGTCAAAAAGACTTGACCTACTAGCTACAGCAACAAAATATTACCGCAGTTTATATTCTACAACGGACAGTAGCGTAACAGTTGATCTTACAGGGTGCGACACCGTGCCTGAAATATTATTAAAGGAAGTTGAGACAGCAATAGATAGCCAAAAAAGAGATAAAGCCCCCGGTCCTGACAACATAACTAATGAGATGCTCATGTCTTGCAAGAAACTAGTCGCCCCGATCCTGTCGATACTATTCAATGAGATCCTATCCTCAGAATACCTCCCCTATCAGTGGTTAACGTCAATTATAACACTAATACACAAAAAGGGCGATAAAAATGACATCGGCAATTATCGACCTATCAGTTTGATGTCAAATATATATAAGATCTTTGCGAAAATAATCCTCAGTCGAATAACCAGAGTACTCGACGAAAACCAACCCCGAGAGCAGGCTGGATTCAGACGTGGCTATTCAACGATCGATCACATCCACGTTGTAAAACAGATTATAGAAAAAAGCAAAGAATATAATATGTCCTTCTACTGCTGTTTTATAGACTACTGTAAGGCATTTCACTCGATCGAACATCAAAGTATATGGCAAGCACTCAAAAACCAAGGAGTTGAAACTAAGTACATCAGAATTATACGGAATATATATCAAACCTCACAAAACCTCACTAATCTTAGATTTGCAGACGACATAATATTATTCTCGTCCACTAAAGCCGAACTGTCGAACATGCTCAATGACCTACAAAAAGAAAGCCGGTTAGTAGGTTTGACTATGAACTTGTCTAAAACAAAGGCTATGACAAACAGAACTGAAGATCCAATTATTATGACAAGCAACGACAGGATTGAATACGTCCAGCAATATACATACCTAGGCCAAGTTATCTCGCCTAAAGATCAAACAAAAGAAATTGACTCAAGAATAGGAAACGCATGGAAGAAGTATTGGTCACTTAAAGAAATTATGAAAAGCAAACAAACAAAAATGAACATAAAAAGGAAACTCTACAACACCTGCGTCCTTCCTGTGTTGATCTACGGCTGCCAGACATGGGCTCCTACACAAGTACACACTAAAAAACTGGAGGTCTGCCAAAGATCTATGGAACGCAGCATGCTGGGATTAGGAGGTCAGACAGAATAAGAAACACTACTATAAGGGAAAGAACAAAAATACAGAATGTTACCTACACAATTAGAAAACATAAATGGAGATGGACGGGACATACTGTACGTGGTGTAGACAAATGGAGTAAACTGTTTATGGACTGGTATCCGAGAAATCTGAAGAGAAGACGCGGAGGACAATACAAAAGATGGGAAGACGAACTCAGAAAGGTGGCGGGAGGGACATGGCCAAGAAAGGCCAGAGATAGACAGAAATGGAAAGAGTTGGAGGAGGCCTTTGTCGACAGACAAACAGATGCGAGCCTAGTTGCCGGAATTAATTAACTATTAAATTATAGATAAAAACAGGTAGGTATATACTAAAGCATGTGAACTAAATGTACTTAACATTATGTATCTGAAATAAAGGCTTATTTATTATTATTTATTTATTATATCTAGAAAAACGGAGAATTTAATCATACTTTTAGGGTTCCGTACCTCAAAAGGTAAAAGAAGGAACCCATATAGCTTATTTGTGTAAATGTTCATAATTTGACGTTAGGCACAGATAACGATTATGTCGTAAGCATCCGTTAAGAAAAAAAATTGAAAAATTCTTCCCTTACGCGGACGAAGTCACTGGTGAAATTTAGTCTGCCAGACAATACATGTTTTGTTTAATTTTTACCTAAAATAAATACGAGGATTTATTATAATCCATTCTGTTCATTAATTATGTTGGAAACAACCCCACTGCAACCCCTACGTTAAGGGTAGTCTCGTGTATTATGTATATATGTATTTAGGGGTGTCCTTAACTGTGAACTCAGACAGTTGATCAAAGATCGACCGACTCGACAGCTCATCGACCGTCACAATTGAAGGTAAAAAAAACAAGTGAGTAATCGGACAACTATAAGTTAGTAGTCCGAGTTGATGCAAATTACACTTTTATGTGTAAAAAGTAAAAATATTTTGTAAAAGACTTTTCCAAAAAAAAGTCTCCTTGGTAGGATTTGAATCCACGACCCTGCTCAGACTAAGCTGCGGGGTCATTCAGTTTAAGGCTCAGGGGGGCTCAGATGGTGAACCGGTGAGCCCATGACCCCTGCTACGGTAAAGCAGGGGTCATGAGTTCAATTCCGAAAAGATTTTTATTGGAAAGTACTTAAGTATTTGTTGGTATTAGTTGATGACTTCTGTGGCACGGTAAACGAACACTCGCAAGGTTGCGGTTTCGATTCCCGCCATTAAATAAGACGTATTTGTGTAGGTACAAATATTTGTTTCTGTACCTATACGTAATATTATGTGAGTATGTTAAGTATAGCTATAATACATGCCTAGTTGCTTTGCAAGGCGCTTGTAATAGGTCATCACTATCATCATTACATAGTATAAAACAAAGTCGCTTTATCTGTCCCTATGTCCCTATATCCCTTTGTATGCTTAAATCTTTAAAACTACGCAACGGATTTTGATGCGGTTTTTTTTAATAGATAGAGTGATTCAAGAGGAAGGTTGTACAATACATGCATAATATAGCCGTGCGAAGCCGGGCCGGGTCGCTAGTTCATATTATATTAATATAGTACCTTCTTTTATAATTTTCTGAAATGTTCCTAAATGTGGAAATCATTTTGTGTTTAGTAAAAATCCTACAGTATAAATTTGATAGTTTGTGTGTTTGTTTGTATGTTTGTTACTTCTTCACGGAAAACCTACTGGACAGATTGCAAAGAACCTTGGTATGTAGATAACTAAACACATAAGCTACTTTTTATCCCGATATTCCCATATGGATCGGAATTTACGCGAGCAAAACCGCGGGGTGCAGATCGTTTTTGTATAAAATATTTATACAAATATTTTTACTAGATAAAATTTCATAAAACCCGTGTGTTTTTCTTCTCGAGGTTAATAATCTGAAAGGCATCGAACTCTCAGTAAAACAAACTTCAAACCGTGTACTATAGGTACCAACCTACCTACAACTAGTGATTATGACGTATCTTGCTACTGCTATTTTGGAAACAACAAAGATTTTGCCTGTCATCTCCAAACAAAACGGAAACGGTCCCCTTTCCCACCCCTAAACCTCACAGGGGTATACTCGCTGTTACAAATGGATTAATATTAAACGAAAAACTTGGTATGATTACATATCTACCTACTTATTAAGGTGTCCTTAGCTTAGTGTAATATGGGTCAAACCTGAAATAAACATTATTTATTTAATTTTATTATACCAAAATTTACCATTTACCTTTTTTTTATTTTTTATCATGTACTTACTTAATTCGTTTTTTTTATTTATTGTTTATTTTTTTTGTAATATATTATTTATGTGTATTTTATTATTATTATATTTATATTAAAGTTTAATAAAACGAGATATTTACTATTTCAGTTTTGTGGATAAACTGTTTGAAATAACTTTAACCACTCAAACGGAAGTGTACTCCTCAGAGGCCACTGATTTAGACTTAAATAATGATTGCAAGCCAATATTGTGCATATACACAGATATACAGGGTGTCCCGTAATGAATGGCCAAGCGGGCACCTACGGATAGAGGACACTGTGCCGGATCAGAAAAACGAAAGTTATGTTCTATGAAAGTCTCTCGGATTCCGAGATATCCGCCATTTAAAAAAAAATTAAAATTTCACGCCGTTCTCTATGTTTTATGATGCCAAAACTGCAAATAAAGGAATTATCCCAATCTGTTTTTTGGATAGTATTCCAGGATAAATGTGCTATCAAATGCAAACAATATTTTTTATGACACATTGAAAGTTTTTTTAAACTAAGATTTAACTCAAACTTCATGGTTTTTTAATTTTTTAACCTGAACCTTAAACTTTCCCAAATGAAAAAAAAACTTGCCTATTTCACTGAGATTCTGAAATGGTATAATATGTGGTATTGCCAGCATTCAATACAAAATTAATTCCTATTAAAGTGAAACCGTGAGACTTTCATAGAACATAACTTTCGTTTTTCTGATCCGGCACAGTGTCCTCTATCCGTAGGTGCCCGCTTGGCCATTCATTACGGGACACCCTGTATAATATGATAAAATTCTCCGTTTTTCTGGATTACAATAAAATTGATAGTATTTCATGAACTAGATGTAGAAAAAAGATATAAGCATTTTGACGACCCAGTTGCCACAATGGTCACCATGCCCGACTGCCAAACACAGGGTTGTGGGTTCGATTCCCGCCTCAGGCAAGTATTTATGCTTAGATATTTGTCTGTGGTCTGGTTGTTTCTATGTATTATAAGTATATATTTACAAAAGATAAGTATATAAGTAGTATATCCGTTGTCTAGCACCCATAACACAAGTCTAGTTACTTAGCTTGGGGCTAGATGGTATTTGGTATGTGAAGGAGCAATGTGTAAATTGTTCTGCAAAAAAAAAAAATCAGTCACGTGTTTTTCATTTTCTTCATCAGCATCTGACGCCCATTACACATAATATAGGAACTTCAAGAAATTTTTGTTCGAAGTTTTGATATTATTCTTTCTACTGGTCAATTCAAAAGCCAGGTTGTATTTTTATCTGCTCTGACAGTACTAGCAATGGTCTAACCAATGACTATGGATAAAAAAAAGGTAGTTGGAAAGGTAAGTTCAAAACCTAGAAATATATATTTTGTAGGTTCAGCCTATCCGAAAAATAAATATAAATCGTAGGTTTTGCTTTTCAATTTAGACCACTTTTTTCTCCAGGTCCTTCAACTCGAATGGTTATTAGTGAAAATAACTATGCTAGTAATCCTATATTAAACCCAATCATTGGTACTATTCACCAATAAGATGAATATGGCGGACGTACGTAGTCTAGCAAACTTCCTCCTTTTTTTCGTTTCTCATTCGTACAACATACCTCGCCCACGATTATACCTAATTATATTACGTACGTAAATTTATTCATAAGTTAATCTTCTTGTAATACGTTTAAATAATGTAACAACGATTTGTGTGTGTGGTTGTACGTCTCGCGAACAGCGGCGTGGCGACCCCAAGACGACGCGGACGCCTCCAGCCCCTCATGACTAATGGCGATGGAATGATTGGATGTAAAACGATATTTCTATCAACTTTGGTCGGATGCAGGGTGAGGGATTAAGATTTTTGCGATCGAAAGTTTAATATTGACCAAGGGGATGTGAGGAAAATTTGATTTTCATCGTCGTTACTCGGATGTTACTTTCCGTTCGTATTATAACGATCATATGGTATGTGAAGGAGACATTTATTGTTCAGCAGTGGAAACAAATTTTGGTTAACTAAAACTTAGTTAACTAAAAAAAAGCTTAACTAAGAAAACGGAAGGTAGTAACAAACTAACTTTTACGTTTTTTTTTTCGAAACTTTTTCCAAAGACAAGCCCATCTCCCCTTAGATACATAGGTAAAAAAAATATTTTTGGACCATATGATAACTTAGGTATCTGCTAAAAAATAAGCGAGGCGCTTAAGGGGGAATGGACTGGCCACGTGTGCCGAATGCAAGCAGATAGATGGTCAAACAAAGTCACCCAGTGGGTCCCTAAACAAACATGGCAGAAATTTTCGAAGTACACCCAAGAAACGATGGCGCAACGAACCGATTGGTGGCTAAAAAAGCTGTAAATCGGCATGACACAAGCTACGCAACTAGGCTTTTGTTATGAGTGCCAGATAACGGATAGAATACTTATATTCTTTTCTTTTTAAGTAGGTATTAGGTCATCGTAATTTAGACCAAGTACCTACTCTATTATATGTATTATCCACATACGTAGGTAACCAAAGTTTATGAGTAGGTACTGAAACTCACCTTAATTTTCAACTTGTTTTTGTATTTCGGAATTTCCCTGTTAGGAGCTTGTTGTAGTTATAAAACCTCTTTTCGTTTTCAAGTAATTTGATTGTAAAAACAAATAAAAACGACCCAACAATGGATTAGGGACACAGGAGAAATATTACAGAAGATCAACAATAAAAGTAACTAACTTCTAATTTACATAGATTTATACCTCAGTCTTCCTCAAAGTTGACGATTTAGATGTCACGGGCAAGGCGTTCACTGGCATCTCCTGCTGCTCTTGGACTGACCAACGCTACGTTTTGATTTTCTTTCTCTCGATCTTTGTTTTGTCCTGTTTAATGTTACCGAAATAAAACTATCTATATACTTCATTCTGGAGGACAGCGGTCTCATTGATGAGTAATGAGTTTTTATTGACACTTACCAAATTTTTTCACTTTAATCTCTTTCCAATTTCGAAAGTAAGTTGTAAAATATGCACGCCATTGCACCCGCTAATACGTATAGTTAGCCTCTACTCTTCTTTGCAGTACCATCCTCAAAATGTATAAAATTCATTATTATAGTATTCATTCCTTATTTCACGCATCGTAACAATTTTCAGAGCAAAATAATATAAAAAATCCTCATTATGGCAACTTCATCCTGTAGTTAACCGAAATTAAGGTTCGCTTGCACAATAAAAAAATAGATATGTTTAAGCTCTTAAACATGATAACTCATTTACAATCAGTAATTAAATACTTAATATCAACCTTGGTTATTCAGAAATAATTTAATTTTAGATTACCAGTATTTTTGATCTCATAGTTATGGTATCACCAGAATATGATGTGATGTGTAAAGCTTCTAGCCGACAATTTTACCCTCTTAATTTAGCTTTATTTTGCTAAATATGCGCAATCTCACGCTCTAAAACTTTACGATGAGAAAGACAGCAACATTGGCCATGTTAAGCTCGGAATATGGAACGTAGTGGACATCGGAATATGTTAAATTTCCGACTGAATCTACGTAAAATGTTCAGAAATTCATCTTGGAACGTTCGTTTCCTGCACAGTGAGTTGAGTATACTGTGACACAACACAATCCAATCAACTGTCCTGCGGGCGGACGGATAACTTTATTTCCTGTTACTATAACATGACATACCCAATTTGCGAGCTCTGCATGGAATAGCTTAGAAATTTGACGAATAAAGGTTACTTTGTTACGGGAAATACATTGAGACAGTAATTTCAATTCCCCCCTCCATCCTACCCCTCTAATAAATCTAATAAAATAAAGAGATGTTATCAATTTGATCTGTTTCTGTCACTTTGTTCAGCAGCGGACGTCCCATATTATTGAATGCGGTTTTTTACCGCAGAGTATTGAACATGGTATCGTGAAGTCATCTAGGTGTCTTGTTTAATAATTTCTTTATCACCTGAAAATAAAGCCTTCATAAAGTGTTGTCTATTTTTCATTGATCCTTAAAAGTTTCTGAACGTCATCGGTTAAATTAGTATAAAAATATTAGAAATAACAGATTCACAGCCATTGTTTTTATAACTTGACGTCACAAAATCTTTTTAGAAAGTCGTGTCAAGATGATGTTGCGCTGGATGTGTGGAGTGACGCGAAAGGATCGCGGCAGGAATTCCCGCATCCGGGGCAGCCTTCATGTCCGAGACATTGCAGATAAATTGCAAGAATGTCGCCTACGCTGGTACGGTCACGTCTTGCGAAAACCGCCTAGTTAAGTGGGGAACAAATGTCTTGCCATGGCGTCTCCGCCGGGTCGTGGCAAACTGGGTAGATATAGACCCAAGAAGTGATGGCTTGACGTCGTAAAGGGTGATATGCGTGCAAATGGCCTTACTAACCAGGATGCCGAAGATCGTGCGAAGTGGAGGCGTAAAAGTAGGAAAGCGGACCCCGGGCTCCCGAGAGGGATGCAACCGGGAACATCGCTCGGATGATGATGATGATGAATAATTAGTCTGTACGTCTGTTACCTATGCAATTAAAAACTACTTAGTAACCCGATTTAAATCTGGTTTTGAATAAACAGATACTTGTGGTAGGTATATTTTACATCAAAATTCACTGAACATTGACAATTCACTGAAATTAACAGAAACGGAATTATCAACGAAAAATCCCGATTATCCCACAGGATCGGAATAAACGCGGATAAAACTGAGGGGAGATTTATTACACTAAATAGTTATGTTATTTTACCATTAAATGTATGTTTGGCGAGCTTATATTTATTTTAAGTTGCTTATCGGGTTTCAAAATGTGACGATTACCACAAATTAATGTATGAAAATAAATCAGTAAACGTTTAAAGATTCCGGATTCCGATTATTCGGTTCCGAAGTAAAAATACGCGAGCACGCGAGGGGCGAATCGATTAAGGGCGAATACAGACTTCAAATTAAACACACGGCCGATGGAGGTATCGGCCGTGATGACTGCAATAGTTTCTTAGGTAAAACCGAAGCCATTTCACAACATTCTAAAGAAAATAGGCTAAATCTGCCCTGTTGACGGGGCAGAGCCACCGGGGCGCATGGGAGTAAGTCAAAACTCTGGCGAAAACACCACCAAAATAAAAAAAAATAAAGATTCTAATAGTTTTTGGCCATAACCTACCGTGGTCAACATTAAATATCCTTAATCGGCTCAGAACAGAGATGGGTCGCTGAAAGACCAACCTAAGCCGATGAAGTTATACCGATTAAGGAAATATCTACTGCCATTGTAACCCTGGTCAAACTGAACAGACTATGCTATTATCTGCTGGAGTGTCCCTCGTGTCCTGTAAATTGCTTCACATAAGCCTTTTTAAGGCGCCTGATGACGCCACGACTGGAGCCACTTACTGGGCTGGAAACTGTATATTTTATAAAGATTCTAATAGTTTTAATTTCTTAGTGCTCGCTGGTCCTATATGGATCCGGAGTTTCAGACTCGTTGATCTTGTAGTGCAACGAGTCTTTTTATATGTATCGGTCGACTTAAAGTTTTAAGTTTGTGTTCACAAGGGTAGTAATAGGTATTAGGGATCGTAACAAGTAGGCAAAAGTGATTTCAAGCGATTATAGCCACGAAATCGTATACGGTTTTGATAAAAGTTGGAATCGACTCGTGGTTTTTGGTAATGGAATTTTAGATTATTTTGCTACGAGCTTGTACCTATTTGAGGGTTTTTTTCATTATAAAGGTACTTGTATTTATTAAAAGAACATAAAGTCCATAATTAAGTACAAATTAAATTAAAAGCAAATAAAACTAAAATAAAAACACATTCATTAAAAACGATAAACAAGTAAATCAATACAAAAAAACTGGTTGCCTGTAAAGTCGGTATACGGGCGAAAGTTTTACGTGACAACAACTGTGCTCGAGTGGAAGGGACGCGTGCCTTTCACTTTTTATGTCTGTCTCTCTCGCTCTTAGGCGGGCTAACCATGCCCGCGTGCCTCTCACTCGCTCTCATTGTGAGCGCATAACGTCAGCGGAGCGTAACGCAGTTTCTTGAAGTGTCACCCGGCAAACCAATTTATAAGACGTTGTCACGTCAAAATAAATAAATTACAAAATCATAAATATATATTACTAGCTGCGCCCCGCGGTTTCACCCGCGTAAGTCCGATCTTTAAATTCTCACCGTTTAAACCTTCCCTAGACCTCCACGAATAATTCAAGACCAAGATAAGATAAATCCGTTCAGCCGTTCTCGAGTTTTAGCGAGACTAACGAACAGCAATTGATTTTTATATATATAGATTATGTATTAAGCATTTAAATATACATATTACTTATTTTACACTTACAGAAACAAGATCACGGCAAATATTTATTTACAAAAATAAACTTTTGTGCACAAATACATATTCAACAGCGGGAATCGAACCCCCAACCTTCTGAGCGGGTCACAGAGGTCGTCTAGATATAGTATTATGTTCCCACCTAGCTAATCTGATTTGAACCAGGTTAACCCTATCGATCCGTCAATCGTTCAGACTTGCTCCTTCGAGAGAAGTACCTACTAAGTTATTCGCTTGCCAAATTTCGTCTTTATCTGACAATAGATGGTCCTTATTGTTTTCTAGCTTGGGACTTGATGCAGTTTCGCATTATTCGATTCTGTTGGGAATTGTAGATAAATAATTAAACACTTTATTGCACCATAAAACAATTAACGTGTCGTGGGACACGCGTTTGGAACGAAGTCAAATTAACATTTTTTTTTTTTTTTTTCAATTACGTGTGGGAGATTTAATATAAATAATATGTGGGAGATTCGTTTATGTTCAAATCGTATACAATAATGTCACATAAGTTTTATTTTTTCAATTAGATGGCGCCACAAGTACAATTAAATCGCACAAACATTGTTTGTTAGATTTTTAAAATGTACTTTTCCAATAATCGAATGATGCAGTAAACAGTTTTAGTTTTTGGCAAAATCAGGCAAGCAACTCTTTTCAAAAATTTTCGCTATCTCTTACTTACAACTTGATTTAATGGAATAATAATAATAAAATCTAAAAAAAAATCATAGCCATACGTATCATAAGTATTGTATTGTATTGTATTATAAGTTTAGTTTAGGATATAGCCCTAAAAGAAAGGTTGAAAAAACCGTTATTTTTTTCAACCTATCTCAGAACACGCGTTTGGAACGGTTTGATTATTAAATAATTTTTGTTTCATACATAATATACTAGCGACTCGCCCCGGCTTCGCACGGCTATATTATGCATGTATTATACATATAAACCTTCCTCTTGATACATATAAACCTTCCTCTATCTATTAAAAAAAACCGCATCAAAATCCGTTGCATAGTTTTAAAGATTTAAGCATTCAAAGGGAAATAGGGACAGAAAAAGCGACTTTGTTTTATACTATGTAGTGATAGGAGATAAGTATCGGTCTCATTCATTCTTTTTTTCTCTTTCGGTTCTTAGTAACGCGTAACTTTTTTTTTCTCGGCTTGCCAACCCGCGCTATGAATTTCTTTCCAAAAATCACCCTATATTATAGTTACCTCAAGCTACAAGAAACAATTGCTAAAGCATTCGATTGTGTTGAGGTAAACCACAATTATTACTGTGTGATTACTCTCCCTTTGATAGCTGTATTTCGTTTGATTATATCTTAATTTGCTACCTATTTACCTATACGTAGGTATAAAAGTATAGCCTTGGGCTCTTTGTGTCTAGCTTAGATGTTGTTACGACTCATTTAAAAGTTATACCTACCATAGTCATACATAAAACAAATTTGTTCATTAAATTAAAAGAATATTATTTATTTTAATTGAATATTCTAAGAAAAATACTCCAATTTACTGAACATCTCGAAAATGTGGCAACTCCATTATTGGCTACGAGCTCTTAAAAGTCCAATTCCAACTTCCAACTGTGTTGACCCAGTTGGAATAATGGTCACCATGCCGGACTGCCAAACACAGAGTTGCGGATTCGATTTCCGTCTCATACAAGTATTTATGCTTAGTTATTTGACTGTGGTCTGGTAGTATATCCGTTGGCTTGCACCCATAACACAAGTCTAGTTACTTAGCT